>CAJQTU010000021.1:0-474986 GCA_906901685.1 Desoria tigrina | reverse complement strand
AAAAGTGCAATACATGGGCAATAAAAGACAAAAGAACAAAGAATGCAACAAAACAATAACAACAAACAAACATGAAGCAAACAAAATCAAAAATACAAAATCACAGTCAAGGCACACGGCAACGGAAGGACTGCAGGACGCAGGCAGGAGTGTAGTTTCACACCACACCTTCACCCTTTCTCAATGTCAAATGTGCGTTTGCAACGATTTATTTGGGCAGCAATTCATTCTACCGCATGTGTATGTGACATTACAATCTCAGTCGATCCGATTTCAGATTTATCTTTCTACACACGATTTATTAAGAACATACCAACACCAAGAGATGTGTGCATAGTTGAGCTCATTTTATGTCCTGTGTCCTGTCCTGACTGTCACAGTGTGACCAACGCACAGACAGGTTCACGTCCGCAATAAAAAGTTGTCGAACAATTGCAATTGGAATTTCAATTTTGTTTGTTTTTGATCAATTTTAAATTTGACGTATAACGATTGCCGCCAATACCGGTGGTGGTCAACTTTTTCGATGGCAAAAAGGATGGGGTACTCTGATACTTGTCGTTGGCATGGAGATCCAAAGGATACAAAACTAACCTAGCTACAAATGGGGTTGTCAATTCAATCCTGCTGGGCAAGTCGGATGAATTTCTATTATTATGACAATAAAGATTATTTCAGTCACCTTACACGAACGGACAGGTGCAATATCAATTTCAATGCATGTTATCTGCCAAAGTAATTGACAAAACAACATTTCTTTGAAAAGTTAGTTTTCAACTTAAAATAATAGGATTTTGATTTGAAGACAACCGAGTCAAAATGGACGAGCAGTTCATGGACACAATCAAATCCTTTTCGGTTCAAGATATGCTTCAAGAGGTCAGCAGACTAAATTAGATCTACATTTACCAAGAACCAAGAAATGACAACACTAGTGCCTTTACTAAATAAACCATGCATGCATTTTTAACTTATTAAAGCAAGGACCAACAGGATCGACAAGTCAGCGTTTGGGGACAGCACGAACCCGTACTTTATTTGACCCCAGCAGGCCACCTACTGCCTCAACAGCCTCTAGTCGATCTCAGAATTCGATGGGAAAGAACGACGAGAATGAAATCACGACTTTGGCGACATATCGACCCGAGAGTGCTGCCTTCACTTTCGCTTTTAATCGACCCAAAACTGGACGAACTGCCGTATTTCCCTTTTCGATACTTTTCAGTGGCCTATAAATAAATAAATAATAATAATAAATATAACTGATTCTTTAAAATATTTTGGATTACGATTAGAGAGGACCGCCGCCATCGGCTAGAAAAGAGCGAGGAGGTTGGGACGGTCCAGGAATAAACACTACAAGGCCTGTCTCCTCCATTCGAGGAAATCGTACGGTAGTTAGATTTAAATGGTTAGAGTAGTTAATTTAAATATATGTTCCATCCACTTAAAATATGATTTTAATATTTCTTACGTAGATGAGGCAATGGAATTCATACCGGACTTGGACGAGGTGAGAGAAGAGGATCTGACACAAACCGTTGCCTCAGCTCCAACGTAATTTTCAAAATGTCTTCAACTGAACTTTCTTATGGCAATGAGGTAAAACAAAATCTAGAGTGAATACATTCATCTTTTCTTTTTTAGATATGAGGTACAGAGAATGGCGAGTCTTAAGGAACTAGACGCGGAACTTCTGCAGAGCAAACCCTTCTCCGTTGTTGACGGTGTCAACCTGAGGAAATTGTGCCGATTTCTCGTACCAGAAAAGGAACTTATCGAGGTTAGTTCAATATTATTCCTGATATTAAACCCCCATCAATATGTTTTTAAGTAATAATTCATTATTACTTTCTGATGAATTGCGTAACACTGTAGCATGACGAATCATGGACTTGGGATCGCCTGTATACGGAGATAATTTCTACGTCCGAACTAAGTCACCTTGTACGATACCAAAAGAAAAGTATGGATTTGGACAGTGAATCCCTATCTTCAACCATCCCACAGTAGCCAAAGGTCGGCTGATAAGTTCGAATTGATGTGTGCATAGTAATAATTGGTATATAAGCCGTTATCATTCCTAAATTAGACTTGCTTTTATAATTAATCACCTCCATAAAAGGAATAAATAAAATTCTAAAAGTTATATCCTTCCTTTATCCCATTTACAACAGAATTGCCAACGTATAATTCGCCCTTAGCAAATATACTAGGTTAACTTGAAGAATTTCTTAACTGATACATTCTTATTCTCTCAGTGAATTCTGGTTAAATCTTCAACAATTTTAATGATGTCATCCACGGTTGCTTGCTGTTTCATTCCAGTCCCCTGTGGGTCGATCTAGTAAATAGAAGTAATGAATGAAACATAAAATTATACTGGTATTGATTCGTCTCAATTCTTCAGATATCAGATGTGGCATGTGGCTTACCTGTAAGCCATTAACAACATCTCTCATGTGGTCACGTGATAAATCTAAGAAGCTTTCGATCAAATCCCCATCAATGAACCCTTCACATGGTTCTTGTTTCCTGTCATTGTAAAAACTTCTCCAATATGAGTGATCGATTTTTCCTACAGGTTTGATCACTTTAGTCAGTCTATCTTGTAGCTCCAATAGGAACTCGTAAAACGCTGTTGGAATCTGAGTCACCAATCCTTAAAACAGACAAACTATTAAATTAGTATTCGATTTTGTCTTTTGTCGTTTGTCTCAATCAAATTGTGTTATACTCAATGAAAATGTTTTAAAACAGAATAGACCGGCTTACCGACACTTCCACTGATAGTTCCGAATAAAATGCTACCGGACGTCGGGACGCTACTATCACCCAGGTGTTGCCTTACTAAGGATCCATGGCGAATTGTATTTATCATGTCGCCGATATAAATCCGTCCTGCGTCTTGCATTTGACATCGTTCCTCGTCTGTAGCAGCCCCGCTGTATTATAAAATAAAAGCACATTCCGTTGAAATATAAGTACATTACATGTGCCATCCTATGGATCAATGAGAAAAATGACCCATTCAGAAATTAATAATGCAAGTCACGTCAAAATGGCCTCACCCGTCTTTTGTACAGACGAATAAATTAAAAGCGTTGTCGGATCCCAAGAAGGTGTCGTCATCAACAATCTCAATAGCCGTCATCCAATTGGGACTATAATCCCTTGCGATCTGAAAACATTTAAAATATTTAATTACAGTATACCTCTATAACCAACGTCATAAAAAACATTGGAACAGAATCCTCTCAGTCCACGTACCTCTTCAAATGTGCCTTCCATACTCTTATACTGCAGCAAAGTCATAGATCTCATTAAATCGCCAACAAGAATGAAGTCAGCTTTACATTTGAGGAAGAGGGATAAGATAGAGTTGAAATATGAACATTCAACCCGTAGCTCTTTTTCTGATGTCCATTCGAATAATCTAACAGTACTATTGATGCCAGCTAAAATTTTCCCATTGAATCCAGCTAAGCAATAGCAGGCCCCGCGAACTTCTTTCTCAGTTATTTGTTGAAGTTTCCCATCAATATATTGAAATATGACAATTCGTCCCTGTTTTGGTTCGCTCTCATCTGGAACAACTAATGCCGTTCCAACGACATAATACTGGGAAGGGTCGTCTCCAAGCTTGCAGGAAACGATGCACATGGCGTACTCGTTCTGCATGAATTGATGGGCGTGTAGAACTTTCGAAATTACAATTGAATATAAAATTGTATTATTACATTCAAAACAAATCAAATGAACCATTGCGATGGGTCCAAATTAAAAAAATGAACTACAAACTATTTACAATGGATTACCTTCAAAAGTATGCTGATCAACAATAAGAAGATTGTAGACTTCAATATCTTGACCATACTCAAGAGCTGTGTTCGGAATCGATGCTGATGATGGCCCTGACGTCGATGGCCGAATCAGAGTTCCAACAGAAGACGAGCAACTAACACTGAATAATTAGTTTGTATTATGATGTTAATTAAAATACTTGAAAATTAAATTGGTAAATTATGAGTTTTAAAACCGGATTACCTAGCTGCAAGAGTACTTGCGCTTTGCTTTGTTGGTGTTAACCCAGAGCTATCCATTACGTCAACTCTCATTGTGATCACGCCAAAAGTCTTAAAAATTCGACAGAATAATGGTTAGGTTGAAACATATAGCCGTACAGTTACGATTTACAACGAACAACAAGTTCTATACCTGTGATGATTCCTGATAAGCGATTCTTCTTGGAGTTTCTCCTAAAGCAACTGTTCGTATGTGCAACTTTTGTATTTCATCAATCGTCCCAATAGTCAAGGAAGATTCAGTTGCTAGTGCCAAACTGTCCGGAAAAGCAGTGGCATTCAAAGGGCACATGTGTGATACTTCTCTTAGATTAACATTAGAAAACACCAATTTATGATTCGACCAGTAGATCACGGTCGGTCGATCCGAACAAGCGAACACGCTTGCTGTCGACTGGCTTTTAAAAAACTTCAGAACCGTTGGCTGAGTTCCCAGTGTAACCTGAAAATCAAATTTTGATGGGTTTTTATGTGTATTTTTCAATTAAAAGTTTACTAAAATCTTGAAGGAATAACAAACCCTCTTTGTGTCCGACAAAGCTCCTGTAACCGGGTTAAGGGAGAAGTAGAAGAGTGAACCGTCTCCAAGTGCACACATGAGATAACAATTGTCATCAAAAGACGCAAGCAAAATGGAACGAGGGATGATTTCTAAAAATTAAAATAGAAAATATTTCGTAAAGTACTAACTTAATAACCACACTTATAGCTCATTTAAATTTGCAAACGGGTTAATACCCCCTTTCATGGGTTCCTTTGTGACGACTTCCAGTCCTGGAACTTTTAAAATTAAAGCTGAAACATCCGTCCACAAACCGACTGCTACAAACTCAGCGTTTCCAGATCCAAGTGGAGTAATGTCCAAACAAGCCACTTCATTTTCCATCATTTTCTCTCTGCATTACCAATATTTAAATGTAATTTTAATTAACTTAGCCCGATTCGATTGGTCTTTTATTTTATTAAATGAACTTGGAAATAGTTTTGGTTACCCTTCTAAAGTTAGTATGCTTTTGCCAATATCCAAATAATACAGTTCTGATCCTGCTGCACATACTATTTGAGTATTATTTCCAGCCACAACGCTTATCCCTTTCCCCGATGGAGTTTTCCATTCACTGTTATCAACAAGTAGGGTTTTGGTAAGATGTTTATATTTACCAGGAAATCAGCCATTGACCATTGTCCTAATAAAACATGTTTTGAATATTAACTCACTAGAGAAGAGTTTTGGAGCCAGAATGAACCAATCTAACAGCTTCGGAAGTGACTTGAACCATCTGGTCATTACAAACATTAGATGCCCAAAGGGTTTGGCTTCCTTGAATAAATCCAGCTAAATCTGTTTCCTCGACTTCCTCTCCACACAGGTACAAAAACCTAGGACAAGAAATATGTATTAAACCAATCTGGTTTAAATTTATTGTGAAGCCTACGAATAGATGCATACACCGAATTTCTAATCAAGTGAGACAGAGACAGTACGGTACCTTGTATCCCCAATACAAGAAACGACCAACATGTTGTCATTTTGTGATTCGCCCCCCACTTTTAAAGACCACAAGCCTTTGATGCCAGTAAGGTCAATGCTTGCATGTTCTTGAATGCCGATTCCGTTTCTTATAATTCTCAACGACCCCTCTTTGTATCCACCTAGATAAAAATATGAGAAGGAACGAGTTGAGGATCACAATTTACAAACACTACATATAACAGCATTCATCAGCATTCAGCGTTCAAAGTTAAAAAATGTAAATTGTAAAGAGTTTACCAGAACAAGTAATTAGCTGTCCTTGGCCTTGTTTATCCATGTCGACTACCACCATATCCATAATTGGGGCAAGATTTGTGAATGTTTCCATGAGGGAAACGTAACTTCCACTACCATCCGACTCCGTATTTAGTCGGATAAGTTGCGAGTCTCCCAAACGCGATCCAACAAAAACAACGCCGTTGTCCAAGTAAGTAATGCACTCCGGTGTCGAAATAACTCCTATGGTACATTAGAACAATTGTATTACACTTAATTTACTACAATTTCAGAAATCTAGGATACGGTTTATACCCAGCACTTCAAATTTGATATCTTTAACAACTGGCCCATCGTGTCGGTCTTCTTTTTCCAAAAATAACATGAAGAGATGTCCGATTAGGTCACCAAGTAAATATCGCGACCCAGTTGGATCAACTCTTGCGTAGCACATAATAGTACTTTGCTGAAAAAGAACGGGGCATAATATGTAGAAAAATATAAATGTACATATGTAGATGTAGATCAAAAGTTCACAATTCTCTTTAATACAGCAGAAATGACACAAAATGACATAAAAGAAAAATTAATTACTTTCATGGCTGCAGGAGCAACGGCGAGGAAATTGGAACCGTTATGATAGAGGATTGATTCCTGCCCAATAATGACAACCCCACCCAACGGCTGGGGAACTGGGATTACCATTGATGAGTGACTTTCAACGTTCTCCTGCTTCCACGGCGTCTACAATAAAAATCACAATATTGTACTAACTGAATACAGGTAGAATATTCGCATAAAAATGTCCCCATCTCATCTTGAAATCGGGGTTTCCCAAACCCAATTAAAGAGAGAAGGGGTGGTGCTATGCTTGACGCACAGAATTAAGATAAATTACAGCAGACGAATGCTATTCTAAAATAAATACCTTTATAAAGTCTTTATCCTTCAATGAGATCTCACGGGCTTTAACGTGCCGTCCACTAACGTCTTCATGAATTAGTATAATTGTTGGATTGGTACATCCATACAGGAATTCAATATCTTGAATAAGCGGCTCTTCCAGCCTGAATTTACAAACAAAAGTAGGTATATTCGATATATTGGTTGTATAACTTTATGAAGTATGCGTATAAACTGAAATCTGAACAATTTATTATTTATCTTATGACCGAACCTTATGTTATAAGCACGTAGTTCAGAATTGTCCTTTTCTAAAGGTATGATTTTGAAGAGGCCTTCATAGAGTTTAAGTCCTATAACTCGAGCATCTGGGTCGATTATCCCAATTATTCCAGTTTCGGATGGTTTTCCGATTCGATCTCCGACGTTTCCATGTGCCACAGTCACGATTTCCAGGTTTTCTCCTTCCCCCCGACATTCCAAGATCATTGCATTGTATCTGGCAGTCACGACGAAAAGCAAGTCCCTTTCATCACCCTAAAAAGCAAGAAACGTAACTTTTAACATCTTTATCATCTAGCATTCATATTTTCATATTGATTTAGCATTTAGCATTGTTCAGTAAACTGCACACTTTGCAGTTTGATAAACTTACTGGATGTCGAAAAAGTTTTAAAACAGCGATTTTTCCATAGATTCCGATTTCCTTAAGCGGTCTTAACCCTTCTGGTGTTACGAGATAAAGCTCAAGCCTCGTGTTCTTTGCGAGAATTAAGTTAATATCCCGAGTTGAAGTAAAATTCCCTGAAAAACAAAACATAGTGCATAGCACATATACATAGTTTTAGTTAGTTAGTAGCACATAATTCATAATTAATTACAAATTCTTATCACGGTGCACTGCAGATGCAGAGACATTCATTCAACTGACATTCAAATAAATATGCAATTCACAATTTGCAATTCAACTTCAAACTTTGAACTATGAAATGAACTAGTGTGTAGTGTAGTGTCAAATGTCAAATGTGAAATGTAATGAACTTCAAACTTCAACATTTGACATTCAATTTCAAATAAATTTGACAATTCACAATCTACAGTTTGCAAGTTCTGACTTTATTGGTCTTACATGTATGTTATCTTATAACAAGCAACAAGAAATTATTTTTTTCATTTTCAATTAGTTTTTTTACAAATAAAAAATATAAAATACAAAATAAGATTGAGTCAAATTTGATGGATTTTGTTACCGGTTACACAAGCAGTTACAGCAGTTGGTTTATGAGCCGTTACAACGTAATGATGAGCGGAAGTAGACATTCTTAAGGAAGTTGTAGCCAGATGAATCCTTAAGTGATATTATAATTTATTGTTTACTAATGAAATAACAAAATCAACATTCGCTGACTGATTCCCTCGTGCGCCTTTGTTTTTTGTTGCCTTTTGCTTCAGACATTCAAATGATTCAATGCGTCTTCCAGTTTTTAAATTACCGCTCCTTCCCGCCTATCTCCACCTTCTTTTAGACCATTGCATTGCATTGAGTCCATGTTAATTAATTGAACCGAAATTAACTAAAATCTTAATTATTAATTTAATACTCCTCACCTCAACCACAACCTCCTTACCTCCAACACGTAGAATTTGATAATTCTTCTTTACAATACGTCTCAAACTCCGCAATGACTAGATATGCTCAAATTGAGCAGCTCAATCATGAAATCAGGATACATGAACATGAGGCATTTAGAAGGAAAAATTACAATGAAATGAATTTTTGGACCTATATAGATATTTCTGAATTTTATGAACCAATTTGTAGCAAAATTTAACTACTAACTAAAATCTGCAATAAAAATCGGCGGAGCGATTTAAGAAAAACCCCAAAACAGAAAAATAACACAATCAAGAGCAGGAATTTTCGGGGTATATCTCAATTCTCAATCACATAAAACGCTGTGTCGCGCGGTTGGTTGGGTTTTTTACAGATTGGTGATCAATGTAACATTGTCGACAAAGTGATATACAATAGTGGAATTGGAAACAATTTACCTGAACACAAACTTGTAATAACATATAGTAATTATAATTAATCCCTTATAAATAATAATCACAATATGATATTGAATACAGTACCGAAGTCCCAATTAGAACCGTGCAATTTCAGCAACATTCATTTATTTTAATCCTTAAAAAAGAGAAAACATCGCCTCTGTAACATTCCCATTTATATTATATACTCAACTGAATTCCAGACAGTTCGCGTACAGGTGTATATTTCAGAGAGTTCCGTTAGAAAATATTTAGAAAAATAATTAAAAAATATTATTGTACCTATGTATAATTCTGTCCCCGTACATTATAATAATAAAAGAAAGTGAATTCTTATATTCTATGAACTGTAACTTCATATTCAATTAGCTGCCGTAAAATTTGATTACGGGTGATGTTTGATATTTTAGATTCAACATACGTAAATGTTTTTTAGTATTAAAAGCTTTTTCATGTCCGTTTACAACAGTCTCAAGAATTGGAAGGCAATGTAGGTAATTGTTCCTGAATAAACTTAAGATTCTGAACCGTCAGTTTAAAAGGTTAATTGTTCCCTGAGCAGCCATTGACAATGTCATTCATCTCGGGAATATCCTCGAAATGCTCTAGGTCCAGATTCCAGAGCTCTTTACATGCCTTGCCTGCTGCAATTCGCCTTGCCTGCTTCTTACTCTTTCCTGTGAGGACATTCAATTCAAATAAATGTCATAAAGATTAAAAAGTTATTTCAAATTGGAAACATGTATGCAGTAACTCTAAGCGCTGTTCTTTAGGCTAATGAAAGGTCTGAAAGCTTTAGTTAGGGTTGTTTAAGCGTATTTTGACATGTTAAGTACCATAAGCTTCGAAGAGAGTAGTGCTGATGTCGACACGTAGATCTGCTTTGAAACCCAGCGTCGTGTTTCCGTCCTTGCACTCCAAGTAATTATACCTCGGGTCAATCTTCATTTCGTTGATGAGAGAGACAGGATGCATTGTGGAGGCATTGACTGGAAGTGGCTTCTGTCCTTTGACTCGGTGTCTTTTACCACCCTGTAATGTTGTAAAGAAAGGTTAGTAGGCAATTAATTTGTTAAATCGTAATTAAAGATGTTTAATGAAGATGTCTAAATCTGTACGGATGATGATGCGGGTGGAGTTACTGAAGTTGATGCTGTGACACTGGGTGTCAGATTGTCAGTTCCTGGTGGACGCTGCTGTGGACTAGCAGAGGACGGTGGTGGAGTGGTTCTCTGTTGGGCCAACGCCATTGGCTCATCATCTCGTGTTTTTATGAGAAAGACATTCTTATGGAGCAATTCCGAGTTCCCAGCGTCAGCGTCGATTTCTAGAGAAGCGAATAATATTTTTCTTATCTTAAAGCTGTATTATTTTTGTATTTGGTATTAGTCGAAGATAATAGTTTAGAATCGCAGGTTACCAGAGAATGTGTCAGCGTTGCTCTTGTGGTAGCTCTGAATGAAGGCGATGGCACCGGAAATGAGGAGGACGGAAAGGACGAATCCTCCAATCGCTTTGTTCTTGTTGGAAGTGCCCCTGAAGGCTGTGGCCAAGAGATGTGACCTCGAGGTCAGCGATTCGCTTCTACTTGACCCAAACCCCCCTGAACCTCCTTCCATATCCATAATAAGGTTTTAGGTTTAGGATAATTGATTTCCTACGAGTCCTGCCCTAATATGCCCTACTATCTCTTCTCTACCTAATTCACAATGTTATAATGTTATTGTGTATTGGATGGCAGATGGTCAATATTTAAATATTCAAGATTGAATTTGAAATGAAGATGGACTGTGGACTGAGTTTGAACTAAGAACTAATCAATTGCAACTGAAATTGTGATTGCAATTCAAGATGACTTTTTGCTTTTAAAATGACTTAACTTACAATTAGCTATGCCTATCGATCAGCTAATAATATTGAATATGCACTAGACTAGACTAGATTGTAGAATTAAAAGAATGTAGAAATACTTCGAGATTGAGATGCAAACTTGCAAACTACCCGCTGCTTCCTTTTCCCTATTCACTTAATCACATCGAATCCTATCATCAACGACTAATAATTATTGTCATATAATTATTTATCTTAAGATTATGAATATCATGATCAAGATCAGAAAGAATCAGATCATTCATTTTCCTTTCAGTTGAATATTGAGTTAAACTCCAACCAAGAAATTAAATCAAACCATATTTGTCATAAAATATCGAAATTAAAAAGTCAGCAAGTGATCAAGCTTAGATGAGATTCTTAAAAAACGAAAAATGCAGCCAAAAATGTCAAAAATCTAATAATTTATGTCGGATACTTACATTTTGATTTATAAATATCAAATTTGCAATTTATACGTTTGCAAGATACATTTTATTTTTGCAAGTTGATGCCTTTGCATTTATGGTTTTGAAGTGTCTGTTTAAGTATATACTCATTGATTGGAAAATAATGTGAAATATTTCATAGGTCAGGTAGTCCCAACTCTTTTCTAACGACGTTGACGTAGTGGTCCCATTGCGTGGTGAAGAAATTGGCAGCCAACGCCTCTTTCCCTTCGAAGTATTTAGCCGCGAAAGTTCGAATCGAAAAATGGCGTCGAAGTGGGCGATGTTCCAGAGAACGGTTCAACTTCCGCTCTCCGCCAAAGTCCAACTGCATGGGTTGTTCGTAAAGGACGAAGGTGTAGCGATGTTCTCCAGAATCTTGTCCAGGACACGAGGGCACAAACTCAATCACCGTTTCCCCATCCGATATACGATCTCCAGGAATGTTCACCACTAGCCAATGTACCCATTCTCGCACTTCCGGCTTCTCTCGACTTGGAGCATCCGGATCTACAGACATTTCAGAACAAGCATTGATTAGTATCTGTATTCAAAAGATCAGGAATTCTGATTGCATTTACAGAAATTCTATAGTCCCCCGGGCCTTTGAAAGGGTGAAAAAATCCCCCCCCCCCACAACATAGGGTAACTTTCCATTTAAATCACCAAAAGTACATTCCGGTCTCGGTGTCGGTGGAGGCATACTCAGCCAAGGTAGGATTAAGTTCATTATCGGTGGGCAGGTTCATCCTGAGAGGGGGCAAGTTAATGTTGGTGGCAAGCTCATCACAATTAGGGGCCGAATTCATATTTTTAGGATTAAATTTAATGTGCCCCCTCTAAATATGAATTTGCTCCCTAATTCGGATGAACTTCCCCCTCTCGGGCTGAACCTGCCCCCACTGAGGATAAGCATGCTCATATTAAAATAAAATTTAATTTCTAGATGAAAACTTGTATCTGTCGTAACTCTGTAAGGTGGATGTAATATCTTCAATGTCTTGGTGTGGAAATCAGCGTTTATTTCGTTGTACTTTGACAATAAAGCTAATACCAACACCAATGTACCAAAAGGTCAAAAGTTGTTGAGATACAAACTGTTTAGAAATAATAAAATTACGTACGAGTGCAAACACTCCAAATTGTGTCAGGCAAAGTTGTACAGCTTAAAGGCATATATCTTTCAACTACTAAATTGTTTTTTAATTCTAATCTAAGATTATCTTTATTACCTAAATTATCTTTAATATTAACGAGTATTTCGATTATTCATTTATGGGGGCAATTTCATGTGGGGATCGCATATTCATCCCAATGTGGGGGCAAGTTCAGCCTGAAAGGGGGCAAGTTAAGTGGGGGCAAGTTCATCCGAATTATAGGGGTTGAATTAATATTTAGAGGGGGCACATTAATCCTAACCCATATTTTTAGAGGGGGTACATTAATCTTTACCCGTACATCCCCAGATCCTCGCGGGTGCGGATTGCAATGTAAATTATTTATTTATAATTCCTGTTCCTAAAGTACTTTACCAGTGAAACAGAGCGTGTAGAATTTATCAGGACTAGAGGGCCATTTAATTAGGGTTGGTTGTGAGGCGACTTCTTGGATCGTAAGCTTATTTCCTAACTTGAGCTCAGCATTTCCAAATTTGACTTGCAAAACTGTAGAAGGACTGGAGTCGAGGATATCCGGAACTAGGCCTTCTCTCTCCATTTCACTTTCACTTACCAAGTATTCAAAAACTCGAACTAAACTAAAATTTAATTACGGATTGAAAATTATTTTAAGTAGAAGAAATTGATATATTTCGGCAAAGGCTGTTAATATTTGAGTTAATTCCTGAATTGAATGTAGTTTTATGATATTCAATATTTATACTACAGAATAGAGAAATCGGAATGAATGATTGCATATAGAGAGCTCATCTGTATCTGGCATCAATGGTTTAGTAAGGATAAGGACGAACGAAGTAAATTATCTTGAGCTGCCTCATTTTGCAATTGGCAAGGCTTACAGCTATATAGATAATATCTTATGCATACAAAAGCCAATATAATATAACTAACTTACCATTTCAGTAATGAATACTATTACCGTGGACCATTTGCCTTTGGCATTTGTCCATAATAAGTTGGTGATGAAACTTTAAAATGTGACAGCGTTCTATCATGTTTCCTGCTGTTGCAGCTTGAGTAGAAAAATTATAAAATATCATATGAAAACTAATATGTGTTTGCATTTCCCAAAAGATCCGTCAAAAACTTAACAATCAAGTAATCAAGTTAGGAAACAATATTTTATTATTATAGCATATTATAATTAGATAACATAGGATTACACGGTTCGGTTTGCAAAGTCTCTGTTTAGTGGTTAATCTCAAGTGTGAATAGCTGAAAGATATTCATGAATGCTTATATTTGCAGGGCAAGTAGACTTAAAGTGAGACAAAAGTTGTAAACCGGAAGTCAGTTGGCCTTACTACTAATGGGTATGGTTTCAGAGCCAGCTTGAGTTAGGTCAACTGACTTGAAGAATTCTTCGAGTGCCTTGGGGTCATCGACATTGTCCCTCAGACTTGCAGGCACGACGATGGGGTCGTTGACCCCCGTTTGACCTCTTTGAGAAGTTAAGAGGTTTGCGACTTGGGAGTTTATTATGCTCGTGTCGTTTCCAGAAATTGGGAAGATTACCAAAGCCGTTATTTGGGGAAGTCCTCCAGGTTGACCATTTCCAGATACCTTCGGAATACCATTCGAATTCGGTGTCCCCTTGCTCGGACTAAAAGTCCAGTTGTTCCTGTCTGACCCTACATGTTTAAAAATCCAACGTTTTAAAACCATAACTCATTAAACGATAAACTAAAGAAAAATGATACAGAATCATGAATATCTATCTAACCTTGATTGTTATTATTTGTAGATGTAGGGGATGTAGGAGTTACTCTTGGCTGATTATTTTGGTATTTGACCTGTGGTGAATAATTAACTTGTCGTCCAGTTGAAGGTACTCTCCAAGGATTCGGCTTTGGAGTATTAAATTGAGTGGTTGGTCCTCGTGACTGTTGACTAATCGTTGAAGTAACACGGATACTTGGTGGTCGGTCTGTTTGGTACTTGAATCTTGGACTTGTAGCTGGTTCTTGACTATGTGTTGGTGATTGGCTGGATTGACCATAGTTACCCCCAGATGGTTGGGGAGTTGACTGTCCACCTTCATTTCCGGTCCCACCGTAGTTTGAACCCGTCGGTTGTTCTGATGTTTGTCCATAATTGGAGTCTCCAGCGGGTTTCTGGGTGACCGATTCTTGTTCCCCGTAATTCGAACCTCCCGTCGACTGTTCTTCTTGCTGCTCAGTTTGACCATAATTGGAACCCGTAGGTGGTTGTTGGTCCTCTTCGTCTGGGTTACCAGAATTTACACCGTCCGGACCACCCTCCGATTTCTTATTCAACTGATTATACTTTGACCCCGTTAACGTTTGTTGTTCTTGATTGTCAGGCTGACCATAATTTGAGGGAGCTGCTGGTTGTACCTGCTGTCCGTAGTTGGACTCACCTGGTGGAGGTTGTGTTTGTTGTTGTTCTGGCTGTCCGTAACTTCCGGATGGAGCTTCTGGTTGTTCATGTTGTTCCGGTTGTCCATAATTAGATCCTCCAGGTTGCGCATATGGCTTTTGTTGCTGTTCGGTCTGTCTGTAACTTCCCGATGGGGCTGCTGGTTTTTGTTGTACTCGACCGTAATTTGTGGATACCAACGGTTGCTCCTTGCGGGCGTAATTTTGCGCGGTTGACTGCTGATGCTGTCGACCGTAATTAGACCCCCTCGATTGTTGCTGTGGTCCAACATATTTTGATCTCCAAGATGGCGCTGCGTGTTGTTGTTGTGGTGGTACTGTTTGTCCGTTATTTCCAGTTGGCGCTGCTGGATTCTCTGACTGTTCAGTTTGACCGTAATTTGACCCTCCTGATGGTTGTTGTTGTTCAGGTTGGCCGTAATTTGACCCTCCTGATTGTTGTTGTTGTTGCTGTTGTTGTTCAGGTTGACCATTATTTGATCCTGCTGAAGGTTGTTGTTGCTGTTGTTCAGGTTGACCGTAATTTGACCCTCCTGAAGGTTGCTGTTCTTGTTGTTCAGGTTGACCATAATTTGATCCTGCTGAGGGTTGTTGTTCTTGTTGTTGTTGTTGTTCAGGTTGGCCATAATTTGATCCTGCTGAAGGTTGTTGTTCTTGTTGTTGTTCAGGTTGACCATAATTTGATCCTGCTGAGGGTTGTTGTTCTTGTTGTTCAGGTTGACCATAATTTGATCCTCCTGAGGGTTGTTGTTCAGGTGGACCGTAATTGGACCCTCCTGATGGTTGTTGTTGTTGTTCAGGTTGACCATAATTTGACCCTCCCGAGGGTTGTTGTTCCTGTTGTTGTTGTTCAGGTGGACCGTAATTTGATCCTCCTGAGGGTTGTTGTTGTTGTTCAGGTTGACCGTAATTTGATCCTCCTGAGGGTTGTTGTGGTTGTTGCTCTTGTTGTTGTGGTTCAGGTTGACCGTAATTTGATCCTCCTGAGGGTTGTTGTGGTTGTTGTTCTTGTTGTTGTTGCTCAGGTTTACCGTAATTTGACCCTCCCGAGGGTTGTTGTTCCTGTTGTTGTTGTTCAGGTGGACCGTAATTTGATCCTCCTGAGGGTTGTTGTTCTTGTTCAGGTTGACCGTAATTTGATCCTCCTGAGGGTTGTTGTGGTTGTTGGTGCTCAGGTTTACCGTAATTTGATCCTCCTGAGGGTTGTTGTGGTTGTTCTTGTTGTTGTTGTTCAGGTTGACCGTAATTTGATCCTCCTGTTGGTTGTGGTTCAGCTTGACCATAATTTGATCCTTCGGATTGTGCCGCGGGTTGTTGCTGTGGCGTACCGTTATTTGTTCCTCCAGCAGGTTGCATCCCTTCTACGCGAATCTGGTTGGATGAGATAGATCTTCCACTGGGTGAAAGGACTGCTAATGGAATTAACCCAGAAGAATCTTGATTAAAGTTAAAGAATCGAATCTGAGGAGGGAACGGCCTCGGGAGAAGTTGAGGACTCATGAACCCATTTTGAAAAGTTGGATTAAAAGTTTGAAAAGATGGATTAAAGGTTGGAGGTGGAGGGTTTGCTGTTTGGACATTACCTGAAGGCCGTTGGAATGTCAGAGGTGAAATCGGGGGTGGTAGAAGTTTAGGCGGTTTTTCAGGCTGAGAAGACTTGAAAGTTGGTTGAGGAGTCGGAGCTGGAGTTTGGAACGGTGACCCGGTTCCAAGACGCTTGAGAAGAACAGCGACAAGACGCTTGTACATTTCCAGTTCCGTATTTTGCATGACTCCAGGAACTGAAGGTCTTCGTCCTGGATTTTGTTGGATGGAATGCGGTTGTCGTACAGAAGCTGGAGCCGGTTGCGTTGGTTGAACGGCAGAATAAGTATTTCGTGGGAACTGGAACGGTTGAGTTTGTGTCACCCGCGTTGGTTGGGTTGGTTGAGGACGACGGTACAAATTCCTTGGAGGTTGAGTCGGCTGTGGCGCTCTATACACATTTCTTACCGTCTGTGGAATAAACGTCACTATATTTCTAGGAGCCAGAGTTGTCTGTGGTTTACTATAATAATTTCTTGAAGGAGTTTGAGTTGGTTGAGCTTGTCCAAATGAAGAACTCGGCCGAAATTGGACGTTATTGTAGGAATTTCGTGCCGGAGGTTGGCTATAAATATTGCTTGGAGGAGTTTGAGCCGGCTGAGACTGACCATATGAAGAGACTGGTGGTGATTGGGACGGCTCAGATTGACCGTAAGATGAGCTTGGGGGAGGTTGAGACGGCTCGGATTGACCGTTAGATGAGCTTGTGGGAGATTGAGATGGCTCGGACTGACCGTAAGATGAGCTTGGGGGAGGTTGAGACGGCTCGGATTGGCCATAAGATGAGCTTGGGGGAGGTTGAGACGGCTCAGATTGACCGTAAGATGAGCTAGGGGGAGGTTGAGATTCTTCAGGTTGACCATACGAAGAACTCGGGGGTGGTTGAGATTCTTCAGGTTGACCATACGAAGAACTCGGGGGTGGTTGAGATTCTTCAGGTTGACCATACGAAGAACTTGGAGGGGGTTGAGATTCTTCCGGTTGACCATACGAAGAACTTGGGGGTGGTTGAGATTCTTCCGGTTGACCATACGAAGAACTCGGGGGTGGTTGAGATTCTTCAGGTTGACCATACGAAGAACTTGGAGGTTGCTGAGACTGAGGCTTTTCAGATTGCCGATATGGAGGAAGGTGTTGATAGTCAGAAGTACGAGTTCGAACAAATGGGTTCTGCTGGGGAGATTGGTTGTATGGACCGTTGGGTTGTCCTCCATACGTTGGTTTGGCATAGAAGACTTGATAGGGTTGTCTGGGTTGGAATTGTGTAATTGTTGGGGTGGGTTGCGGGGCTAAAGGGGGTCGGGGCAGAGACTTTGGTTTGGGTGGGGCAACCCCAGCAGCTGGAGAAATGGGGCGAGGTAAGAGTTGTGGACCACCCCCACCGGAGCTGGAAGAAGGCAATTGTCGATGTCGACGTGGTTCACCGGGAATGCAGTCCAGGCCCTCGACTCCTCGTGACAATGGCCAGCGAACTTCTCTGCACAGTTTCTTCGGTCTCAACTTTTCTTCAGAACTGTAGGCTTCGTTATTCGATTCATCCTCCACTTCTTCTGGACTTGAAATCGTATGGAAAGGGGAACTTGCCGATGTTAACCCTGTAAAAAATAATTTATTAGGTTATATTTAACTACTGGAAATTCTTAAATACTGTTGAAAAATTACAACATATACAACGTATGACAATGCTGTGTATGAATCCAGCCCGGATACAACTTGCCAAGCAATATTTTTGGGGAATAGTTTGTCGTTTATTTAATTTTTTAATTCGGACGCATATCTGTAATCCCTGCACTTACGGCTTTAGCTAACCAATTTATGGAGAACCCAAGTGGTTTGTTTGCATTATTTCGAATTCCTTCAATTACGGATTAATTTCAAATTGACTATTTGAAAAGATTTTTAATTTTTAATGTCATACATTGTTCGGTGATAGAATAATGTCAATCAGTTTAAAAAAAAATATAATTCTACAAATAATAAAAATAAATCGCTACAAAGGAAATATTAAGAAGGAATGAAACGAAAACGACAAATTTTTCGAACATTTATACAGATTTCACGTACAGTGATTATCACTGACCGTGTGAGATCTGACAGCCGCTTGGTATCTATAGTCAATGCCAAGTTTAAATTTTTGCATGTTCTTAATTGTTCTCAAATAATATAGCTGAAACTTCTAATGGGTGAGTATAATTGTTTGGGCTAGAATTTATCGAGTCATTTGCATGAAAATGAATTGTTAATAAGATTAACTTCTTTAAATGAAAACTAGGATTTGCAATTACGCTTTTTAAGTAACTCACCACCAAGTCCACCGCCACCACCACCGGCTTCCGGAATATTATAATTGTAACTGACTTGCCCCTGAGTAAAGAACACTCGACCTGGCGTCCCTTCTACATTACTATTACCGAGACTTAAAATGAGGACACCCAACAATGGGACAACACACTGACATGTCCCCCTTAATCGGGACATTTCAAATTTTTAACGTTAATTAAAACACCGACTTGTGCCAAAATTAATGCTCCAATTATACTTTATTTAATTGAAAGTAATTACAGAATAATTATATTCATGAATGTGGCTCTTAATTGAATTAAATTGAGACCCTACGACTAATCCGTTGGATTGAAGACTGAGGATTCCTTGGCCTGTAATATTTGTTTATTTCAGAACATGGTTTTGATGATAAAAGATAAGGTGGGCTTAAAGTGGGGATCCCGTCTTCTCATCCATAATCACTTGTTCAAAACGTCCAGCATTTCAACTTTGCGTTGTAGAACCTGAAAACAAAAGATTTCCTGGTTGGGTTTCGTGTTTTTTTCGTCAAAACGAAGTGACGATAAGTTGGACTATGCTGTAATAAGAACTCGAGGAAAAAGGAGGGAAATGTTGTAATGGTTCAGATAAGATCAGAAGGGCTGGCGGTGAGTTATGCGGATTCTCTTAACCTAGCATGACTATCATGTCATAATTCTGCAATGTAGCTTTAATTGTAGGAATAAACCAGTCAAATGCATATAGCAAAGTAGGGGAGAGCAACAATCGAATTAGCGAACCATTCTCAACCAAGAAATTATACACCACTTATCAATCCGTTTTAAACGAATATTAAAATTCTCATAGTAGTACTATGAGAATTTTATTGTATGATTGGGGTACTATGATAGTACCCCAATCATACAATAAAATCAAATAAATCGTTTGATAGCTCATGCTAGTAGCTTTTCATTGATGTGAGTTTGTTACAAAAAATTGCACCCTTTAACCGCAAAAGCCATTGACCTTTTTCCAACAAGGTCCCTAAACAATGTTATCCACCGCATGGATGTCAGCAATGATATCACAAAATAAAAATTTAAAAAAGTTGTACCTGCGCGATTTAGAGGACGGACGGACAAACGGACATCATGCAAGGAGGCATAAAGTATCTACGATACATAAAAAAGAGGATTAAAATGTGGATGAAGGTGTAGAATATTGCTGGAGTTCTGGAGTCTGAGGTAAGAAATATGCTGTAATGCTGGAGATTGTAGAGTTTGAGTCCGTGTGAGTTCTTCCCATCACTCGCTATTCCTCTTTAGATAAGATCAAGATAAGATCTATGATCTAATACCAACAACAATCCCCATTCTTCTCCACACGCACTCTCCACCCTACTTTAACTTACAAATATACAGAATTCCATTTGCCTTATATGCCTTTTAATGACAATAAATCACAACATATTCCATTTTAATTATCCACATCTTATGAGTTACTAACTTAGACAGTAAGCCCCGATTTTCGTACCATTATTATCCACTTACTGATATCAGCATAGGGTATTTTGGGTCAGTGGCTTGATAATTAAAAATGTGTTTGTCAGAATTAAAAAATTTGACTACGTAAAGGTGAAATGAGAAGTAAGAATTATATATTTTAACGGTTGAGTATCTGTATGATTGTATGGGTTAGAGGAAAGTCCAAGAATTCTTGGGGCGAAAATGTAGAGAATGAGGTAATATACTGATTTAATTACCTTGTTTCAATTAGTTAATTGGCTTAGTTCATCGCTCTTTTTTTCTTGTTACAGTATGTAAGGTTAAGAGATGATGAGTTAAGTGGACACGGTCTGCGGACTCAAGAATGAGCTATAAAAAGTGAATACATAGGAACGAATGCGGAAATCAAGGCCAAGGACGAATCTCACATCATAGCCTTTTCCTTTGTTACCAAACAAACAATAAACCGTATTTAATTAATAGCTGGAAAGCAGGCTTTTAATCTCGCTCAGCCCTTCACAATATATTATATTAAATTCCTATTTAATTGTCCCAATTGTCACTTATTTAATTGTCACTGTTCAAATACAGAGACAGGGAAATATTTTAATTTATTTCATATTGAAAATCGTTTACGAAAGTTAATACCCGATTTCCACTAACATTAAGACCTTCTGATGTGTTAAGACACGATGATCCGTTTTATTATTACAAACTGCATTTGTTAATTTTGTTGATATCTTAAGATGGACAATAATTTTTTAATTTTATTGCTCATGATTTATTTACCCTTTTTAAAGTCATAATCATACTTAATCCACTTGGAACAACTAAGATTGAGAATATCTAAATTCTGACTCAAGTAACTAAATATTGTGCAGTAAATTATTATAGTATTATATTGTGAGTAAAATGTTGCATTCACGCCTCCCGGTGGAACAAATGCAAGGGCAACCATATACCATATTTAATCTTTAAAAAATGCCTGGAAAAAGTACATAAGAATATCGACCTTTAATTACTAAAATTACAAAAGGAAAAAATTATATTAACTTAATGCAGACTTAAACCTCAGCTAAAAGCAACCTTTTAATTATTTGTATTATGGCTCTCCCAATAGGATTAGAAAAAGGAAGGGATATTATTATATTTTACCGAAGGGACAATTTAATGCATCAGGGTATCCATAATACTTGTACTTGTACTGTTTGGTATTTTAATCTCTAATCTAATTAAGTGACCAGACAAAATGACGAGGGTGATTTTACCTTTTTTGAGGTTGGTTCCAACTCAAAATTAAAATATTCCAATAGTATTTTAAATTATTCTAGAGGAACAGGGGCGCTTAATGTAAGGGCGTTTATTGTTGGGGCGCTTTTTGTAAGGGGCGCTTATGATGGGGCGCTTCCGAGGGGGCGCTTATGATTGGGCGCTTTTTTCGCAAATCTACGCATAACTACAATTTAGAGTCATAAATAAACGATGGAGTTGTTCAGATTATCTAGATTTGTAAAATTTAAGTTTTCATTGTCAGTCTCGCATGACATGATTACAAGGGGAAGGGATAAGAATTAGCAAAAATACTCGCACACAATTGCAAACTTGTTAGAGAGGAATGAGAGGATGAGTCGGGTTGTTTGAAAAAAAAACAAGAATCTCACGGTAGTCGCACAAGGTAGCAGAGTTATTTTAATTATTTTTGGACGAGTCTGTGTTAATACCTGAAACTAAATACCTGATTCTAATTAAATAATACTTGATATTTTGATATGAAGATACCCAGATTTTCAAACAATTTCCGCATTACTCAAACCTTAAGGTTCCAGAGTAGTTATCGCTAAGGGAAAATGGGTGTCATAGGGGGTACTTTAAACCCTAATGGCATTCGATCCTTAGCACTTACAATTTGCGAATAAATTATTTTGGGTAGATATTTTCATGTGAAATATTATGAAGCAATCAGTATTACCCTACAGTATTAAAAAAGCCTGGAATTAAAATATAAATGATGACCGTTTTTTAATTTTTCGACAGCCCCCGGGCACGATAGGGCTATCATAAAATCTCAAAACCGGTTTCAATAGATAGACAATTTCATGGCCGAGGGAGTATAGGGGGTCAAAATTGCAATTTTATGCAGCGATTCCTTTGAAAAATGCACTTTAAGTAAAATATTGCTCATGTTGTTTCGGTTTTTAATTTTTTATGCGAAATCCATAAGAGATAGATTAATTTTGACCCCCTATACTCCCTCGGCCATAAAATTGTCTATCCATTAAAACCGGTTTTGAGATTTTATGATGACCCTATCGTGCCCGGGGGCTGTCGGAAAATTAAAAAAACGGTCATCATTTATATTTTAATTCCAGGCTTTTCGTACCATGTAGGGTAATCACGATGGCTTTATAATATTTAACATTAAAACACCTATCTAACATAATTTATTTGCAAATTGTATGTGCTAAGGATCGAATGGCATAAGCATTTAAAATACCCCATATGACAAACATTTTCCCATAGCGATAACTACTCTGGAACCTTAAGGCTCCAGGGGCCTCATTTTCGAAGCCGTCGTTATCATAACGACGTCGTTAAAACGGGTTAACGACGTGAATTGGCTAGCGACGAATTTTCAAAACTTTTCTTAGCAACGTCGCTAACAACAAGGACGGCTTCGAAAATACGTCGCTAGCTCCATTATGACATAAAATTACCGACGTATTTTCGAAACATTTCCGTGTCCTAGATACCCAAATTTTGCGTCGTTAACTAAGGACAGCTCTGAGCTGTCGTTAATTCTATTTTTTCTAAGTTGAGGCAAAGAGTACATGGTGTTGGCCATGGTAACGGTTTCACCTTAGTATGCGTTCACCCCCCCCCTCGAAATCTTTGGGATGACCTACAGCCTCAGGGGTGCGTTGTATCGAAAAAATGCAAAGAGTAAAAAAGGTGGAAAATTTAATTTGCCAGTGCCGTTTGATCTCGAAAGTTAATTTTTTGTGATTTAAACACGCTAAACCATATCAGATTAAATTTGAAATCGTCGTTTTTTGGCCAAATCACTATATTCTGACCAATAGCACAACCTTTTATTGATTTTCATATATTAAAAACTATACAATTTTTTTATTTCAAAAAAATCGGTTGAAAACCGACCAAGATATGCATGTTCAAAGTTTCCTTATAGGCAATAACATGTAACTGCTATATCATATAGCTGTCGTTATAGTACCGGACATTAGTATAGGCCCAGACACTGTACCAAGTACTTATCAAAGCCTACCAAAAGCCCTTACCTTACCAAAAGAGAGATCCATTCCCCTTCCTTACTAAAATCCTTCAGTTGCAGGTATTGAGCGTTGTGACTCAAAAAGAGGCCTTTTAAGTGATAACAACCGAAATTTATACTAAAAATATCAAAACTAAAGCTTCCAATGGGGAGGAGAGGGGTAATTGAACAATTTTTAACTTCGGTCAGTAGGCTCCTAATATGTATCACACATGCCAATACTAGAACATGTACTCCATGAACCTTAAAAAGGTTATTAAGGGATGAAATCCCGTAATAAGAACACTCAATCCGTCCGCACCCGTCTAACTCGAGAACCACTGAACTTTTTCAAATTTCTTTTTCGAATACTTCATTATTAGATCCTAGAGCGTGAGTTCAAATTTGGACTA
Source organism: Desoria tigrina (assembly GCA_906901685.1). Lineage (NCBI taxonomy): Eukaryota > Metazoa > Arthropoda > Collembola > Entomobryomorpha > Isotomidae > Desoria > Desoria tigrina. The sequence continues at coordinate 451,269 of CAJQTU010000021.1, read as the reverse complement.
AATCGGCCACCCCCCCGCCCGCAAAACATTCGAAACTCAACACCCATATATATTTAACATGTATATCTCCTAAATCTCCTCTCTATAATCCATATACATCTTCTATATATATATCTAACACATGCATTTTCTACCTATCTAACTCATATATATATGTTATACTCAAACACGTACGAGACCGCCCCCACTCACACCGCGCACTAGGGGTGTGACCGCGCCAAATGGGGCAATTTGAGATTTCAATGCTAAATGACTCCTACATGCCAGGGACACCCCCAATAGACACGGGACCACTCCCACTCACACCGGGTGTATGCCGGGCCAAATGGGGCAACTTGAGATTTAAATGCTAAATGACTCCCACATGCCAGTGACACCCCCAATAGACACGGGACCACTCCCACTCACACCGGGTGTATGCCGGGCCAAATGGGGCAACTTGAGATTTCAATGCTAAATGACTCCCACATGCCAGGGACGCACCCAATAGACACGGGACCACTCCCACTCACACCGGGTGTATGCCGGGCCAAATGGGGCAACTTGAGATTTCAATGCTAAATGACTCCCACATGCCAGGGACACCCCCAAAAGACACGGGACCACTCCCACTCACACCGGGTGAATGCCGGGCCAAATGGGGCAACTTGAGATTTCAATGCTAAATGACTCCCACATGCCAGTGACACCTCCAATAGACACGGGACCACCCCTACTCACACCGGGGGTTTGCGCGGCCAAATGGGGCAACTTGAGATTTCAATGCTAAATGACTCCCACATGCCAGGGACACCCCCAATAGATACGGAACCACCCCTACTCACACCGGGTTTGTGCCGGGCCAAATGGGGCAACTCCATATTTCAATGTTTTATTTGTTATGTTATGAATGTAAACATTGACAGTCGTTTTAAGTATGCGAATACCCAATCCGTCCGTCCAACTGTGACGTCGATAACTTGAGAACGGTTCGTCCAAAGGTCACCTAATTTTATACACATGTTCTAAGAATCAAAAAGGAGGCTGAGCTTGCAGTTGCGTCAAATCAAATATACTCCTTGAACCCGTATAAGTGAAACGCTCCAAAACCCAATGAAAACTATATCACCAATGAATTGATCTAGACTTACCAAACTTCATATACTCGTTGTAAGAGTCAAAACAACGGTTTGTTTCGAATCCCTATTAAATTACCCCTCCCCCAAACACATTATGATGCCTAATTCTTGAACGGATTAACCTGGAGTCATAAGATTTTATACAATTGGTATTCGGCACAAGATAATGGGTTTGAAGTTGGGCCGAATTGGTCGCACCCCCCTGGGGGTTAGCCTATCTCCCCAATGTTAAATTATTTTTTCGAAACTCTCCTGATAGACTATATACAACCATACCATTACAACTACAGTACATATAGTTAAAACATCGGCCACACCCCCTTGATTTTGCCCTATCCCTCCCATGTTATTTTTTTTTTCAATTTTCACCTATAGGTTATTGACAACTTTTTTATGACAATGCAGAAAATTCTTTACAAGGGTTTACTGGGTATGTCTTTACATAAAAGGCCCTTGTATTTGAATCCTTTTACATAGCGCGTACATATACCCTTCAAATTGAAATAAAATGCTTTGTAAAGTAGCTGATGCCAATAAATAACTACTAACGGGTTATTCGATCAGCCGCTTTCACTTAAAACAATTAAATAAACTACAGCTAAAAAGAGACTTCTAAGTTGAGTCGCTCTCAAAAGAATAAAACAAGAATAATCTTCAAGTTTTTTAAATACTTCTGTTTCTGAAACTGTTTCTAAAAGAATTTCATGGCGGAGGGCCACTAATAGGTCAGATTACTCTAAAATATGTGCAAATTGCTGTAAAAATTAAAATAGCAAACTCTCTTGCTTGATTTACGCTTAAAACTCATTTTTATCTATTAAGGAAGCCAAAAAGTACGGTTTTGACCTATTAGTAGCCCTCCGCCATGAAATTCTCTACAAAATGATATTGGTCTCATGAGTGTAGAATTATCGTATCGGCCACAACCGTTGTTCTTAGTCAAATAAAACGTTTTCCTATAATTTAAATTCCAACCCATAACAGCCCTATTATGAGGTCTTTGCGAATGGTGTGATAAAATGTAGCATTAAATATTTTAGTTGATAAAATTGATTACATAATTTGAAGTGCATCTGGTCAAGCGGTAGAGGTGCTCAAAATGTACCACCTGCCTTCAATTTTCCCATAGTGATTAATACTCTGGGGTCTCATTTTCGAAGCCGTCGTTAACTAAGGACGTCGTTAAGGTTGCGACACCTTAACGACGAAGATTCTAAGACGAGGCCTAACGACGTATTTTCAAACCGAATCTTAAAATTTGTCGTAAACGGTTGTCGCTAAGTAATTAGCGACAAGAATAGCGACATGTAATTTAAAGTAAAATGCTTTTTAGGTTGCCTTGGTTAAAATTTCGAAATGACGGTTCATACATGGAGGAATTTCTTCAGCAATTGGATTTCTTGTTTGTCAGATACCCGTGGTGGTGACCCATGCGGGTTTTTTAATATTACACTCTAGAACTCCGAATTTTTTCATACGGAATCCATGATAAAATCCAAAAACATCAAAATTAAGATGTCTCTAAAAATGTCCAAATTAGATTAAAGTTTACATACTAATGTACTTTTGACACCAGGAAATCTTTCCGATTCTTCTGTTCTGTATGTAATTCATAAGCATATAATATTGAAGTTTGTATATCGGTGGTATTTTATCTCACATTCGAAAGAAGAGAGGATACCAAGAAACTCCTTTAAAAACTTTTAGTCTTCTTGACTTGAAATAGCAACATCAAATACAATTAAAGTTGTACGGCACTATTTAGGTTTAAAAACCAAAGTAAAGTCCCTCTGTTAGTTGACTCGCCGAGTAAATCTCATCTTGTCTTATATGAATATAGCAGTATATATTATTACATAGTTCATCGCTTTAACATAATACTCTAATGCTTAGATATAGAGGACGAAACGAGTTTCACCGGGTGAGTCAACGAGGGTAGTAAAGTTACATAATTAAATTATGACCGCAATAAATATCATAGGTTCATTGAACCAAAAATCAGACAAAATCCAAATAAAGTTTTGATTTCAAACGATTTAGTGACAATTTGTTCAGATAACGACAGCTCAGAGCTGTCCCGTGTCCGGCATTTTCCCACCTGCGACATTTCCACCCGGACACTTCCCGCCCAAAGCGGACACTTCCCACCCGGAAGTTTTTCACGGACATTTCCCACCCAATTTTGGCCGGCGGACAGTTCCCACCCGGACATTTCCCACCCAAACACAAAAAAACAGCATTTTTGAATGACCCTTAGCTTGAAACTAAATCTTCCAAGCAAAGACATAACTAAATTCTCCAAGCAAAGACATAACTAAATTCCGGTTGGGTTGGTTAGGTTAGGTTAGGTTAAGTTAGGTTAGGTTAGGTTAGGTTAAGTTAGGTTAGGTTAGGTTAGGTTAGGTTAAGTTAGGTTAGGTTAGGTTAACAACACAACCGGAGTTTAGTTATGTCTTGGGTTGGGGAATTTAGTTATGTCTTGGGTTGGGGAATTTAGTTATGTCTTGGCTTGGGGAATTTAGTTATGTCTTGGGTTGGGGAATTTAGTTATGTCTTGGCTTGGGGAATTTAGTTATGTCTTGGGTTGGGGAATTTAGTTATGTCTTGGCTTGGGGGAATTTAGTTATGTCTTTGCGTTAGATTTTAAAGGGTCATACACAAATTCTTGGAATTCGGAGGCCTTTATAGGGTGGGAAGTGTCCGCTTTGGGTGGAAAGTGTCCGGGTGGGAAATGTCCGGGTGGGAACTGTCTCCTTGAAAAACGACGGGCGGGAACTGTCCGGGTGGGAAAACGCCGGGAATCGAGCTGTCCTTAGTTAACGACAAAAAATTGTAGTATCTAGGACACGAAAATGTTTCGAAAATACGTCGGTAATTTGATGTCGTAAAAGAGCTAGCGACGTATTTTCAAAGCCGTCCTTGTTGTCAGCGACATTGCTAAAAAAAGTTTTGAAAATTCGTCGCTAGCCAATTCACGTCGTTAACCCGTTTTAACGACGTCGTTATGATAACGACGGCTTCGAAAACGAGGCCACTGGAGCCTTAACCTTTTCCTTCTCGACTACACACATGTGTGTAGTCCTGGATACCCCTTCAGAGACCAAGTACACGCCCGTGTGTACCCTTGAAACGGTTGTCAGGAACCGAATACACACATTTGTGTACTTTGAAAATCGTTTGCACCGACCGACTACACAAATGTGTGTAGTTATCTAAATGATAACCACAGACCGAGTACACACATATGTGTATTTGCTTTAAAATATCTGGTACATTTTTTGCGTTGCAATAAATTTTTGGCCATCCGCATTATGGACATTGGTAACACAATATAAACGCATTGGCCTATTTTTAAAAGGGTTATAAAATGATAAATAATCGTTTTCAAACAGAAAATCTGGAGGATTTTCTTTTTGAATGTAGCGATCATGAAGAGAACTAGAATACGACTTGTAATTTGTAGTAAGTCCAAAGCTAGACTATAATTATTGTTGTAGCCACCTGTGTTTTCCTTTGAGTTTTCCGTCTGTTGATTGTTTTGTTTTGTTGTTCAGTGTCAGGAGCGAATTCTATGGGTTTTTAACACTTTGATTCTTTAACAACCCGTAATTCATACTAAAAATTCCTGTCGTTTAATTACAAAATCTAATAGATTGCAATAATAACAATGATGATAATGCAAGACCATATTGTTAAGCATCGTCCATATCGGGTTAATCTTGGTGGGTATAATTAGGGAATCCGTCGTGTATGCTGAAATGAGATTTGCTTCAAATCGAAAAGGACAAGGCCGAATTTGACAATTTAGTTTCCACCAACTCGTATTTGCAATAATGTACGACATTTCTATTTATAAATACATACAATATTTCTATTTACTGATGTATCAAAGATAATGCGGTTGGTTTTTTAAATGCTACCTTGAACACCGACGGGCTAACATCAATGCCAAGGCGTTCATATTATATTCCAACGACACAAAATAAGTGTCTGAAAATGCTTTAGGCATAATTTGCATAATATACATATTTCTAATTCAGACAATTGCTAGCAGAAAGCATCCCATGGATTTTTATAATTTTGAAGTATTTTAAGTATTCTTATCCCTTTAGTCTGCCTGATTGGCCTGATATCTAGATAATTATTAAAATTCCCCGTTAATTAATATATCAACACAGATTTGACCCAAAACTATCAAACAAACAAACAAAATATCCTTTTCAATTTAAAAATCACCCGTCACTCGTCAATCATTCATTTCGCTCCGTGGAGCTATATGGAGACTAGATTTCAATCGCTACCTCAAAACCTGAATTCTGTCCTGAAACTCGTAAAATTAACTATTGAATCTTTAGTAACATTTACGATTGAAAAATGAAGATGGATAAAGAATTTCAGTATTCGTCAATTCCCAAGTCTCTCCTAAGGAAACATTCCCAACTGTACCATACCGATATTTTTTTAACTAGTCTCATTCGAAAAAGCGAAGGTCAAAGACCGTGAGTTACAAATTAGCAGCGGTGAGAAGGGGAGGAGGAAGAGAAAGTCGACTTTTCCCCTTTTCGCTACTCTTCTCTAAAAAGTCGCGGTTGAGATAGGGAATTAACATTGAAGGACCCCCCAAATTAATATTGCGTCAGAACAAGCCATTTCACTCGAAACAGATAGACGTTTACTATAGGAAACTGTGAAATAGTTCGCGCTTCTTGACCAACTTTACCTGGTCAAACATATTTTAGACGCCCATAGTTCCTATATTAAAGTTATTTTACATGCTAGTTAAAAAAATATCGGGTTAGTACAGTTGGGAATGTTCCCTTGTCAGTCAATCTCAATGGTGGCATAAATGAAGCTGTGAAATTTGCCGTTCACCACGTTTTTAGTCAGCGTTTGGGTCATAATACTTAATAGTCATAATGTGTTCCGCATCGTACTGCCTGTAATTAAATTGTGCATTTTAGTGCCTAAAAAGTTTCGTTAAGTTATGAGGTTTAATAAAAATCTAGTATTTTGTTAAAACTTTTTCGAAATTAAATTGGTCCAGGGATCACCAACACCAAAATTGTACCTGGTTTCTTGACGTTCATAAATGAGTATAAATTAAAGTCTCTTACGTAACGTTTCGATTTCAAAATGAAGTCGCTAAGTGATTATTTTACTAATTTAATTCAAGAAGGAAAAGGTTAACGATATGCTTTATAGTCCAAATCAGTCAAAAATATTGGTGACGTCATATATTATGGAATAAGTTAACATTTTATCAAATTCTATCCTAGAATATTCTCAAGTTAAAAACCTACAGTGTGCAGTCTTATCAATGTGCTTCCACGGTCTTGGTTTCTTTGTCTTTTCTCCGCCCATGTGATGACACACGGAAGGTTTTTGGAATTTTTGAAATTTTTTTTTCTGAAAGAGGAAACAAACTCTGAGGGCCAAAAATCCCGAATTCTACGGTAACCAAAAGCTCAGTAAAAATGATGGAATTAGGAATTCTCCATCAAATCCTTTACCTCATCTGAATGCAAATGCTCAGGCTATACTACACAATTGCATACTGAATACATTATTTCAAGGAGCTGGCTTGGACTTATGAATATTAATAAATTAATTTAGATGCATGTTGATTTGTCAATGAGGAAAGTTGCAATTGTAATTTAGGTATTTTAGATAGAATTTAAAATAAGAAAATTAATTAAGTTCATTGTTCAACTCAAAAAGTTTAATTAAATGAAGCAATTGAACTACAATTATCGTTTACAATACGTACAACAAACTAATAAATACAACAGTTTGCATTCAAGCAAAAATAATTCCTTCAATTCTTCAAATGTCTAATAGCTCTTCTTCCGAATCCGACTCAGCACCCCTTTCAATGTCGATCTCATTTTGCTTAATAACTTCGACTTCGGACCATTTTCTATTGAATGTTAGACACAATTTTACCTTTTGAACTCAAGAAAACTAAAGGAAAGTTATTTTATTTGCTTACACAATTTTTTAATCCAATATCTATAACATAACAGGTTAATCGTTCACGTCAAAGCCAATTCTCTGAAATAATGTATGCAGTATGCAATTGTGTTGTATAGCCTGCGAGCATTTGCATTCAGATGAGGTGAAGGATTTGATGGAGAATTCCTAATTCCATCATTTTTACTGAGTTTTTGGTTACCGTCAAGGTCTATATACTCTTGGTTTCCTGGGTGTCTTTCTTTCAGGAGGTTGTGCCAGTAGCTCGATTTCGAAATTCCTATTTTAGTCTGGGGGAAAACAACCTTTTTAGCACGTTTCTACGGCAATTTTGAGCTAAAATCTGTCGGAAACGCAGAATTTTCAGAAATAAACTCAAAACCAGAGAGTTGAAATTGGTCTGTTGGAATCGTGATTTCTCTAGATTGCATTTACTAAAAAAGATAACCGGGGTATCAATATTTAGAGAATCGTCTCTGCTACAGATCTAGTGAAACAGTTTTTCAAAATAACGCTTCACAGATTCGTATGGACTTTTTAACCGTTGTTTCTACGCGTTGCGAAGATGGAAGGCAAACCCACTTTTCATTTAAAATCTGAACTTTTTGTTCATTCATTTTCATATATTTCATTGGTTCTATTGAGTTCTATTAGAAATCTCCAGTTCCCCTCAATCATTTTCAACTCCGACTACATTGAAGAAATTCATGTAACAACGCATAGAATATACTCATAGTACTCAGTTGTCATGATCAACCTAAGGGCAAATATTTTGTCGATTTTGAAAAGTCGAAAGTTGAAGTTTTTTCAAAAACCCTCCATTTGACCTAACCTGTAGAGACACCAAGCCCCCTGTTGTCAAGCAACCTTGCTAGGGGAGGGTGCACCCAAAAGAATAAAACAAGATTGTCTTAACTTTGTAGTTACGATTTAAATATTAGTATGTAATTTTGATTAATATGTCAATTCAAAACTTTAACTGTATCGTCTACCCGGCCGGCAGGGGGAAGCAGGTCGCAGCGCCAGTTTTAGGAAAAGTACGTGTTTGGAAATGTTAGTAATTTTCCGATGTGAACATGTTACAAAATGGGTAATATTGAGAGCTTCGACCGTTATTGAACGGGAAACAAACCCCTTTAATGGTTTCGTCCGTTTGTCCCTCTGTTGCTGCTCTGGATCGAACATTTTAAAATTCTTTTGGCATGTTACCGTTTTTGAACTTCAAGCGAAACCTCGTTCCTCACTGAAGTTTGTTGAATGGCCGTGTAGTTCAAAAAACATGGCTCACATATTTTAAATTAGAACCTTGCATGTGTGATACATACTTAAAAATGTATTGTATATTACTACTTGCAATTCAACGATAAATACTACTTGATTTTATGGTAAGGAAATATGAGATTCTTGAAAAAGACTTTTCTATTGTGTTATACAACGAAATTTTATTTTATTAAAAGGATAATAACTTTCGAACAGTTGAATATTTTCAATTTTGTTTTTGTTTAAATAAACCATTCATGAACTTCAAGTGCAATCTGAATTAGATTGATGTCCAATTTTCTTAAATATCAAGCCAAGATGTGTAATAAATCGCTGGAAATGTAAAGTCTAGTGGAATTCAGCAATATGTGTGCCGTTAGTCATTGGTTGGAAAAATGAAAATCTTGTTGAAAACGCCTCTCGCGTAAAGCACAACGCTGTTACATAGGCATTCGATGTGTTTTGAGTCTGGTTTAGCCTTTTTATTATGTTAGGATTGCAACGTTTTATATCGTAGATACATAACGCAAATGACTTGTCCGTCCATCCGTAAACAGGATAACTCAAGAACTGCTTAACTTTATAAATCTTTTCTTGCGGTTATCTATTTGAGACATCCAACAGGAGATCAGATTCGTTTTGGGGCTCTGTAGGTCAAAGGTCAATAGGGCAAAGGTAGAAGATACGTTTTTTTCCAAATGGTGACCTCTCATGTTGCGATACGTCGATGGAAAGGTATTATCAAGGACTATTCAATGGTGGAAAGGATTTGAGGGTGTGGTAACCATGTAACCTGGAGGGGGTCAAAGTGATCAAACCAAATATATATGAGATATCAATCGAAAGCTATGATCAATAAGTACTTTCAAATGGTGTGTGTTATCTTGCTCAATGGTCGCAGCAACTTCATATTTTCAATATTTGTGTATTTTGAACATTTCAAAGTACAGTTTTCACATTGAACATGTTCAAAAACGGTTTAACGATGCATTAGTACAAAATTATATGATTTATTAAGGGTTGAAACCTTTTACTATGGAAACTCTGTTTGGGTTTTATGACCGTTGTTTTTAATATTTTGATTTTTTAGGAATTTATGATTGATTTACGGACTTTCCAACTAAAACGATAAGTTAACTGATTTCAATCATGAATGTATTGTTTATTTCGTTTGCAAAATTATCTTGCTTTCTACGTTAATTTCAACAAAGCGTTACCACATGTCGTAATTAAATTTTAAAATTTTATTATTATTACCACACGAATTCTAAGTGCTCTCCGAATTAGGGCTAATTGGCAATTACTCGCAAATATAATTGATTATTAAATTGACCCCTGCCGGCCGAGTAGACGATACAGTTAAAGTTTTGAATTGACATATTAATCAAAATTACATACTAATTACGGCTACGTTTGAACCGTGGTCAGATTTTTTACACTCCTTGGGGTTGGCACATCCCTATCTTGTTAATTTTTTTAATTACAGATTATGGATAATTGTTTTATGACATCTGCAGTGCATAATTTAGACGCCACCTACTTTTCTTCGCCCAATTCCTCCTACGTTAAAAAAGAAATTTTTTTCAATTTTCAACTCTACTCTAAAGATACAACAGTTCTATCACATCTGCATAATTTAGGCCCCATACACATAAACCATATATACTTATAGATTGAACCTTATTGAACCTTATAATTGATTGAATATAGACTACCATATGAATTATTTTTCACATCGTTTTACATTCCCATCTTCAAGTTTACAACACTTCGTTACATTCATTACGACGGTTTATTCTATTTGAATGCACTATGTATTGCCTTTGAGCTAAAACTTAATGTTCTGATGATGCAACACATCTTAGAACGCGCAAAACTTTTTATTGTGTCTAAATCTCTAAAGGTTTCAAACTTAAAACCTACAATGTGCAGTGTATAAAAGCCCGAGTCAGGCAATTGTGTGTCCTTGTACGTTTATCATATCATCAAAATGATGGTTTACAAAATTACAGGGCGTTCTAAGTCAGTTTTCAGAAAACCCGCATTGGTCACCCATTAGGATCCATGTCCATAGAAGCAACAGTTTGCCTCCAATTGGTCACATTTGTTATTACAATATCATATGGTGACGGTATACAAAATTTCAGCTTTCTGGTCAAGATTTTATAAAACACGCATGGATCACCCAATATTGTTCCTAGAAGCAACGTTTTCCCTCAATTGGTCAAATTCGGTTTTACAATATCATATGGTGATGGTATACAAAATTTTAACGTTCTAGGCCTGATTTTATAAAACACGCATGGGTCACCCACTAGAGTTCCTAGAAGCAACGTTTTTCCTCCCCAATTGGTCACATTTGGTTTTGCAATATCATATCGTGACGGTATACAAAATTTCAGCGTTCTAGGCCAGATTTTAGAAAACCCGCATGGGTCACCCATTAGGGTTCCTAAAAGCAACGTTTCCCCCCCAATTGGTCACATTTGGTTTTGCAATATCATATCGAGACGGTATACAAAATTTCAGCGTTCTAGGCCATACTTTAGAAAACGCGCATGGGTCACCCCCTAGGGTCCCTAGAAGCAACGTTTCTCCCTAATTGGTCACATTTGGTTTTGCAATATAATATCGTGACGGTATACAAAATTTCAGCGTTCTAGGCCAGACTTTAGAAAACGCGCATGGGTCACCCCCTAGGGTCCCTATTGCTCATTTCAATTGTATCAGGGATGAAAGTTTGCCACATTTTCCAGTAGGACCACCTACTCTCACACCCAAGTGTGCAAGTGTCGTCTCAAGGGGATTAGTTCATGCACCCTTCATGCATTGCATGAAGCATGAGACTACACGACCCTTATTTTAGTTAACGCCCACTCTCACACCTACCCTTTTCTAATTGGCTTTAATCCTTTTTGGTGGAAAACATTTGATTTGATTTCATCCCTGATACAATTGAAACGGGCAATAGAAGCAATGTTCCCCCCAATTGGTCACATTTGGTTTTGCAATATCATATCGTGACGGTATACAAAGTTTCCGCGTTCTAGGCCAGATTTTAGAAAACCCGCATGGATCATCCACTAGAGTATATAGTCTCTATAGGGTAGATGTACTTATTATGCTGTACGGTAGGAATAGAAATCCATAAGGCCTATTGGACTGCACTTCCCTATATACTATATGATTGTAAATGAACATATAGATTTAAAATACACGCTTCTATTTGTCTGTATTTTAAACCTATTCCTAGGCAACACATTTTGCACGACCCCCACATTTCAACTGATCGACCGATTTTTTCCACCTTCGAACTTAGCCTTATATGCAATTTGCAAAATACACAAGTGTCCCAAATTTGAAGTCGGTCGGTCCAGCTGTTTGGCCGCTAGCGAGTCACGGACGGACGGACAGCATGATTCCATAAGCGATGACTCGGGCTTAAGCAGACAACAACACTGTGATTCAGAATTAAAATATGTACTCTTCTAAGTACTTACTAGTAAGTCTTATTGGTAGTATTTAGATTTAAAATCCATCAAATAGTAACTAAGCAACGGTGCATGAAATCGATTATGTATTATAACCTTACGTGCAAAAAATTCATAAAATTGGGGTTACTTAAAAAATCATATCTAAAAAAGTAATAGTTCAAAGTTCTTACACATTGTACCAAGATTTAGCTAATTAAATTGCCTTAAGAATTTTAGTATCCTGGCCTCGTATATTTTGTATAAATAGGGTACCGGACGATTTTAAAATTTCAAATCGACTTTTAAACCTGAAGGAGACACATTTTTTAAATTTTGACAGCTGACCACCCCTAGTACCTTTTATTTATCGATCAATAAAAAAAAATCGCGAGAAGCTAGGTTGAAAGGTTTTGGCTATAGGTCGTGTGCAAAATCTGGGGGGTAAGGGTGAATGCATATCTAGCCTCGTCGATAACCATATGGTTGCTATGGTTATTTTTTCGCCTCCCCTAGAAAAAATAGACTAAAATTTGAAACGTTGTGACCCCATAGGGTCCGAACCAAACGTCAGCCCCAAAAAATTTCAACTGATTCGGATTCTCCGTAAAATTTTAATTAAGCTCACAAATTTTCATCAAAATCTATGAGTAGGGGCTAATAACGTAATGTTCCCTCAAGTGTCCCAAATTTCAAGTCGATCGGTCAAATCGTTTAGCCGCTAGCGTGTCACGGACAGACAGACGGACTGACAGCATGATTCCATAAGCCCTGACTCGAGCTAAAAACTGCTAAAAACGTAAACTAAAAACGTTGTAAATGAGGCTCCCGAGTAATTATCACCAAGTAAAAAAAGGTCCCATAAGGGGTACTTTGAACGCTTCTAGATTTTGACCACTACAACTAAACTTTTGAAATAAAATTTATTAGACAGAAATTTTAATCCCCCAAATTTTGAAACCAATGAAGAGCGTTTACTATATTCAATTCGATTGTAAATTAAAATTTAGTGAAGCCCTTTTAATAATTTTTCAACAACTGTTTAGGCCGATAGGGTCGTCTTTTGTCGTGCTAAGTACGTACTACGTACGTACGCCTCACTTACTTTTGCTGGAATCATCTTTAGTCATGTTGCTAAGATGTAACTAAATTGGGTTAAAACGAAATTACTCTGGAGCCTTTAATAACCCGATTTCTGTCGGTTCTAGAGTAATTTTAATGTCCAAGAAGTTAGAATCCGTGGGCCTTCACTTAGCAACAACGAGTACATATACATTTAATGCAAATACGGCCCGTTGACAAGGGGCCGTCCCATCCCGCTTTTTTAGTTATGAGAGGGCTTCATCTTGGAGACCGATCTCACTGACTTCCTTTTGGTTGAAACCTATGGAAAGGGTTGTTGATTGGCATATCAGAACTCCCGAGCTATTCGGTAGTCTGAAAGCCAATCCACAATTTGCATACGGAGGCAAGTTCAGGAGTGAGGCTTAGGTTCTGCAAAGGGATATCAAGTTAAGCAATGATTGAATCGAAGGACTTGGGATGGGTGACCGTAAGGTTGTCGGTTCTGAGTCTGGGCAAAAAAGCTGACTGGAGACTGAGAGCCTGCAATTCCACAGCAGATTAGCATATCTTGATAAGCTAATTAATCTCAGCAGGGAGGTGGGGATATGGCTCGGTGTAACTAGTACGGTATCCCTCTAAGAGCGAAGCTGCCTTCCTATCTATTCCGTCCCCGGTGGGAAACCAGCTTCGGCTGAACCGGTTATAGACCTTAAAGAATAAACAAACAAACAAAAACAAATACATGGCAGTTGTCTCTACGGAGGCTGCACTGCATCAGATAATTGCGAGACTGGAACGAACTCTCAAGTCCAGGCAGTTTGGGGTCTTGGCTGTTTTGAATGTTGAGGGTGCCTTCAGTCGAGCAAAGTTCACGACCATTTTAGATGGTCTAAGTAGGAATCTAGTGGACGAAATGTCTACTAGATGGATTAGTAGCATGCTTATGGGTAGATCAGTCACGGCCTCCCTTCAGGCGATAACCAGGTCCCGGGTAGTGGAGAGCGGCTGCCCTCAGGGGGGTGTGCTCTCTCCGCTGCTGTGGAACCTAGTGTTGGATGAGATACACGGAGCACTTAAAAGGAAACTGCTTCATGTATATTCTGGTGGGTTCGCCGACGATCTTGCACTGTTGGCTACAGGCACAGATCTGAGGACCGTTAGCGGACATATTCAGTAAGCAGTTGATATGGTTGTAGGATGGTGTAATAGAGTAAGTCTTTCTGTTGATAGGAAAGCCTCTGTTATGCTTATTACCCGGCGGAAGAAATTCCATTTGGTAAAAATAGGGCTCAATGGGGTACCATTAGAGTATTGTAATGTTGTTAGGTAATTAGGGGTTCATATAGACCGTAACCTTACATGGGTTTTGCACTGTGAGCTGAGGGCACGTCGGCGGATGACGGCGTTAGCTCAATGCAGGCGAGCCATAGGTCAAATATGGGGTCTGAATCCAAAAATCTGTCATTGCTTGTACACAACGGTTATCAGGCGGGATTGTGGATGGATGTCTGGTATGGGTTACCGCTACAGAGAACAATAATGCTATGAAAAGGATTGAGAGAACGCAACGAGTTGCGCTCTTGAGCATCTTCTGGGTTATGGAGTCCACGCCTACCATGGCGATGGAAACTTTAATAGGTATCCGACCTATTCGGGTATATATACAAGATGTAGATAAACATTCTATGTGTATATACAGAGAAGGGGTCAGTGGTTATCACGGGCGATGATGGGAGTTCTTAAGACCCAGACTCACATCCAAACCTGTGAAGCCATTGGTAGGAGGATTCCGGAAACGTGTCTTCCTTGTGACTTTAATAGGGAATACCTTCCTGGAATCAAGGGTTTTAGGATTATCATTCGTACTAGGGAGCAATGGTCTGAAGTGGGATATCCTGTGGACCCTCCTATTACACTGATGGCTCAAGGTTAGAAGGTCTGTCATGCGCTGCCTACTGTGGACCGGGGCTCGATTGAGAAGGCAATTTCCCTCTTGGGAAATCCGCTTCTATGTTCCAAGCTGAGATCATGGGAATGATCGAGGCGATTGCCGAGATTGATGAACATGATCCCAATAGAACACAAGGGGTCATCATCTTTGTTGACTGTAGGGGTGCTCTGCAAGCCCTGGACAGTGACACGCAAGTCGTGGAGCTGGTAAAGGAATGCTATGAAGCACTTAACAGGTTGGGAGAAAGTCGAGTGGTGACACTTCACTGGATTCCAGCACATACGGGATATTCAGGGAATGAGAGGATGGATAAGTTGTCTAAAGAAGCAAAAAACGTTGCCTTTATTGGTCCACTGCCAATCATTCCACTCTCTGGGACGACAGTGAGAACTACAGTTAGGGGGTGGGCTTTGGCTGAGCACACCCGGCGATGGAAAAGGTCTGCTACATGCAGTCAAACCAAAAGGGTCGTCGAGGTTCCCTCAGAGGAGACTTGGCTATATTTAAGGTCACTTCTTCGACCAGCACTCCGCCTGCTGACACAAGTGATTACAGGGCACAAGACGCTTAGCAAACACTTGTTTGTTATGAAGGTTGGTTCCTCTCCTCGCTGTACCACGTGTGGGGATGGGGAGGAGCCTAATGACTTGCTTAAATTTATTAAGCAGTCGGGACGATTTAAGAATTATCAAATGGGGGATGCAAGGTCAGCATAGTAACCAAGTGGGGTGTTATAGATGAGACTGCAATGGGCCATTCGTGGCCTGCGCGGCATGGGAAGCTATCAATAATTGATATGTAACCCATACCTCAAAACACGCACTTGTATATATGAAACGTGTCCAACACGTACTTGTATATATACAACGTGTCCGACACGTACTTGTATATATGCAACGTGTCCAACACGTACTTGTATAAATGCAACGTGTCCAACACGTACTTGTATATATGCAACGTGTCCAACACGTATTTGTATATATGCAACGTGTACAACATGCACTTGTATATATGCAACGTGTCCAAGACGTACTTGTATATATACAATGTGTCTGACACGTATCTGTATATATACAACGTGTCCGACACGTACTTGTATATATGCAACGTGTCCAACACGTACTTGTATAAATGCAACGTGTCCAACACGTACTTGTATATATGCAACGTGTCCAACACGTACACGTATATATGCAACGTGTCCAACACGTACTTGTATTTATGCAACGTGTACAACATGCACTTGTATATATGCAACGTGTCCAACTCGCACTTGTATATACACAACGTGTCCAACACGTACTTGTATATATACAACGTGTATAACATGCACTTGTATATATACAACGTGTCCAACACGTACTAGTATACATACAACGTGTCCAACACGCACTTGAATATATTCAACGTGTCCAACATGTACACGTAAATATACAAAGTGTCCAACACGTACTTGTATATGTAAAACTGGTACAAAATGCACTTGTATATATGCAACGTGTCCAACACGTACTTGTATATATACAACGTGTACAACATTCACTTGTATATATACAACGTGTACAACATGTACTTGGAATTGGAATTGGAATTGGAATTGGAATTATCTTTATTTAAGTGTCTTTCCCAGTTCAGTTTTACAAGTAAGTCTGTTCTTCCCCTAGTGACACTATGTCTTAAATTTAACTAAATGTTATTTCAATACACGGTAACAATCATGTTTTTAAATTCTTAAATTCTATTGGTAAACAAATTCTTCGTTACGCTTTGCCAATATCCAAGTTCTAATCATTTCCTTGAATTTTGTATAAGTTAAATCTTCCATACCCCATTGTATGTATGCGACGTGTCCAACACGTACTTGTATATATGCAACATGTCCAACACGTACTTGTATAAATGCAACGTGTCCAACACGTACTTGTATATATGCAACGTGTCCAACACGTACTTGTATTTATGCAACGTGTCCATCACGTACTTGTATATATACAAAGTGTACAACATGCACTTGTATATATGCAACGTGTCCAACACGTACTTGTATATATACAACGTGTCCGACACGTACTTGTATATATGCAACGTGTCCAACACGTACTTGTATAAATGCAACGTGTCCAACACGTACTTGTATATATGCAACGTGTCCAACACGTATTTGTATATATGCAACGTGTACAACATGCACTTGTATATATGCAACGTGTCCAAGACGTACTTGTATATATACAATGTGTCTGACACGTATCTGTATATATACAACGTGTCCGACACGTACTTGTATATATGCAACGTGTCCAACACGTACTTGTATAAATGCAACGTGTCCAACACGTACTTGTATATATGCAACGTGTCCAACACGTACACGTATATATGCAACGTGTCCAACACGTACTTGTATTTATGCAACGTGTACAACATGCACTTGTATATATGCAACGTGTCCAACTCGCACTTGTATATACACAACGTGTCCAACACGTACTTGTATATATACAACGTGTATAACATGCACTTGTATATATACAACGTGTCCAACACGTACTAGTATACATACAACGTGTCCAACACGCACTTGAATATATTCAACGTGTCCAACATGTACACGTAAATATACAAAGTGTCCAACACGTACTTGTATATGTAAAACTGGTACAAAATGCACTTGTATATATGCAACGTGTCCAACACGTACTTGTATATATACAACGTGTACAACATTCACTTGTATATATACAACGTGTACAACATGTACTTGGAATTGGAATTGGAATTGGAATTGGAATTATCTTTATTTAAGTGTCTTTCCCAGTTCAGTTTTACAAGTAAGTCTGTTCTTCCCCTAGTGACACTATGTCTTAAATTTAACTAAATGTTATTTCAATACACGGTAACAATCATGTTTTTAAATTCTTAAATTCTATTGGTAAACAAATTCTTCGTTACGCTTTGCCAATATCCAAGTTCTAATCATTTCCTTGAATTTTGTATAAGTTAAATCTTCCATACCCCATTGTATGTATGCGACGTGTCCAACACGTACTTGTATATATGCAACATGTCCAACACGTACTTGTATAAATGCAACGTGTCCAACACGTACTTGTATATATGCAACGTGTCCAACACGTACTTGTATTTATGCAACGTGTCCATCACGTACTTGTATATATACAAAGTGTACAACATGCACTTGTATATATGCAACGTGTTCAACCCGTACTTGTATATGTAAAACGTGTACAACATTCACTTGTATATATACAACGTGTACAACATGTACATTACATTTTGTTTGACATTCTTACCATTTGCATAATAGGGCCCGCAAGCATCTAGTATATAGCCAGATGAAAGCACGATCATGAATGGCTTAGCGAGATTTCGCTTCTTTTGTCCCAAGTACGTTAATTTTTGCAAAATGTGATCACTTGGCTTCTCGATATAGACATAGGTGCCATCCATCACCAGAAACAGTCTGCTTCTATCATTTTCTTCAAAAAGCGTATAGTAAATATTTCTGGAGTGATGTTCCATGGCATCTGCGCGTTTTAAATGCTCAAATCCTAGATTTTTCTTAACAAAGGACCTTTCTAGAGACTTCGCAATGGACGAGATTGTATCACTTACTGCGCTCTGTGATGCAAATCCAAATAAACTTTGCAGTACGTTCTGCAATACACAATAACAAACAAAATATTAGATCCAGATTACAAAGAATAAGGAAGGAGTAATTTTAATAAACCGCTAAGACACCTGAGACAGATCGTGTCGCAAAAAAACGAGAAAAAGTGCTAATGTATTTCTCAAAGTTCGGTTGATGCTGTTATGGACAAATGGCCGAATTTCTTCTATCAAGACATCAAAATCAGCCTTTGAAAATCCCACCAGCTTCCAGTAGTCGGTCCCACGAACATCTAGATCGTCGTCGAAATGATATCGGCACCGTGCCCGGGAAGAATTATTCTTGCTTAAATCTAGTATCCAACGGCACAGGTCGTCGTCGGTCATGAGGATCCCATTCTTTGTTGGTGCAAGTTGTGACAGAGCATCTTCGGTGAAGTATTTACCCTCTAGGTGATACGCACAGCAACGGTTCCCGTGAGGAATCACGATAGTTCTATACGTCCAAGCCTGACAGAGCGCTTTCTTTGGGATTCGCTTTCTTCCTTCTTTCTGGTGACAAACTAAACATTGATTTTGAGTAGACGCTACAGACTTTATTCCTATAAGTCTTCTGGCTCTTCCTGAAGACGTGCTTGTGATAGATATACTTGAAATCTGCGACTCGTGTTCCAGAGTTTGCGTGTCAATGCTCGGGACAATTGACATTTGGGAGTCATCTAGTTGCTCCTCGAGATGATAAGTTCTATCGATCGGGACTTCTTGACTACTCAGATCATTGTTTATGCAAACTATATTGGATGTTCCTGGTTGGGGACTATAAGTCGGAGTGTCTGAAAAAGTTAATTAATTAGATACATCTTAATAATTATAATATGCATGTAGCATATAGATTAATATTAACATCATAGATTAGATTAAATTGAAAACTGTACCTTCCATTACTACATCTTCATGGCTCAATATAATCTCTTCTTCATCCGACTCGCTCATGGTAATCTCCTGATATTTTTCGGTGACCGGACAAGTTCTACCGGATCGAAATGTAAAAAAATGGGAGGGGATTTCAGTTCTAAGGAGGTGGATTAATAATAATCCATTCGACTCTGCCATGTTACGAATTACTGCATGATGTTTAGTGCAAATGATGTCGTTGTCTTCGAACAGATCGGCATCATTTCCCACGTACAGGTTGAATAGTTCACGTATTCCTTTACCCCCAAGCCTGATTTTTTGGTCACCCTTCTGCAAGCGCTTCTTGCATCTGTCAATTCTCTTCAGACAACAATAAACCGCCGACATTTTTGCTTTTAGATTTTAAATGCAGAAATAGTAATTATACGAAGGAATTATTAAAATATTAAACAAAAATATAAAATCAGTTAGTATATAATAAATATAAATTGAACAAAGCAACAAAAACTATGCACAAGTGTGCTATAAAGAAAACTTTTCCAACAGGCGATATAAAAAATTCAACAAGATAAGCAAAAAAAAAATGAATAAATCAAAGGATTTAGAAATCGAAAAACCGAAATGAAATAAAAATCGTTTAGTTCATTCCAGGATTTTATCCTTCGTTTTGCCATCAAAATGGAAATGTTGTCATGGAAACCAGATTTATAGCCGTTAACTACCAAAAAATGCAATTATTTTTGGTTTCTATGGGTTTTTATTCTACAATTTTTCATAAATCTTACGAATATTTTTCTAAAACCCCCTCGGGATTTTGACTATAAGGTCTGTCCACAATGTTACCATCGTTAGCTTTTTTTTAAGTGTATTGATTAATAGTCATACCGATAGTCTTAAAAAAGCTAAGGATGGTAACATTGTGGACAGATCTTATTGAGCTCGAAAGTAGGGCCTTAAAATCCCTAAAATCCGATAGGAGCCTTTAATTTTTTCTGATTTTGCGATATTCGGATTTTTCAGAAAATTTGGTGATTTTCATTTTTTTGACCGTTTTTTTGACATTTTTTTTAAATATCACGTGACTCCACTGGTTCGGAAGTGCGCGCTTGCGCGGGCTTCCGCTAGCGAGCTATCGCCGCGGAGCGTGAAAATTTAATTTTTTCTGATTTTGCGATATTCGGATTTTTCAGAAAATTTGGTGATTTTCATATTTTTGACCGTTTTTTTGACATTTTTTTTAAATATCACGTGACTCCACTGGTTCGGAAGTGCGCGCTTGCGCGGGCTTCCGCTAGCAAGCTATCGTCGCGGAGCGTGAAAATTTAATTTTTTCTGATTTTGCGATATTCGGATTTTTCAGAAAATTTGGTGATTTTCATATTTTTGACCGTTTTTTTGACATTTTTTTTAAATATCACGTGACTCCACTGGTTCGGAAGTGCGCGCTTGCGCGGGCTTCCGCTAGCAAGCTATCGTCGCGGAGCGTGAAAATTTAATTTTTTCTGATTTTGCGATATTCGGATTTTTCAGAAAATTTGGTGATTTTCATTTTTTTGACCGTTTTTTTGACATTTTTTTTAAATATCACGTGACTCCACTGGTTCGGAAGTGCGCGCTTGCGCGGGCTTCCGCTAGCGAGCTCTCGTCGCGGAGCGTGAAAATTTAATTTTTTCTGATTTTGCAATATTCGGATTTTTCAGAAAATTTGGTGATTTTCATTTTTTTGACCGTTTTTTTGACATTTTTTTTAAATATCACGTGACTCCACTGGTTCTGAAGTGCGCGCTCGCGCGGGCTTCCGCTAGCGAGCTATCGTCGCGGAGCGTGAAAATTTAATTTTTTCTGATTTTGCGATATTCGGATTTTTCAGAAAATTTGGTGATTTTCATTTTTTTGACCGTTTTTTTGACATTTTTTTTAAATATCACGTGACTCCACTGGTTCGGAAGTGCGCGCTTGCGCGGGCTTCCGCTAGCGAGCTCTCGTCGCGGAGCGTGAAAATTTAATTTTTTCTGATTTTGCAATATTCGGATTTTTCAGAAAATTTGGTGATTTTCATTTTTTTGACCGTTTTTTTGACATTTTTTTTAAATATCACGTGACTCCACTGGTTCTGAAGTGCGCGCTCGCGCGGGCTTCCGCTAGCGAGCTATCGTCGCGGAGCGTGAAAATTTAATTTTTTCTGATTTTGCGATATTCGGATTTTTCAGAAAATTTGGTGATTTTCATTTTTTTGACCGTTTTTTTGACATTTGTTTTAAATATCACGTGACTCCACTGGTTCGGAAGTGCGCGCTTGCGCGGGCTTCCGCTAGCGAGCTATCGTCGCGGAGCGTGAAAATTTAATTTTTTCTGATTTTGCGATATTCGGATTTTTCAGAAAATTTGGTGATTTTCATTTTTTTGACCGTTTTTTTGACATTTTTTTTAAATATCACGTGACTCCACTGGTTCGGAAGTGCGCGTTTGCGCGGGCTTCCGCTAGCGAGCTATCGTCGCGGAGCGTGAAAATTTAATTTTTTCTGATTTTGCGATATTCGGATTTTTCAGAAAATTTGGTGGTTTTCATTTTTTGACCGTTTTTTTGACATTTTTTTTAAATATCACGTGACTCCACTGGTTCGGAAGTGCGCGCTTGCAAGGGCTTCCGCTAGCGAGCTATCGTCGCGGAGCGTGAAAATTTAATTTTTTCTGATTTTGCGATATTCGGATTTTTCAGAAAATTTGGTGATTTTCATTTTTTTGACCGTTTTTTTTGACATTTTTTTTAAATATCACGTGACTCCACTGGTTCGGAAGTGCGCGTTTGCGCGGGCTTCCGCTAGCGAGCTATCGTCGCGGAGCGTGAAAATTTAATATTTTCTGATTTTGCGATATTCGGATTTTTCAGAAAATTTGGTGGTTTTCATTTTTTTGACCGTTTTTTTGACATTTTTTTTAAATATCACGTGACTCCACTGATTCGGAAGTGCGCGCTTGCAAGGGCTTCCGCTAGCGAGCTATCGTCGCGGAGCGTGAAAATTTAATTTTTTCTGATTTTGCGATATTCGGATTTTTCAGAAAATTTGGTGATTTTCATTTTTTTGACCGTTTTTTTGACATTTTTTTTAAATATCACGTGACTCCACCGGTTCAGAAGTGCGCGCTTGCGTGGCTTGCGCTAGCGAGCTATCGTCGCGGAGCGTGAAAATTTAATTTTTTCTGATTTTGCGATGTTCGGATTTTTCAGAAAATTTGGTGATTTTCATTTTTTTTACCGTTTTTTTGACATTTTTTTTAAATATCACGTGACTCCACTGGTTCTGAAGTGCGTGCTCGCGCGGGCTTCCGCTAGCGAGCTATCGTCGCGGAGCGTGAAAATTTAATTTTTTCTGATTTTGCGATATTCGGATTTTTCAGAAAATTTGGTGATTTTCATTTTTTTGACCGTTTTTTTGACATTTTTTTTAAATATCACGTGACTCCACTGGTTCGGAAGTGCGCGCTTGCGCGGGCTCCCGCTAGCGAGCTCTCGTCGCGGAGCGTGAAAATTTAATTTTTTCTGATTTTGCAATATTCGGATTTTTCAGAAAATTTGGTGATTTTCATTTTTTTGACCGTTTTTTTGACATTTTTTTTAAATATCACGTGACTCCACTGGTTCTGAAGTGCGCGCTCGCGCGGGCTTCCGCTAGCGAGCTATCGTCGCGGAGCGTGAAAATTTAATTTTTTCTGATTTTGCGATATTCGGATTTTTCAGAAAATTTGGTGATTTTCATTTTTTTGACCGTTTTTTTGACATTTTTTTTAAATATCACGTGACTCCACTGGTTCGGAAGTGCGCGCTTGCGCGGGCTTCCGCTAGCGAGCTATCGTCGCGGAGCGTGAAAATTTAATTTTTTCTGATTTTGCGATATTCGGATTTTTCAGAAAATTTGGTGATTTTCATTTTTTTGACCGTTTTTTTGACATTTTTTTTAAATATCACGTGACTCCACTGGTTCGGAAGTGCGCGTTTGCGCGGGCTTCCGCTAGCGAGCTATCGTCGCGGAGCGTGAAAATTTAATTTTTTCTGATTTTGCGATATTCGGATTTTTCAGAAAATTTGGTGGTTTTCATTTTTTGACCGTTTTTTTGACATTTTTTTTAAATATCACGTGACTCCACTGGTTCGGAAGTGCGCGCTTGCAAGGGCTTCCGCTAGCGAGCTATCGTCGCGGAGCGTGAAAATTTAATTTTTTCTGATTTTGCGATATTCGGATTTTTCAGAAAATTTGGTGATTTTCATTTTTTTGACCGTTTTTTTTGACATTTTTTTTAAATATCACGTGACTCCACTGGTTCGGAAGTGCGCGTTTGCGCGGGCTTCCGCTAGCGAGCTATCGTCGCGGAGCGTGAAAATTTAATATTTTCTGATTTTGCGATATTCGGATTTTTCAGAAAATTTGGTGGTTTTCATTTTTTTGACCGTTTTTTTGACATTTTTTTTAAATATCACGTGACTCCACTGATTCGGAAGTGCGCGCTTGCAAGGGCTTCCGCTAGCGAGCTATCGTCGCGGAGCGTGAAAATTTAATTTTTTCTGATTTTGCGATATTCGGATTTTTCAGAAAATTTGGTGATTTTCATTTTTTTGACCGTTTTTTTGACATTTTTTTTAAATATCACGTGACTCCACCGGTTCAGAAGTGCGCGCTTGCGTGGCTTGCGCTAGCGAGCTATCGTCGCGGAGCGTGAAAATTTAATTTTTTCTGATTTTGCGATGTTCGGATTTTTCAGAAAATTTGGTGATTTTCATTTTTTTGACCGTTTTTTTGACATTTTTTTTAAATATCACGTGACTCCACTGGTTCGGAAGTGCGCGCTCGCGCGGGCTTCCGCTAGCGAGCTATCGTCGCGGAGCGTGAAAATTTAATTTTTTCTGATTTTGCGATATTCGGATTTTTCAGAAAATTTGGTGATTTTCATTTTTTTGACCGTTTTTTTTGACATTTTTTTTAAATATCACGTGACTCCACTGGTTCGGAAGTGCGCGTTTGCGCGGGCTTCCGCTAGCGAGCTATCGTCGCGGAGCGTGAAAATTTAATTTTTTCTGATTTTGCGATATTCGGATTTTTCAGAAAATTTGGTGGTTTTCATTTTTTGACCGTTTTTTTGACATTTTTTTTAAATATCACGTGACTCCACTGGTTCGGAAGTGCGCGCTTGCAAGGGCTTCCGCTAGCGAGCTATCGTCGCGGAGCGTGAAAATTTAATTTTTTCTGATTTTGCGATATTCGGATTTTTCAGAAAATTTGGTGATTTTCATTTTTTTGACCGTTTTTTTTGACATTTTTTTTAAATATCACGTGACTCCACTGGTTCGGAAGTGCGCGTTTGCGCGGGCTTCCGCTAGCGAGCTATCGTCGCGGAGCGTGAAAATTTAATATTTTCTGATTTTGCGATATTCGGATTTTTCAGAAAATTTGGTGGTTTTCATATTTTTGACCGTTTTTTTGACATTTTTTTTAAATATCACGTGACTCCACTGGTTCGGAAGTGCGCGTTTGCGCGGGCTTCTGCTAGCGAGCTATCGTCGCGGAGCGTGAAAATTTAATATTTTCTGATTTTGCGATATTCGGATTTTTCAGAAAATTTGGTGGTTTTCATTTTTTTGACCGTTTTTTTTGACATTTTTTTTAAATATCACGTGACTCCACTGGTTCGGAAGTGCGCGCTTGCAAGGGCTTCCGCTAGCGAGCTATCGTCGCGGAGCGTGAAAATTTAATTTTTTCTGATTTTGCGATATTCGGATTTTTCAGAAAATTTGGTGATTTTCATTTTTTTGACCGTTTTTTTTGACATTTTTTTTAAATATCACGTGACTCCACTGGTTCGGAAGTGCGCGTTTGCGCGGGCTTCCGCTAGCGAGCTATCGTCGCGGAGCGTGAAAATTTAATATTTTCTGATTTTGCGATATTCGGATTTTTCAGAAAATTTGGTGGTTTTCATTTTTTTGACCGTTTTTTTGACATTTTTTTTAAATATCACGTGACTCCACTGATTCGGAAGTGCGCGCTTGCAAGGGCTTCCGCTAGCGAGCTATCGTCGCGGAGCGTGAAAATTTAATTTTTTCTGATTTTGCGATATTCGGATTTTTCAGAAAATTTGGTGATTTTCATTTTTTTGACCGTTTTTTTTACATTTTTTTTAAATATCACGTGACTCCACCGGTTCAGAAGTGCGCGCTTGCGTGGCTTGCGCTAGCGAGCTATCGTCGCGGAGCGTGAAAATTTAATTTTTTCTGATTTTGCGATGTTCGGATTTTTCAGAAAATTTGGTGATTTTCATTTTTTTTACCGTTTTTTTGACATTTTTTTTAAATATCACGTGACTCCACTGGTTCTGAAGTGCGCGCTCGCGCGGGCTTCCGCTAGCGAGCTATCGTCGCGGAGCGTGAAAATTTAATTTTTTCTGATTTTGCGATATTCGGATTTTTCAGAAAATTTGGTGATTTTCATTTTTTTGACCGTTTTTTTGACATTTTTTTTAAATATCACGTGACTCCACTGGTTCGGAAGTGCGCGCTTGCGCGGGCTTCCGCTAGCGAGCTATCGTCGCGGAGCGTGAAAATTTAATTTTTTCTGATTTTGCGATATTCGGATTTTTCAGAAAATTTGGTGATTTTCATTTTTTTGACCGTTTTTTTTGACATTTTTTTTAAATATCGCGTGACTCCACTGGTTCGGAAGTGCGCGTTTGCGCGGGCTTCCGCTAGCGAGCTATCGTCGCGGAGCGTGAAAATTTAATTTTTTCTGATTTTGCGATATTCGGATTTTTCAGAAAATTTGGTGGTTTTCATTTTTTGACCGTTTTTTTGACATTTTTTTTAAATATCACGTGACTCCACTGGTTCGGAAGTGCGCGCTTGCAAGGGCTTCCGCTAGCGAGCTATCGTCGCGGAGCGTGAAAATTTAATTTTTTCTGATTTTGCGATATTCGGATTTTTCAGAAAATTTGGTGATTTTCATTTTTTTGACCGTTTTTTTTTTGACATTTTTTTTAAATATCACGTGACTCCACTGGTTCGGAAGTGCGCGTTTGCGCGGGCTTCCGCTAGCGAGCTATCGTCGCGGAGCGTGAAAATTTAATATTTTCTGATTTTGCGATATTCGGATTTTTCAGAAAATTTGGTGGTTTTCATATTTTTGACCGTTTTTTTGACATTTTTTTTAAATATCACGTGACTCCACTGGTTCGGAAGTGCGCGCTTGCAAGGGCTTCCGCTAGCGAGCTATCGTCGCGGAGCGTGAAAATTTAATTTTTTTCTGATTTTGCGATATTCGGATTTTTCAGAAAATTTGGTGATTTTCATTTTTTTGACCGTTTTTTTTGACATTTTTTTTAAATATCACGTGACTCCACTGGTTCGGAAGTGCGCGGTTTGCGCGGGCTTCCGCTAGCGAGCTATCGTCGCGGAGCGTGAAAATTTAATTTTTTCTGATTTTGCGATATTCGGATTTTTTAGAAAATTTGGTGATTTTCATTTTTTTGACCGTTTTTTTGACATTTTTTTTTAAATATCACGTGACTCCACTGGTTCGGAAGTGCGCGCTTGCGCGGGCTTCCGCTAGCGAGCTCTCGTCGCGGAGCGTGAAAATTTAATTTTTTCTGATTTTGCGATATTCGGATTTTTCAGAAAATTTGGTGATTTTCATTTTTTTGACCGTTTTTTTGACATTTTTTTTAAATATCACGTGACTCCACCGGTTCGGAAGTGCGCGCTTGCGCGGGCTTCCGCTAGCGAGCTATCGTCGCGGAGCGTGAAAATTTAATTTTTTCTGATTTTGCGATATTCGGATTTTTCAGAAAATTTGGTGATTTTCATTTTTTTGACCGTTTTTTTGACATTTTTTTTAAATATCACGTGACTCCACTGGTTCGGAAGTGCGCGCTTGCGCGGGCTTCCGCTAGCGAGCTCTCGTCGCGGAGCGTGAAATTTTAATTTTTTCTTATTTTGCGATATTCGGATTTTTCAGAAAATTTGGTGATTTTCATTTTTTTTGACCGTTTTTTTTGACATTTTTTTAAATATCACGTGACTCTACTGGTTCGGAAGTGCGCGCTTGCGCGGGCTTCCGCTAGCGAGCTATCGTCGCGGAGCGTGAAAATTTAATTTTTTCTGATTTTGCGATATTCGGATTTTTTAGAAAATTTGGTGATTTTCATTTTTTTTACCGTTTTTTTGACATTTTTTTTAAATATCACGTGACTCCACTGGTTCGGAAGTGCGCGCTTGCGCGGGCTTCCGCTAGCGAGCTCTCGTCGCGGAGCGTGAAAATTTAATTTTTTCTGATTTTGCGATATTCGGATTTTTCAGAAAATTTGGTGATTTTCATTTTTTTGACCGTTTTTTTGACATTTTTTTTAAATATCACGTGACTCCACCGGTTCGGAAGTGCGCGCTTGCGCGGGCTTCCGCTAGCGAGCTATCGTCGCGGAGCGTGAAAATTTAATTTTTTCTGATTTTGCGATATTCGGATTTTTCAGAAAATTTGGTGATTTTCATTTTTTTGACCGTTTTTTTGACATTTTTTTTAAATATCACGTGACTCCACTGGTTCGGAAGTGCGCGCTTGCGCGGGCTTCCGCTAGCGAGCTCTCGTCGCGGAGCGTGAAATTTTAATTTTTTCTTATTTTGCGATATTCGGATTTTTCAGAAAATTTGGTGATTTTCATTTTTTTGACCGTTTTTTTTTACATTTTTTTAAATATCACGTGACTCTACTGGTTCGGAAGTGCGCGCTTGCGCGGGCTTCCGCTAGCGAGCTCTCGTCGCGGAGCGTGAAAATTTAATTTTTTCTTATTTTGCGATATTCGGATTTTTCAGAAAATTTGGTGATTTTCATTTTTTTGACCGTTTTTTTGACATTTTTTTAAATATCACGTGACTCTACTGGTTCGGAAGTGCGCGCTTGCGCGGGCTTCCGCTAGCGAGCTATCGTCGCGGAGCGTGAAAATTTAATTTTTTCTGATTTTGCGATATTCGGATTTTTCAGAAAATTTGGGGATTTTCATTTTTTTGACCGTTTTTTTGACATTTTTTTTAAATATCACGTGACTCCACCGGTTCGGAAGTGCGCGCTTGCGCGGGCTTCCGCTAGCGAGCTATCGTCGCGGAGCGTGAAAATTTAATTTTTTCTGATTTTGCGATATTCGGATTTTTCAGAAAATTTGGTGATTTTCATTTTTTTGACCGTTTTTTTGACATTTTTTTTAAATATCACGTGACTCCACTGGTTCGGAAGTGCGCGCTTGCGCGGGCTTCCGCTAGCGAGCTATCGTCGCGGAGCGTGAAAATTTAATTTTTTCTGATTTTGCGATATTCGGATTTTTCAGAAAATTTGGTGATTTTCATTTTTTTGACCGTTTTTTTGACATTTTTTTTAAATATCACGTGACTCCACTGGTTCGGAAGTGCGCGCTTGCGCGGGCTTCCGCTAGCGAGCTCTCGTCGCGGAGCGTGAAATTTTAATTTTTCTTATTTTGCGATATTCCGGATTTTTCAGAAAATTTGGTGATTTTCATTTTTTTGACCGTTTTTTTTACATTTTTTTTAAATATCACGTGACTCCACTGGTTCGGAAGTGCGCGCTTGCAAGGGCTTCCGCTAGCGAGCTATCGTCGCGGAGCGTGAAAAGTTAATTTTTTCTGATTTTGCGATATTCGGATTTTTAGAAAATTTGGTGATTTTCATTTTTTTGACCGTTTTTTTGACATTTTTTTTAAATATCACGTGACTCCACTGGTTCGGAAGTGCGCGCTTGCGCGGGCTTCCGCTAGCGAGCTCTCGTCGCGGAGCGTGAAAATTTAATTTTTTCTGATTTTGCGATATTCGGATTTTTCAGAAAATTTGGTGATTTTCATTTTTTTGACCGTTTTTTTGACATTTTTTTTAAATATTATTAGCGTGGCTCTAATATTAGGTGCCGCTAAACCAAAATACTGCCAATTATAACCATAAATTAGTGAATTATGAAAATAATTAAAAGTCGTTGGGGTAATTTAGGATTAAATGTAAATTATTATAAATTATAAATGTAAGTTGATTTATTAACTCCTTCAAATCTCTTAACCGATATTCACACTTCAACACCCAGAGCTAATCTGCCTTGTTCTCTTTCCTACCATTCTCTTTCCTACTCTCTGCTACATTTTCCTCTCGATCTTCGGGTCAGTCTTCCAGACTTCATAACCCAAGCCAAGCCATACTTGGCGTCCTTTTTCCAGCCTCTTATTTACAACCTATAGATTATAAACCCTTAATCTATAGGACCGGGATATACGGCATATAGCATATACCCGCTAACAATATCACGTGACTCCACCGGTTCGTAAGTGCGCGCTTGCGCGGGCTTCCGCTAGCGAGCTATCGTCGCGGAGCGTGAAAATTTAATTTTTTCTGATTTTGCGATATTCGGATTTTTCAGAAAATTTGGTGATTTTCATTTTTTTGACCGTTTTTTTTGACATTTTTTTTAAATATCACGTGACTCCACTGGTTCGGAAGTGCGCGCTTGCGCGGGCTTCCGCTAGCGAGCTATCGTCGCGGAGCGTGAAAATTTAATTTTTTCTGATTTTGCGATATTCGGATTTTTCAGAAAATTTGGTGATTTTCATTTTTTTGACCGTTTTTTTTGACATTTTTTTTAAATATCACGTGACTCCACTGGTTCGGAAGTGCGCGTTTGCGCGGGCTTCCGCTAGCGAGCTATCGCCGCGGAGCGTGAAAATTTAATTTTTTCTGATTTTGCGATATTCGGATTTTTCAGAAAATTTGGTGATTTTCATTTTTTTGACCGTATTTTTGACATTTTTTTTAAATATCACGTGACTCCACTGGTTCGGAAGTGCGCGCTTGCAAGGGCTTCCGCTAGCGAGCTATCGTCGCGGAGCGTGAAAATTTAATTTTTTCTGATTTTGCGATATTCGGATTTTTCAGAAAATTTGGTGATTTTCATTTTTTTGACCGTTTTTTTTACATTTTTTTTAAATATCACGTGACTCCACTGGTTCGGAAGTGCGCGCTTGCAAGGGCTTCCGCTAGCGAGCTATCGTCGCGGAGCGTGAAAATTTAATTTTTTCTGATTTTGCGATATTCGGATTTTTCAGAAAATTTGGTGATTTTCATTTTTTTGACCGTTTTTTTTACATTTTTTTTAAATATCACGTGACTCCACTGGTTCGGAAGTGCGCGCTTGCGCGGGCTTCCGCTAGCGAGCTCTCGTCGCGGAGCGTGAAAATTTAATTTTTTCTGATTTTGCGATATTCGGATTTTTCAGAAAATTTGGTGATTTTCATTTTTTTGACCGTTTTTTTGACATTTTTTTTAAATATTATTAGCGTGGCTCTAATATTAGGTGCCGCTAAACCAAAATACTGCCAATTATAACCATAAATTAGTGAATTATGAAAATAATTAAAAGTCGTTGGGGTAATTTAGGATTAAATGTAAATTATTATAAATTATAAATGTAAGTTGATTTATTAACTCCTTCAAATCTCTTAACCGATATTCACACTTCAACACCCAGAGCTAATCTGCCTTGTTCTCTTTCCTACCATTCTCTTTCCTACTCTCTGCTACATTTTCCTCTCGATCTTCGGGTCAGTCTTCCAGACTTCATAACCCAAGCCAAGCCATACTTGGCGTCCTTTTTCCAGCCTCTTATTTACAACCTATAGATTATAAACCCTTAATCTATAGGACCGGGATATACGGCATATAGCATATACCCGCTAACAATATCACGTGACTCCACCGGTTCGGAAGTGCGCGCTTGCGCGGGCTTCCGCTAGCGAGCTATCGTCGCGGAGCGTGAAAATTTAATTTTTTCTGATTTTGCGATATTCGGATTTTTCAGAAAATTTGGTGATTTTCATTTTTTTGACCGTTTTTTTTGACATTTTTTTTAAATATCACGTGACTCCACTGGTTCGGAAGTGCGCGCTTGCGCGGGCTTCCGCTAGCGAGCTATCGTCGCGGAGCGTGAAAATTTAATTTTTTCTGATTTTGCGATATTCGGATTTTTCAGAAAATTTGGTGATTTTCATTTTTTTGACCGTTTTTTTTTGACATTTTTTTTAAATATCACGTGACTCCACTGGTTCGGAAGTGCGCGCTTGCGCGGGGCTTCCGCTAGCGAACTATCGTCGCGGAGCGTGAAAATTTAATTTTTTCTGATTTTGCGATATTCGGATTTTTCAGAAAATTTGGTGATTTTCATTTTTTTGACCGTTTTTTTTGACATTTTTTTTAAATATCACGTGACTCCACTGGTTCGGAAGTGCGCGTTTGCGCGGGCTTCCGCTAGCGAGCTATCGCCGCGGAGCGTGAAAATTTAATTTTTTCTGATTTTGCGATATTCGGATTTTTCAGAAAATTTGGTGATTTTCATTTTTTTGACCGTTTTTTTGACATTTTTTTTAAATATCACGTGACTCCACCGGTTCGGAAGTGCGCGCTTGCGCGGGCTTCCGCTAGCGAGCTATCGTCGCGGAGCGTGAAAATTTAATTTTTTCTGATTTTGCGATATTCGGATTTTTCAGAAAATTTGGTGATTTTCATTTTTTTGACCGTTTTTTTTGACATTTTTTTTAAATATCACGTGACTCCACTGGTTCGGAAGTGCGCGCTTGCGCGGGCTTCCGCTAGCGAGCTATCGTCGCGGAGCGTGAAAATTTAATTTTTTCTGATTTTGCGATATTCGGATTTTTCAGAAAATTTGGTGATTTTCATTTTTTTGACCGTTTTTTTTGACATTTTTTTTAAATATCACGTGACTCCACTGGTTCGGAAGTGCGCGCTTGCGCGGGCTTCCGCTAGCGAACTATCGTCGCGGAGCGTGAAAATTTAATTTTTTCTGATTTTGCGATATTCGGGTTTTTCAGAAAATTTGGTGATTTTCATTTTTTTGACCGTTTTTTTTGACATTTTTTTTAAATATTACGTGACTCCACTGGTTCGGAAGTGCGCGTTTGCGCGGGCTTCCGCTAGCGAGCTATCGCCGCGGAGCGTGAAAATTTAATTTTTTCTGATTTTGCGATATTCGGATTTTTCAGAAAATTTGGTGATTTTCATTTTTTTGACCGTTTTTTTGACATTTTTTTTAAATATCACGTGACTCCACTGGTTCGGAAGTGCGCGCTTGCAAGGGCTTCCGCTAGCGAGCTATCGTCGCGGAGCGTGAAAATTTAATTTTTTCTGATTTTGCGATATTCGGATTTTTCAGAAAATTGGTGATTTTCATTTTTTTGACCGTTTTTTTGACATTTTTTTTAAATATCACGTGACTCCACTGGTTCGGAAGTGCGCGGTTGCGCGGGCTTCCGCTAGCGAGCTATCGTCGCGGAGCGTGAAAATTTAATTTTTTCTGATTTTGCGATATTCGGATTTTTTAGAAAATTGGTGATTTTCATTTTTTTGACCGTTTTTTTGACATTTTTTTTAAATATCACGTGACTCCACTGGTTCGGAAGTGCGCGCTTGCGCGGGCTTCCGCTAGCGAGCTCTCGTCGCGGAGCGTGAAAATGTAATTTTTTCTGATTTTGCGATATTCGGATTTTTCAGAAAATTTGGTGATTTTCATTTTTTTGACCGTTTTTTTGACATTTTTTTTAAATATCACGTGACTCCACCGGTTCGGAAGTGCGCGCTTGCGCGGGCTTCCGCTAGCGAGCTATCGTCGCGGAGCGTGAAAATTTAATTTTTTCTGATTTTGCGATATTCGGATTTTTCAGAAAATTTAGTGATTTTCATTTTTTTGACCGTTTTTTTGACATTTTTTTTAAATATCACGTGACTCCACTGGTTCGGAAGTGCGCGCTTGCGCGGGCTTCCGCTAGCGAGCTATCGTCGCGGAGCGTGAAAACTTAATTTTTCTGATTTTGCGGTATTCGGATTTTTCAGAAAATTTGGTGATTTTCATTTTTTTTACCGTTTTTTTGTGACATTTTTTTTAAATATCACGTGACTCCACTGGTTCGGAAGTGCGCGCTTGCGCGGGCTTCCGCTAGCGAGCTCTCGTCGCGGAGCGTGAAAATTTAATTTTTTCTTATTTTGCGATATTCGGATTTTTCAGAAAATTTGGTGATTTTCATTTTTTTGACCGTTTTTTTGACATTTTTTTAAATATCACGTGACTCTACTGGTTCGGAAGTGCGCGCGTGCGCGGGCTTCCGCTAGCGAGCTATCGTCGCGGAGCGTGAAAATTTAATTTTTTCTGATTTTGCGATATTCGGATTTTTCAGAAAATTTGGGGATTTTCATTTTTTTGACCGTTTTTTTGACATTTTTTTTAAATATCACGTGACTCCACCGGTTCGGAAGTGCGCGCTTGCGCGGGCTTCCGCTAGCGAGCTATCGTCGCGGAGCGTGAAAATTTAATTTTTTCTGATTTTGCGATATTCGGATTTTTCAGAAAATTTGGTGATTTTCATTTTTTTGACCGTTTTTTTGACATTTTTTTTAAATATCACGTGACTCCACTGGTTCGGAAGTGCGCGCTTGCGCGGGCTTCCGCTAGCGAGCTATCGTCGCGGAGCGTGAAAATTTAATTTTTTCTGATTTTGCGATATTCGGATTTTTCAGAAAATTTGGTGATTTTCATTTTTTTGACCGTTTTTTTTGACATTTTTTTTAAATATCACGTGACTCCACTGGTTCGGAAGTGCGCGTTTGCGCGGGCTTCCGCTAGCGAGCTATCGCCGCGGAGCGTGAAAATTTAATTTTTTCTGATTTTGCGATATTCGGATTTTTTAGAAAATTTGGTGATTTTCATTTTTTTGACCGTTTTTTTGACATTTTTTTTAAATATCACGTGACTCCACTGGTTCGGAAGTGCGCGCTTGCGCGGGCTTCCGCTAGCGAGCTCTCGTCGCGGAGCGTGAAAATTTAATTTTTTCTGATTTTGCGATATTCGGATTTTTCAGAAAATTTGGTGATTTTCATTTTTTTGACCGTTTTTTTGACATTTTTTTTAAATATTATTAGTGTGGCTCTAATATTAGGTGCCGCTAAACCAAAATACTGCCAATTATAACCATAAATTAGTGAATTATGAAAATAATTAAAAGTCGTTGGGGTAATTTAGGATTAAATGTAAATTATTATAAATTATAAATGTAAGTTGATTTATTAACTCCTTCAAATCTCTTAACCGATATTCACACTTCAACACCCAGAGCTAATCTGCCTTGTTCTCTTTCCTACCATTCTCTTTCCTACTCTCTGCTACATTTTCCTCTCGATCTTCGGGTCAGTCTTCCAGACTTCATAACCCAAGCCAAGCCATACTTGGCGTCCTTTTTCCAGCCTCTTATTTACAACCTATAGATTATAAACCCTTAATCTATAGGACCGGGATATACGGCATATAGCATATACCCGCTAACAATATCACGTGACTCCACTGGTTCGGAAGTGCGCGCTTGCGCGGGCTTCCGCTAGCGAGCTATCGTCGCGGAGCGTGAAAATTTAATTTTTTCTGATTTTGCGATATTCGGATTTTTCAGAAAATTTGGTGATTTTCATTTTTTTGACCGTTTTTTTTTGACATTTTTTTTAAATATCACGTGACTCCACTGGTTCGGAAGTGCGCGTTTGCGCGGGCTTCCGCTAGCGAGCTATCGCCGCGGAGCGTGAAAATTTAATTTTTTCTGATTTTGCGATATTCGGATTTTTCAGAAAATTTGGTGATTTTCATTTTTTTGACCGTTTTTTTTACATTTTTTTTAAATATCACGTGACTCCACTGGTTCGGAAGTGCGCGCTTGCAAGGGCTTCCGCTAGCGAGCTATCGTCGCGGAGCGTGAAAATTTAATTTTTTCTGATTTTGCGATATTCGGATTTTTTAGAAAATTTGGTGATTTTCATTTTTTTGACCGTTTTTTTGACATTTTTTTTAAATATCACGTGACTCCACTGGTTCGGAAGTGCGCGCTTGCGCGGGCTTCCGCTAGCGAGCTCTCGTCGCGGAGCGTGAAAATTTAATTTTTTCTGATTTTGCGATATTCGGATTTTTCAGAAAATTTGGTGATTTTCATTTTTTTGACCGTTTTTTTGACATTTTTTTTAAATATTATTAGCGTGGCTCTAATATTAGGTGCCGCTAAACCAAAATACTGCCAATTATAACCATAAATTAGTGAATTATGAAAATAATTAAAAGTCGTTGGGGTAATTTAGGATTAAATGTAAATTATTATAAATTATAAATGTAAGTTGATTTATTAACTCCTTCAAATCTCTTAACCGATATTCACACTTCAACACCCAGAGCTAATCTGCCTTGTTCTCTTTCCTACCATTCTCTTTCCTACTCTCTGCTACATTTTCCTCTCGATCTTCGGGACAGTCTTCCAGACTTCATAACCCAAGCCAAGCCATACTTGGCGTCCTTTTTCCAGCCTCTTATTTACAACCTATAGATTATAAACCCTTAATCTATAGGACCGGGATATACGGCATATAGCATATACCCGCTAACAATATCACGTGACTCCACTGGTTCGGAAGTGCGCGCTTGCGCGGGCTTCCGCTAGCAAGCTATCGTCGCGGAGCGTGAAAATTTAATTTTTTCTGATTTTGCGATATTCGGATTTTTCAGAAAATTTGGTGATTTTCATTTTTTTGACCGTTTTTTTGACATTTTTTTTAAATATCACGTGACTCCACTGGTTCGGAAGTGCGCGCTTGCGCGGGCTTCCGCTAGCGAGCACTCATCGCGGAGCGTGAAAATTTAATTTTTTCTGATTTTGCGATATTTTTTTTTTTTTATAGTAACAAAAATCGTTAGAGTTTATTTCTCTTCTTAAGGGTAGTTCATGACAAGAATATTTATATATGGTTCAAATGAGCATCTGCACATGCGCAGTTTCGGAATATCCCGAATATCACAATATGACACGCTAGGTGTCAGGGCAAAGCACCTGTTTTCCTTAAATAATATCATTTATATTAAAAATATTTTAAATACTAATATCCGCTTCAGTCGGCTCTTCTTTTCGAAGCCGGGACGGAACCACCGTTAGGGTAGGAACTAAATGGTCCCCTGGCAACATCCTCCTTCTACTTGACGACCGACACGATGAAATGCTTAAAATTATGTTATCACATTTTCAGTCTTTTTAATTCATGGATGTTAAATATAAAATACAAATATTGGCTTAAAAAGCCATCTCGACTAGTCTATGGCTTTCCCTAGCAAGTTAGGGAGAACCATAGCAACCACCTAGACTAGTGTATTAGTCGTATAATAAAATATATTTTTCCTTAAAATTACAGTTTCATAAAAATTTTTGAGTCCTTAATTTCAAAAAGTTTGAATTTGGACCAGAATTTAAAAAAAGAGATTAAAATCTCTGGACTAGAGATTTTGGCGTTATGGTATTCGGAATATAACCTTCCGAAGACCATTTGCCTATATTTATTCAAAAGGTCAAAAGGACCAGAAAATTTGTTTATTTTATGGATAAAGCATCGATAAACGATGCAATATCCATAAAAAAGGAGCACATTTCCTGCTGGGTTTGTGCCCCCCAAAAAACGGGGACCTTTGAGGCTATTTTGTTGTGGTTTTTCAACCCTATTTACAATTTTAAAAATGTAGTTAAATAAAAGCTGTGTCTCTCGACACAGTACGTAGTGGCTCACACTAATGTCAGGATCCTGGCACAAAGGGCAATCTCTACTCTCGTAGATCCCCATGGAAACCCCCATTTTGGGGGATAACCCCACCCCATGCCACATCTTAAAAACTATATCTTTTTCGGGATTAGTAATTTTGGCCTTTTTTAACTTAATCCATTTCGGATGCATGCATATTTCCAAATCACATTCCCGTGTGAGTTTGGAAGTGGGGATGCAATTTACATACATGTCTCCGACAGTTACCATGCAAGGGGACTTTTCGGGGCATGTAAAATCATGAAAATTAAACTGTACATTTTCCGACATATTTTCGAGCGAATTTTCGATTTTCTCACGAAAATTCGAAAATTCCCTACTAACATGTCGTTTCATATGGGTTGTCACTTTTTCGGTTAATTTTTCACATTCCGAATTCAAAAAATCCCCAATGCTAAAAATACCCGTTTAATGCATGTAGTTAGATTTTAATTCACCAAAAAAAATTTCATTTTTTAGGTGAATTTTTTTAATAATATCTTCGGGCCCTTTATGTATAACCATGCCAATTTCATTAATTAAAACATGCAGATTTTTATAAAAATGATCGAGTGAAAGTGAGGAATCCTCAAAAATCACGCTACTTACGGACTGTTGTGCTCGCTGAAGGAAGTATTTATTGTCTTCGCTGGGCTGGATAGCTCGGAGGAGGAGTTTGAGGCGGAAGGTGTTTAGTTGTACTAAGGGGTGTTTAACCCCTAAACCCCCAAGGTGGACCGGAAGGTAAACATAGACCCCCTTCACCCACCGTCTCCCCTTACCCCAAATATACTTTTCGGATTCTTGGCAAACTTTTTTGATAAGGTCTAAGGGGGGGTTCAAAATTTTGAAAACATACCATAAAGTTGGTAAAATATATGTATTCAAAATTTTGGCCCTAGAAAAATGACTCGTCGCGACAGAATGATTTTCGTAAAAAATAATTTTTTCACGAAATTTTCGAAATAAAATTTCGAAATTTTTTTGGAAAAAATTTTCATTCCCGAAATAAATTCCGAGAATTTTCACCCCGTCGAGGCGAGTCGGGAATTCGGAATTTCGAAAATCGGCTATTTCGTTGCCTAGCAACAGAATCTCCGATTTATTTGTATTTAAAGAGGACCCTAGAGAGTACTCTTTTTGTACAAGGGCGATTTGGGCCGAATTACTCACTGAAATGTTAGTATCATCAGCGAAAGCCGAAATATATTTATCGGGGTACCGTCCCCAGGCCGAAGGACCGGAGTTTTTTAATTTTTTATTTAAATTATAAAGGAAGGGTTCAAAACTTATTATAAACAGGGCAGCGGAGACCGGGTCACCCTGTTTGACCCCCCTGTCAAACTTTAGTGCGCGGGTCAACATGCTTCCTAAACTTACAAGTAATTTGGAATCAATATGCAAAATTTTAAAAAAATTTAAAAAATTTTCGGGAAAATTTAAAAATTTCATAACTTGAAAAATATAGTTCCTATCAGGCTTATCAAAAGCCGACTCCTGATCCATGCAGAATATCGCGCCGTTCAATTCCCCTGAATTGAACCCGTCGCGCATAAATGTTAAATTGTCGTAAATCGAACGACCATTTACACCACAAGTTTGCCAAGGACCGATAATTTTCGGAAGGGTCTTAAGGAGCCGATGTTTTATGGCATTTGCGATGATTTTATAATCCGTATTAGATAAGCTAACAGTGCGATAATTTTTCAAGTCCTGGGGGTCCCCGGCCTTGAAAATTAACGTAGCAACGGAGGTTCGACATGAAAGTGGGAGGGAACCATTTTTAATGGACTCCTCCCACATCCATTTTAAAATGATACTCATTTCGACATGAAATTCCTTGTAAAATTCATGTGTCAAACCGTCCGTTCCGGGTGTTTTACGGGGTTTGAGGTTTTTTATAGAAGTTTGGAATTCCGCCTCCGCGAGGTCGGAATTCAAAACTTGGGCGGTCTCATCGTCTATTCGGGGCATACCTTCCATAAAATTTTCCAAATTTTCCAAATTTGTCTCATTTTTTTCAAATTTTTTTTCGAAAAAAGTTGTCGCGGTCGACAACAATTTTTCACTATCCCCTTCAAAAATATTGGAAATTGAGAATTTAGCTTGTTCTGCCCTAATTTTACGATTAGGGCAGTCATCTTGTAAATCGTAATTTTCAAAATTTTCAATATTTTTGAAAAAAGTTTCGAAAATTTCATTTCCGTCAGTTTGATCGAAATCTGACTGGAAATATTTTCTCGACTTTTCGACTAGTTTTCTAATTTTAAAATTTTGGTAATTTTCAAATTCCATGGAAATTTGAATGATTTTATTTTTTAGAATCTCATAATCCCCCAGGGATTTATTAGAAATCTGAACAAAATCATTCAATAGCCTTGAAATTGTAAAATGGAAATTTTCATTTTTCAAAATCCGGGACTGAAAGGACCAAAGATTTTTCCTGTCGCCATGGTTACCACCGTCAGAAAGGTGGAAACCATAGGCGGCATGATCAGATTTGAAGGGGAAAATGATATCCGATATCAAATTCCCAGATTGCGAATTCGAAAGGTATGCCCGGTCAAGACGGGCTTTGCCTCTATTGCCTAAAGGGCTTATATAGGTCATATCACTCTCTGTAGGGTGAATATGCCTATATACGTCCAAAAATTGATTTTTGGACATAAAATAAAAATAATTTTGCAGGGCCCTTGCGATTCTCTTTTGACCTCAAGCGGTCGAGGTTTTCGTCGCATACAAAATTCCAATCTCCCAAAAATATTTTTTGGGAATTTGAATTTTGACTTTGAATTTCGAATTTTATTTTTTTGAAAAAATCTTCCGATTCCAGTTTTTTGAAAGGGAAATGACAATTGTAAATGTCGTATTCGACATTCGAAATTTTGACTTTTACATTCTGAAATTTCCCTTCAATAATTATTCGGTTATTATAACCGTGAAATGAATTATTGATGAAAATGACCGTTCCGCTTCCTAACATAGTACACGGGGGGTTATAAAATCCTACATAATTTTTTAATATTATATTTCCATGTTTTAAGGGGTCTATGTTAGATTCCTGAATGCATAGTATAGTAGGGGTAAAGTGAGACACAAACTTTTGCAAAGCGATTTTAGTTTCTGAATTATTCAGACCCTGTACATTAATAGTAAAAATTTTAATTTTTGACATTTATAAAATTTTATTCGAAGAACCAGACTCGAACTACATCTTTTTCTTCGGGGCTTATTTTATTGGTTTTCATACAATAAGAATCCCACTCGAATTTCCTAATGTTAAAGTCTAATTTGGATTCAATATCGGCAATAATTTTTTTGCTATTTCCATCTTCTAGAACCTCTCTCAGCTCATCTTCAACAACCAAAAGTCTATTTTTAGTGTGAATGTCATTTGCACTTATGATTTGTCTAGCCTCATAAATCATGAAGTAAAGGGCTTCTAATCTTGGGGTTGCCAGAACGGCGTGGTGGAGGGTGTCGATATTTTTGGATTTCGAATTATTATTCGACCGTGTAATGGATCGTAGCAATGCAAAAAGTCGATACTTTGTTATCGGCGAGTCGAGGGAGAAATCATGATCCACCCAGTAATTAAACCCCCACTTCTCCTCATCTGTCAATTTCGACTTCGAATCTACCCTTCTTCGTTTTGCTGTTTTTTGGGATCTTTGAAAACTTTGTGAGTCATCTTGTGAAATTTCGTTGATTTCATCTAAATCTTCACAAAATGACTCCTGCTCCTGACTTCCCTGTGCCTCTATTTCATGTCTTGGGGGGGTTGGGAGGTGTGGCCCTTCCGGTATGCCCGATTCATTCTGGGATATTTCATTATTTTTATTTTGGTCATTTTCATCCAATTCTTCATTTCCTGGCGCTGGGCGCCCGGAAGTTGGCGCTTGGCGCCCGGAAGTTGGCGCTTCGCGCACAGATTTTTTTACCTCTTTTTTTAATG
Organism: Desoria tigrina; assembly: GCA_906901685.1. Classification (NCBI taxonomy): domain Eukaryota; kingdom Metazoa; phylum Arthropoda; class Collembola; order Entomobryomorpha; family Isotomidae; genus Desoria; species Desoria tigrina. Next base: position 410,252 of record CAJQTU010000021.1, on the reverse strand, counting down.
TGCAATTTTTGCTGACGTGCCCGGCCTTATTGCACTTAAAACATTTCGGTGCTCCTACTTGAACCCGAATCGAGTAGGAGACATCGTCATGTTTAATTTTTAAAATATCTGGGATTTTAACCTCCCGATCGCATGCAATTTCTACAGTTCGGGTGGCCCCCAAAACATGAGAAAACTCATCACCTAAATTCAACCCTTTGAATTTTATGTCGCTTCGGAATTCGCCATATCCCGAAAGCGCTTTCTCCAAAATATCGTTAGGGACGGTGGGGGGGACCCCTATAAGTACAACCCTTCTAATGGGCTTGGCATAAGGATATAATTTGTGCGACTTACCATTTATCTCAAACTGCCCCGTTCCTAAGACTTTGATCATGTCCTCCTCCGAGCTGACCACAATGCACCAGTTGGCAGGGCCCATATGGTCCGCCAAGACAATATTTTTTGACGGAATGACTTTCGACATTGCCGTCAACACTTCCTTCATCGAGACACTTTTGTCCTTACGGACCACAATTCCCAAGGATTTTGACAATCCAAGTGTAGCGGGATTTTCCTTGGTTGCCATAGCAACCGATTTAGAAACTTGGGAGTAGGAACGAGGTTGGCCTCCGGCCCCACTGGGGGGATCCGTGAAGCTCATCTCAACTTCCTGTCTCACCACTTTCACCAAACTTTCACCACTTTCCTCACTTTCGCTGTCAACTTGCATGTCATCATGCCCCTTTGTACCAGGAGAGCCTGGAGCCATTTTCCCGCCGATTAAAATTAACCAGGAGAATTTTAGAAAGTTCTAAAAACTGTATTTTTTGTTTATTTTTTTTAAAACTTTTTGAAGATTTCACTAGAGAAAGCTACAAACTTTAAAACTGAAAGGTTTTTAACTTAAAAAAATGATTATTATCCGACTAATCTTTCGATAATTCGGATAATAATCTTAAGGAAATTTAAAAAGTTGTTAACCGTTCAAAGGTCCCGCGTTTTTTTTTGCGATATTCGGATTTTTCAGAAAATTTGGTGATTTTCATTTTTTTGACCGTTTTTTTGACATTTTTTTTAAATATCACGTGACTCCACTGGTTCGGAAGTGCGCGCTTGCAAGGGCTTCCGCTAGCGAGCTATCGTCGCGGAGCGTGAAAATTTAATTTTTTCTGATTTTGCGATATTCGGATTTTTCAGAAAATTGGGTGATTTTCATTTTTTTGACCGTTTTTTTTTGACATTTTTTTTTAAATATCACGTGACTCCACTGGTTCGGAAGTGCGCGTTTGCGCGGGCTTCCGCTAGCGAGCTATCGTCGCGGAGCGTGAAAATTTAATTTTTCTGATTTTGCGATATTCGGATTTTTCAGAAAATTTGGTGATTTTCATTTTTTTGACCGTTTTTTTGACATTTTTTTTAAATATCACGTGACTCCACCGGTTCGGAAGTGCGCGCTTGCGCGGGCTTGCGCTAGCGAGCTATCGTCGCGGAGCGTGAAAATTTAATTTTTTCTGATTTTGCGATGTTCGGATTTTTCAGAAAATTTGGTGATTTTCATTTTTTTTACCGTTTTTTTGAAATTTTTTTTAAATATCACGTGACTCCACTGGTTCTGAAGTGCGCGCTCGCGCGGGCTTCCGCTAGCGAGCTATCGTCGCGGAGCGTGAAAATTTAATTTTTTCTGATTTTGCGATATTCGGATTTTTCAGAATATTTGGTGATTTTCATTTTTTTGACCGTTTTTTTGACATTATTTTTAAATATCACGTGACTCCACTGGTTCGGAAGTGCGCGCTTGCGCGGGCTTCCGCTAGCGAGCTATCGTCGCGGAGCGTGAAAATTTAATTTTTTCTGATTTTGCGATATTCGGATTTTTCAGAAAATTTGGTGATTTTCATTTTTTTGACCGTTTTTTTTGACATTTTTTTTAAATATCACGTGACTCCACTGGTTCGGAAGTGCGCGTTTGCGCGGGCTTCCGCTAGCGAGCTATCGTCGCGGAGCGTGAAATTTTAATTTTTTCTGATTTTGCGATATTCGGATTTTTCAGAAAATTTGGTGGTTTTCATTTTTTTGACCGTTTTTTTTGACATTTTTTTTAAATATCACGTGACTCCACTGGTTCGGAAGTGCGCGATTGCGCGGGCTTCCGCTAGCGAGCTCTCGTCGCGGAGCGTGAAAATTTAATTTTTTCTGATTTTGCGATATTCGGATTTTTCAGAAAATTTGGTGATTTTCATTTTTTTGACCGTTTTCTTGACATTTTTTTTAAATATCACGTGACTCCACTGGTTCGGAAGTGCGCGCTTGCGCGGGCTTCCGCTAGCGAGCTCTCGTCGCGGAGCGTGAAAATTTAATTTTTTCTGATTTTGCGATATTCGGATTTTTCAGAAAATTTGGTGATTTTCATTTTTTTGACCGTTTTTTTGACATTTTTTTAAATATCACGTGACTCCACTGGTTCGGAAGTGCGCGCTTGCGCGGGCTTCCGCTAGCGAGCTATCGTCGCGGAGCGTGAAAATTTAATTTTTTCTGATTTTGCGATATTCGGATTTTTCAGAAAATTTGGTGATTTTCATTTTTTTGACCGTTTTTTTGACATTTTTTTTAAATATCACGTGACTCCACCGGTTCGGAAGTGCGCGCTTGCGCGGGCTTGCGCTAGCAAGCTATCGTCGCGGAGCGTGAAAATTTAATTTTTTCTGATTTTGCGATGTTCGGATTTTTCAGAAAATTTGGTGATTTTCATTTTTTTTACCGTTTTTTTGACATTTTTTTTAAATATCACGTGACTCCACTGGTTCTGAAGTGCGCGCTCGCGCGGGCTTCCGCTAGCGAGCTATCGTCGCGGAGCGTGAAAATTTAATTTTTTCTGATTTTGCGATATTCGGATTTTTCAGAATATTTGGTGATTTTCATTTTTTTGACCGTTTTTTTGACATTATTTTTAAATATCACGTGACTCCACTGGTTCGGAAGTGCGCGCTTGCGCGGGCTTCCGCTAGCGAGCTGTCGTCGCGGAGCGTGAAAATTTAATTTTTTCTGATTTTGCGATATTCGGATTTTTCAGAAAATTTGGTGATTTTCATTTTTTTGACCGTTTTTTTGACATTTTTTTTAAATATCACGTGACTCCACTGGTTCGGAAGTGCGCGCTTGCAAGGGCTTCCGCTAGCGAGCTATCGTCGCGGAGCGTGAAAATTTAATTTTTTCTGATTTTGCGATATTCGGATTTTTCAGAAAATTGGGTGATTTTCATTTTTTTGACCGTTTTTTTTTGACATTTTTTTTTAAATATCACGTGACTCGACTGGTTCGGAAGTGCGCGTTTGCGCGGGCTTCCGCTAGCGAGCTATCGTCGCGGAGCGTGAAAATTTAATTTTTCTGATTTTGCGATATTCGGATTTTTCAGAAAATTTGGTGATTTTCATTTTTTTTACCGTTTTTTTGAAATTTTTTTTAAATATCACGTGACTCCACTGGTTCTGAAGTGCGCGCTCGCGCGGGCTTCCGCTAGCGAGCTATCGTCGCGGAGCGTGAAAATTTAATTTTTTCTGATTTTGCGATATTCGGATTTTTCAGAATATTTGGTGATTTTCATTTTTTTGACCGTTTTTTTGACATTATTTTTAAATATCACGTGACTCCACTGGTTCGGAAGTGCGCGCTTGCGCGGGCTTCCGCTAGCGAGCTATCGTCGCGGAGCGTGAAAATTTAATTTTTTCTGATTTTGCGATATTCGGATTTTTCAGAAAATTTGGTGATTTTCATTTTTTTGACCGTTTTTTTTGACATTTTTTTTAAATATCACGTGACTCCACTGGTTCGGAAGTGCGCGTTTGCGCGGGCTTCCGCTAGCGAGCTATCGTCGCGGAGCGTGAAATTTTAATTTTTTCTGATTTTGCGATATTCGGATTTTTCAGAAAATTTGGTGGTTTTCATTTTTTTGACCGTTTTTTTTGACATTTTTTTTAAATATCACGTGACTCCACTGGTTCGGAAGTGCGCGATTGCGCGGGCTTCCGCTAGCGAGCTCTCGTCGCGGAGCGTGAAAATTTAATTTTTTCTGATTTTGCGATATTCGGATTTTTCAGAAAATTTGGTGATTTTCATTTTTTTGACCGTTTTCTTGACATTTTTTTTAAATATCACGTGACTCCACTGGTTCGGAAGTGCGCGCTTGCGCGGGCTTCCGCTAGCGAGCTCTCGTCGCGGAGCGTGAAAATTTAATTTTTTCTGATTTTGCGATATTCGGATTTTTCAGAAAATTTGGTGATTTTCATTTTTTTGACCGTTTTTTTGACATTTTTTTAAATATCACGTGACTCCACTGGTTCGGAAGTGCGCGCTTGCGCGGGCTTCCGCTAGCGAGCTATCGTCGCGGAGCGTGAAAATTTAATTTTTTCTGATTTTGCGATATTCGGATTTTTCAGAAAATTTGGTGATTTTCATTTTTTTGACCGTTTTTTTGACATTTTTTTTAAATATCACGTGACTCCACCGGTTCGGAAGTGCGCGCTTGCGCGGGCTTGCGCTAGCGAGCTATCGTCGCGGAGCGTGAAAATTTAATTTTTTCTGATTTTGCGATGTTCGGATTTTTCAGAAAATTTGGTGATTTTCATTTTTTTTACCGTTTTTTTGACATTTTTTTTAAATATCACGTGACTCCACTGGTTCTGAAGTGCGCGCTCGCGCGGGCTTCCGCTAGCGAGCTATCGTCGCGGAGCGTGAAAATTTAATTTTTTCTGATTTTGCGATGTTCGGATTTTTCAGAAAATTTGGTGATTTTCATTTTTTTTACCGTTTTTTTGAAATTTTTTTTAAATATCACGTGACTCCACTGGTTCTGAAGTGCGCGCTCGCGCGGGCTTCCGCTAGCGAGCTCTCGTCGCGGAGCGTGAAAATTTAATTTTTTCTGATTTTGCGATATTCGGATTTTTCAGAAAATTTGGTGATTTTCATTTTTTTGACCGTTTTTTTGACATTTTTTTTAAATATTATTAGCGTGGCTCTAATATTAGGTGCCGCTAAACCAAAATACTGCCAATTATAACCATAAATTAGTGAATTATGAAAATAATTAAAAGTCGTTGGGGTAATTTAGGATTAAATGTAAATTATTATAAATTATAAATGTAAGTTGATTTATTAACTCCTTCAAATCTCTTAACCGATATTCACACTTCAACACCCAGAGCTAATCTGCCTTGTTCTCTTTCCTACCATTCTCTTTCCTACTCTCTGCTACATTTTCCTCTCGATCTTCGGGTCAGTCTTCCAGACTTCATAACCCAAGCCAAGCCATACTTGGCGTCCTTTTTCCAGCCTCTTATTTACAACCTATAGATTATAAACCCTTAATCTATAGGACCGGGATATACGGCATATAGCATATACCCGCTAACAATATCACGTGACTCCACTGGTTCGGAAGTGCGCGCTTGCGCGGGCTTCCGCTAGCGAGCTATCGTCGCGGAGCGTGAAAATTTAATTTTTTCTGATTTTGCGATATTCGGATTTTTCAGAAAATTTGGTGATTTTCATTTTTTTGACCGTTTTTTTTGACATTTTTTTTAAATATCACGTGACTCCACTGGTTCGGAAGTGCGCGTTTGCGCGGGCTTCCGCTAGCGAGCTATCGTCGCGGAGCGTGAAATTTTAATTTTTTCTGATTTTGCGATATTCGGATTTTTCAGAAAATTTGGTGGTTTTCATTTTTTTGACCGTTTTTTTTGACATTTTTTTAAATATCACGTGACTCCACTGGTTCGGAAGTGCGCGATTGCGCGGGCTTCCGCTAGCGAGCTATCGTCGCGGAGCGTGAAAATTTAATTTTTTCTGATTTTGCGATATTCGGATTTTTTAGAAAATTTGGTGATTTTCATTTTTTTGACCGTTTTTTTGACATTTTTTTTAAATATCACGTGACTCCACTGGTTCGGAAGTGCGCGCTTGCGCGGGCTTCCGCTAGCGAGCTCTCGTCGCGGAGCGTGAAAATTTAATTTTTTCTGATTTTGCGATATTCGGATTTTTCAGAAAATTTGGTGATTTTCATTTTTTTGACCGTTTTTTTGACATTTTTTTTAAATATCACGTGACTCCACCGGTTCGGAAGTGCGCGCTTGCGCGGGCTTGCGCTAGCGAGCTATCGTCGCGGAGCGTGAAAATTTAATTTTTTCTGATTTTGCGATGTTCGGATTTTTCAGAAAATTTGGTGATTTTCATTTTTTTTACCGTTTTTTTGACATTTTTTTTAAATATCACGTGACTCCACTGGTTCTGAAGTGCGCGCTCGCGCGGGCTTCCGCTAGCGAGCTATCGTCGCGGAGCGTGAAAATTTAATTTTTTCTGATTTTGCGATATTCGGATTTTTCAGAATATTTGGTGATTTTCATTTTTTTGACCGTTTTTTTGACATTATTTTTAAATATCACGTGACTCCACTGGTTCGGAAGTGCGCGCTTGCGCGGGCTTCCGCTACCGAGCTATCGTCGCGGAGCGTGAAAATTTAATTTTTTTCTGATTTTGCGATATTCGGATTTTTCAGAAAATTTGGTGATTTTCATTTTTTTGACCGTTTTTTTTGACATTTTTTTTAAATATCACGCGACTCCACTGGTTCGGAAGTGCGCGTTTGCGCGGGCTTCCGCTAGCGAGCTATCGTCGCGGAGCGTGAAAATTTAATTTTTTCTGATTTTGCGATATTCGGATTTTTCAGAAAATTTGGGGATTTTCATTTTTTTGACCGTTTTTTTGACATTTTTTTAAATATCACGTGACTCCACTGGTTCGGAAGTGCGCGCTTGCGCGGGCTTCCGCTAGCGAGCTATCGTCGCGGAGCGTGAAAATTTAATTTTTTCTGATTTTACGATATTCGGATTTTTCAGAAAATTTGGTGATTTTCATTTTTTTGACCGTTTTTTTGACATTTTTTTTAAATATCACGTGACTCCACTGGTTCGGAAGTGCGCGCTTGCGCGGGCTTCCGCTAGCGAGCTCTCGTCGCGGAGCGTGAAAATTTAATTTTTTCTGATTTTGCGATATTCGGATTTTTCAGAAAATTTGGGGATTTTCATTTTTTTGACCGTTTTTTTGACATTTTTTTAAATATCACGTGACTCCACTGGTTCGGAAGTGCGCGCTTGCGCGGGCTTCCGCTAGCGAGCTATCGTCGCGGAGCGTGAAAATTTAATTTTTTCTGATTTTGCGATATTCGGATTTTTCAGAAAATTTGGGGATTTTCATTTTTTGACCGTTTTTTTGACATTTTTTTTAAATATCACGTGACTCCACCGGTTCGGAAGTGCGCGCTTGCGCGGGCTTCCGCTAGCGAGCTATCGTCGCGGAGCGTGAAAATTTAATTTTTTCTGATTTTACGATATTCGGATTTTTCAGAAAATTTGGTGATTTTCATTTTTTTGACCGTTTTTTTGACATTTTTTTTAAATATCACGTGACTCCACTGGTTTGGAAGTGCGCGCTCGCGCGGGCTTCCGCTAGCGAGCTATCGTCGTGGAGCGTGAAAATTTAATTTTTTCTGATTTTGCGATATTCGGATTTTTCAGAAAATTTGGTGATTTTCATTTTTTTGACCGTTTTTTTGACATTTTTTAAATATCACGTGACTCCAATGGTTCGGAAGTGCGCGCTCGCGCGGGCTTCTGCTAGCGAGCTATCGTCGCGGAGCGTGAAAATTTAATTTTGTCTGATTTTGCGATATTCGGATTTTTCAGAAAATTTAGTGATTTTCATTTTTTTGACCGTTTTTTGACATTTTTTTAAATATCACGTGACTCCACTGGTTCGGAAGTGCGCGCTTGCGCGGGCTTCCGCTAGCGAGCTCTCGTCGCGGAGCGTGAAAATTTAATTTTTTCTGATTTTGCGATATTCGGATTTTTCAGAAAATTTAGTGATTTTCATTTTTTTGACCGTTTTTTTGACATTTTTTAAATATCACGTGACTCCACTGGTTCGGAAGTGCGCGCTCGCGCGGGCTTCTGCTAGCGAGCTATCGTCGCGGAGCGTGAAAATTTAATTTTGTCTGATTTTGCGATATTCGGATTTTTCAGAAAATTTAGTGATTTTCATTTTTTTGACCGTTTTTTGACATTTTTTTAAATATCACGTGACTCCACTGGTTCGGAAGTGCGCGCTTGCGCGGGCTTCCGCTAGCGAGCTCTCGTCGCGGAGCGTGAAAATTTAATTTTTTCTGATTTTGCGATATTCGGATTTTTCAGAAAATTTAGTGATTTTCATTTTTTTGACCGTTTTTTTGACATTTTTTTAAATATCACGTGACTCCACTGGTTCGGAAGTGCGCGCTTGCGCGGGCTTCCGCTAGCGAGCTCTCGTCGCGGAGCGTGAAAATTTAATTTTTTCTGATTTTGCGATATTCGGATTTTTCAGAAAATTTGGGGATTTTCATTTTTTTGACCGTTTTTTTGACATTTTTTTTGAAATATCACGTGACTCCACCGGTTCGGAAGTGCGCGCTTGCGCGGGCTTCCGCTAGAGAGCTATCGTCGCGGAGCGTGAAAATTTAATTTTGTCTGATTTTGCGATATTCGGATTTTTCAGAAAATTTGGTGATTTTCATTTTTTTGACCGTTTTTTTGACATTTTTTTAAACATCACGTGACTCCACTGGTTCGGAAGTGCGCGCTTGCGCGGGCTTCCGCTAGCGAGCTCTCGTCGCGGAGCGTGAAAATTTAATTTTTTCTGATTTTGCGATATTCGGATTTTTCAGAAAATTTGGTGATTTTCATTTTTTTGACCGTTTTTTTGACATTTTTTTTAAATATCACGTGACTCCACTGGTTCGGAAGTGCGCGCTCGCGCGGGCTTCCGCTAGCGAGCTATCGTCGTGGAGCGTGAAAATTTAATTTTTTCTGATTTTGCGATGTTCGGATTTTTCAGAAAATTTGGTGATTTTCATTTTTTTGACCGTTTTTTTGACATTTTTTTTAAATATCACGTGACTCCACAGGTTCGGAAGTGCGCGCTTGCGCGGGCTTCCGCTAGCGAGCTATCGTCGCGGAGCGTGAAAATTTAATTTTTTCTGATTTTGCGATATTCGGATTTTTCAGAAAATTTGGTGATTTTCATTTTTTTGACCGTTTTTTTAACATTTTTTTTAATATCACGTGACTCCACTGGTTTGGAAGTGCGCGCTCGCGCGGGCTTCCGCTAGCGAGCTATCGTCGTGGAGCGTGAAAATTTAATTTTTTCTGATTTTGCGATATTCGGATTTTTCAGAAAATTTGGTGATTTTCATTTTTTTGACCGTTTTTTTACATTTTTTTTAAATATCACGTGACTCCACTGGTTCGGAAGTGCGCGCTTGCGCGGGCTTCCGCTAGCGAGCTCTCGTCGCGGAGCGTGAAAATTTAATTTTTTCTGATTTTGCGATATTCGGATTTTTCAGAAAATTTGGTGATTTTCATTTTTTTGACCGTTTTTTTGACATTTTTTTTAAATATCACGTGACTCCACTGGTTCGGAAGTGCGCGCTCGCGCGGGCTTCCGCTAGCGAGCTATCGTCGTGGAGCGTGAAAATTTAATTTTTTCTGATTTTGCGATGTTCGGATTTTTCAGAAAATTTGGTGATTTTCATTTTTTTGACCGTTTTTTTGACATTTTTTTTAAATATCACGTGACTCCACAGGTTCGGAAGTGCGCGCTTGCGCGGGCTTCCGTTAGCGAGCTATCGTCGCGGAGCGTGAAAATTTAATTTTTTCTGATTTTGCGATATTCGGATTTTTCAGAAAATTTGGTGATTTTCATTTTTTTGACCGTGTGACTCCACTGGTTCGGAAGAGCGCGCTTGCGCGGGTTTCCGCTAGCGAGCTATCGTCGCGGAGTGTGAAAATTTAATTTTTTCTGATTTTGCGATATTCGGATTTTTCAGAAAATTTGGTGATTTTCATTTTTTTGACCGTTTTTTTAACATTTTTTTTAAATATCACGTGACTCCACTGGTTTGGAAGTGCGCGCTCGCGCGGGCTTCCGCTAGCGAGCTATCGTCGTGGAGCGTGAAAATTTAATTTTTTCTGATTTTGCGATATTCGGATTTTTCAGAAAATTTGGTGATTTTCATTTTTTTGACCGTTTTTTTTACATTTTTTTTAAATATCACGTGACTCCACTGGTTCGGAAGTGCGCGCTCGCGCGGCCGTCCGCTAGCGAGCTATCGTCGCGGAGCGTGAAAATTTAATTTTGTCTGATTTTGCGATATTCGGATTTTTCAGAAAATTTTTTTTTTTATAGTAACAAAAATCTTTAGAGTTTATTTCTCTTCTTAAGGGTAGATCATGACAAGAATATTTATATATGGTTCAAATGAGCATCTGCACATGCGCAGTTTCGGAATATCCCGAATATCACATAATGACACGCTAGGTGTCAGGGCAAAGCACCTGTTTTCCTTAAATAATATCATTTATATGAAAAATATTTTAAATATTAATATCCGCTTCAGTCGGCTCTTGATTTCGAAGCCGGGACGGAACCACCGTTAGGGTAGGAACTAAATGGTCCCCTGGCAACATCCTCCTTCTACTTGATGACCGACACGATGAAATGCTTAAAATTATTATATCACATTTTCAGTCTTTTTAATTCATAAATGTATAAAAAATGTACAAAATACATATAGTGGCTTAAAAACCATCTCAACTAGTCTATGGCTTTCCCTAGCAACGCCGAAGCGTTAGGGAAAACCACAGCAACCACCTAGACTAGTGTACTAGTCGTATAAAAATAATATATTTTTTTTTAAAATTAAAGTTTCATGTATATTTTTGAGTCCTTTATTTCAAAAAGTTTGAATTTGGACCAGAAATGCATAAAAGAGATTAAAATCTCTGGACTAGAGATTTTGGCGTTATGGTATTCGGAATACAACCTTCCGAAGACCATTTGCCTATATTTATTCAAAAGGTCAAAAGGACCACAAAATTTGTTTATTTTATGGACAAAACATCGATAAACGATGCAATATCCATAAAAAAGGAGCACATTTCCGGCTGGATTTGTGCCCCCCAAAAAACGGGGACCTTTGACGCTATTTTGTTGTGGTTTTTCAACCCTATCAATAATTTTAAAAATGTAGTTAAATAAAAGCTGTGTCTCTCGACACAGTACGTAATGGCTCACACTAATGTCAGGATCCTGGCACAAAGGGCAATCTCTACTCTCGTAGATCCCCATGGAAACCCCCATTTTAGGGGATAACCCCACCCCATGCCACATCTTAAAAACTATATCTTTTTCGGGATTAGTAATTTTGGCCTTTTTTAACTTAATCCATTTCGGATGCATGCATATTTCCAAATCACATTCCCGTGTGAGTTTGGAAGTGGGCATGCAATTTACATACATGTCTCCGACAGTTACCATGCAAGGGGACTTTTCGGGGCATGTGAAATCATGAAAATTGAACTGTACATTTTCCGACACATTTTCCAGCGAATTTTCGATTTTCTCACGAAAATTCGAAAATTCCCTATGAACGTGTCGTTTCATATGGGTTGTCACTTTTTCCGTTAATTTTTCGCATTCCGAATTCAAAAAATCCCCAATGCTCAAAATACCCGTTTTATGCATGTAGTTAGATTTTAATTCACCGAAAAATTTTTCATTTTTTAGGTGAATTTTTTTAATCATATCTTCGGGCCCCTTATTAATAACCATGCCAATTTCATTAACTAAAACATGCAAATTTTTGTAAAATAAATCGAGTGAAAGTGAGGAATTCTCAAAAATCACGCTACTTACGGACTGTTGTGCTCGCTGAAGGAAGTATCTATTGTCTTCGCTGGGTTGGATTGCTCGGAGGAGGAGTTTGAGGCGGAAGGTGTTAAGTTGTACTAAGGGGTGTTTAACCCCTAAACCCCCAAGGTGGACCGGAAGGTACACGTAGACCCCCTTCACCCACCGTCTCCCCTTACCCCAAATATATTTTTCGGATTCTTGGCAAACTTTTTTAATTAATTCTAAGGGGGGGTTCAAAATTTTGAAAACATACCATAAAGTTGGTAAAATGTATGTATTCAAAATTTTGGCCCTAGAAAAATGACTCGTCGCGACAGAATGATTTTCATAAAAAATAATTTTTTCACGAAATTTTCGAAATAAAATTTCGAAATTTTTTTGGAAAAAATTTTCATTCCCGAAATAAATTCCGAGAATTTTCACCCCGTCGAGGCGAGTCGGGAATTCGGAATTTTTAAATTCGTCTATTCCGTTGCCTAGCAACAGAATCTCCGATTTATTTGTATTTAAAGAGGACCCTGAATATTTGGAATATTCAGAGTACTCTTTTTGTACAAGGGCGATTTGGGCCGAATTGCTCACTGAAATATTAGTATCATCAGCGAAAGCCGAAATATACTTATCGGGGTACCGTCCCCAGGCCGAAGGACCGGAGTTTTTTAATTTTTTATTTAAATTATAAAGGAAGGGTTCAAAACTTATAATAAAAAGGGCAGCGGAGACCGGGTCACCCTGTTTGACCCCCCTGTCAAACTTCAGTGCGCGGGTCAACATGCTTCCTAAACTTACAAGTAATTTAGAGTCAATATGTAAAATTTTTAAAAAATTTAAAAATTTTTCGGGAAAATTTAAAAATTTCATAACCTGAAAAATGTAATTTCTATCAGGCTTATCAAAAGCTGACTCCTGATCCATGCAGAATATCGCGCCGTTCAATTCCCCTGAATTAAACCCGTCGCGCATAAATGTTAAATTGTCGTAAATCGAACGACCATTTACACCACAAGTTTGCCAAGGACCGATTATTTTGGGAAGGGTTTTAAGGAGCCGATGTTTTATGGCATTTGCGATGATTTTATAATCCGTATTAGATAAGCTAACGGTGCGATAATTTTTCAAGTCCTGGGGGTCCCCAGCCTTGAAAATTAACGTAGCAACGGAGGTTCGACATGAAAGTGGGAGGGAACCATTTTTAATGGACTCCTCCCACATCCATTTTAAAATTATACTCATTTCGACATGAAATTCCTTGTAAAATTCATGTGTCAAACCGTCCGTTCCGGGTGTTTTACGGGGTTTGAGGTTTTTTATAGAAGTTTGAAATTCCGCCTCCGCGAGGTCGGAATTCAAAACTTGGGCAGTCTCATCGTCTATTCTGGGCATACCTTCCATAAAAATTTCTAAAATTTCCAAATTCGTCTCATTTTTTTCAATTTTTTTTTCGAAAAAAGTTGTCGCGGTCGACAACAATTTTTCGCTATCCCCTTCAAAAATATTGGAAATAGAGAATTTAGCTTGTTCTGCCCTAATTTTGCGATTAGGGCAGTCATTTTGTAAATCGTAATTTTCAAAATTTTCAATATTTTTGAAAAAAGTTTCGAAAATTTCATTTCCGTCAGCTTGATCGAAATCTGACTGGAAATATTTTCTAGACTTTTCGACTAGTTTTTTAATTTTAAAATTTTGATTATTTTCAAATTCCATGGAAATTTGAATGATTTTATTTTTCAGAATCTCATAATCCCCCAATGATTTATTAGAAATCTGAATAAAATCATTCAGTAGCCTTGAAATTGTAAAATGGAAATTCTCATTTTTCAAAATCCGGGACTGAAAGGACCAAAGATTTTTTCTGTCGCCATGGTTACCACCGTCAGAAAGGTGGAAACCATAGGCGGCATGATCAGATTTGAAGGGGAAAATGATATCTGATATCAAATTTCCAGATTGCGAATTCGAAAGGTATGCCCGGTCAAGACGGGCTTTGCCTCTATTGCCTAAGGGGCTTATATAGGTCATATCACTCTCTGTGGGGTGAATATGCCTATATACGTCCAAAAATTGATTTTTGGACATAAAATTTAAAAATAATTTTGCAGGGCCCTTCCGATTCTCTTTTGACCTCAAGCGGTCGAGGTTTTCGTCGCATACAAAATTCCAATCTCCCAAAAATATTTTTTGGGAATTTGGATTTTGATTTTCAATTTCGAATTTTATTTTTTTGAAAAAATCTTCAGAATCCAGTTTTTTGAAGGGGAAATGGCAATTGTAAATGTCGTATTCGACATTTGAAATTTTGACTTTTACATTCTGAAATTTCCCTTCAATAATTATTCGGTTATTATAACCGTGAAATGAATTATTGATGAAAATGACCGTTCCGCTTCCTAACATAGTACACGGGGGGTTATAAAATCCTACATAATTTTTTAATATAATGTTTCCATGTTTCAAGGGGTCTATGTTAGATTCCTGAATGCATAGTATAGTAGGGGTAAAGTGAGACACAAACTTTTGCAAAGCGATTTTAGTTTCTGAATTATTCAGACCCTGTACATTAATAGTAAAAATTTTAATTTTTGACATTTATAAAATTTTATTCGAAGAACCAGACTCGAACTACATCTTTTTCTTCGGGGCTTATTTTATTGGTTTTCATACAATAAGAATCCCACTCGAATTTCCTAATGTTAAAGTCTAATTTGGATTCAATATCGGCAATAATTTTTTTGCTATTTCCATCTTCTAGAACCTCTCTCAGCTCATCTTCAACAACCAAAAGTCTATTTTTAGTGTGAATGTCATTTGCACTTATGATTTGTCTAGCCTCATAAATCATGAAGTAAAGGGCTTCTAATCTTGGGGTTGCCAGAACGGCGTGGTGGAGGGTGTCGATATTTTTGGATTTCGAATTATTATTCGACCGTGTAATGGATCGTAGCAATGCAAAAAGTCGATACTTTGTTATCGGCGAGTCGAGGGAGAAATCATGATCCACCCAGTAATTAAATCCCCACTTCTCCTCATCTGTCAATTTAGACTTCGAATCTACCCTTCTTCTTTTTGCTGTTTTTTGGGATCTTTGAAAACTTTGTGAGTCATCTTGTGAAATTTCGTTGATTTCATCTAAATCTTCACAAAATGACTCCTGCTCCTGACTTCCCTGTGCCTCTATTTCATGTCTTGGGGGGGTTGGGAGGTGTGGCCCTTCCGGTATGCCCGATTCATGCTGGGATATTTCATTATCTTCATTTTGGTCATTTTTATCCAATTCTTCATTTCCTGGCGCTGGGCGCCCAGAAGTTGGCGCTTGGCGCCCGGAAATTGGCGCCTCGCGCACAGATTTTTTAACTTCTTTTTTTAACGTGCAGTTTTTACTGACGTGCCCGGCTTTATTGCACTTAAAACATTTCGGTGCTCCTACTTGAACCCGAATCGAGTAGGAGACATCGTCATGTTTAATTTTTAAAATATCTGGGATTTTTACTTCCCGATCGCATGCAATTTCTACAGTTCGGGTGGCCCCCAAAACATGTGAAAATTCATCGCCTAAATTCAACCCTTTGAATTTTATGTCGCTTCGGAATTCGCCATATCCCGAAAGCGCTTTCTCCAAAATATCGTTAGGGACGGTGGGGGGGACCCCTATAAGTACAACCCTTCTAATGGGCTTGGCATAAGGATATAGTTTATGGGACTTACCATTAATCTCAAATTGCCCCGTTCCTAAGACTTTGATCATGTCCTCCTCCGAGCTGACCACAATGCACCAGTTGGCAGGGCCCATATGGTCCGCCAAGACAATATTTTTTGACGGAATGACTTTCGACATTGCCGTCAAAACTTCCTTCATCGAGACACTTTTGTCCTTACGGACCACAATTCCCAAGGATTTTGACAATCCAAGTGTAGCGGGATTTTCCTTGGTTGCCATAGCAACCGATTTAGAAACTTGGGAGTAGGAACGAGGTTGACCTCCGGCCCCACTGGGGGGATCCGTGAAGCTCTTCTCAACTTCCTGTCTCACCACTTTCACCAAACTTTCACCACTTTCCTCACTTTCGCTGTCAACTTGCATGTCATCATGCCCCTTTGTACCAGGAGAGCCTGGAGCCATTTTCCCGCCGATTAAAACTAAACAGGAGAATTTTAGAAAGTTCTAAAAACTGTATTTTTTTTATTATTTTTTTTAAAACTTTTTGTAGATTTCACTAAAGAAAGCTACAAACTTTAAAACTGAAAGGTTTTTAACTTAAAAAATGATTATTATCCGACTAATCTTTCGATAATTCGGATAATAATCTTTAGGAAATTTAAAAAGTTGTTAACCGTTCAAAGGTCCCGCGAATTCTGTTTAATTTAATTTAACGAAATTTAATTTTTTCTGATTTTGCGATATTCGGATTTTTCAGAAAATTTGGCGATTTTCATTTTTTTGACCGTTTTTTTGACATTTTTTTTAAATATCACGTGACTCCACTGGTTCGGAAGTGCGCGCTTGCGCGGGCTTCCGCTAGCGAGCTCTCGTCGCGGAGCGTGAAAATTTAATTTTTTCTGATTTTGCGATATTCGGATTTTTCAGAAAATTTGGTGATTTTCATTTTTTTGACCGTTTTTTTGACATTTTTTTTAAATATCACGTGACTCCACCGGTTCGGAAGTGCGCGCTTGCGCGGGCTTCCGCTAGCGAGCTATCGTCGCGGAGTGTGAAAATTTAATTTTTTCTGATTTTGCGATATTCGGATTTTTCAGAAAATTTGGTGATTTTCATTTTTTTGACCGTTTTTTGACATTTTTTTTTAAATATCACGTGACTCCACCGGTTCGGAAGTGAGCGCTTGCGCGGGCTTCCGCCAGCGAGCTATCGTCGCGAAGCGTGAAAATTTAATTTTTTCTGATTTTGCGATATTCGGATTTTTCAGAAAATTTGGTGATTTTCATTTTTTTGACCGTTTTTTTGACATTTTTTTTAAATATCACGTGACTCCACCGGTTCGGAAGTGCGCGCTTGCGCGTGCTTCCGTTAGCGAGCTATCGTCGCGGAGCGTGAAAATTTAATTTTGTCTGATTTTTTGATATTCGGATTTTTCAGAAAATTTGGTGATTTTCATTTTTTTGACCGTTTTTTTGACATTTTTTTTAAATATCACGTGACTCCACTGGTTCGGAAGTGCGCGCTTGCGCGGGCTTCCGCTAGCGAGCTATCGTCGCGGAGCGTGAAAATTTAATTTTTTCTGATTTTGCGATATTCGGATTTTTCAGAAAATTTGGTGATTTTCATTTTTTTGACCGTTTTTTTGACATTTTTTTTAAATATCACGTGACTCCACCGGTTCGGAAGTGCGCGCTTGCGCGTGCTTCCGCTAGCGAGCTATCGTCGCGGAGCGTGAAAATTTAATTTTGTCTGATTTTGCGATATTCGGATTTTTCAGAAAATTTGGTGATTTTCATTTTTTTGACCGTGTGACTCCACTGGTTCGGAAGAGCGCGCTTGCGCGGGTTTCCGCTAGCGAGCTATCGTCGCGGAGTGTGAAAATTTAATTTTTTCTGATTTTGCGATATTCGGATTTTTCAGAAAATTTGGTGATTTTCATTTTTTTGACCGTTTTTTTAACATTTTTTTTTAATATCACGTGACTCCACTGGTTTGGAAGTGCGCGCTCGCGCGGGCTTCCGCTAGCGAGCTATCGTCGTGGAGCGTGAAAATTTAATTTTTTCTGATTTTGCGATATTCGGATTTTTCAGAAAATTTGGTGATTTTCATTTTTTTGACCGTTTTTTTTACATTTTTTTAAATATCACGTGACTCCACTGGTTCGGAAGTGCGCGCTCGCGCGGCCGTCCGCTAGCGAGCTATCGTCGCGGAGCGTGAAAATTTAATTTTTTCTGATTTTGCGATATTCGGATTTTTCAGAAAATTTGGTGATTTTCATTTTTTTGACCGTTTTTTTGACATTTTTTTTTAATATCACGTGACTCCACTGGTTCGGAAGTGCGCGCTCGCGCGGGCTTCCGCTAGCGAGCTATCGTCGCGGAGCGTGAAAATTAAATTTTTTCTGATTTTGCGATATTCGGATTTTTCAGAAAATTTGGGGATTTTCATTTTTTTGACCGTTTTTTTGAAATTTTTTTAAAATACCACGTGACTCCACCGGTTCGGAAGTGCGCGCTTGCGCGGGCTTCCGCTAGCGAGCTATCGTCGCGGAGCGTGAAAATTTAATTTTGTCTGATTTTGCGATATTCGGATTTTTCAGAAAATTTGGCGATTTTCATTTTTTTGACCGTTTTTTTGACATTTTTTTTAAATATCACGTGACTCCACTGGTTCGGAAGTGCGCGCTTGCGCGGGCTTCCGCTAGCGAGCTCTCGTCGCGGAGCGTGAAAATTTAATTTTTTCTGATTTTGCGATATTCGGATTTTTCAGAAAATTTGGTGATTTTCATTTTTTTGACCGTTTTTTTGACATTTTTTTTAAATATCACGTGACTCCACCGGTTCGGAAGTGCGCGCTTGCGCGGGCTTCCGCTAGCGAGCTATCGTCGCGGAGTGTGAAAATTTAATTTTTTCTGATTTTGCGATATTCGGATTTTTCAGAAAATTTGGTGATTTTCATTTTTTTGACCGTTTTTTGACATTTTTTTTTAAATATCACGTGACTCCACCGGTTCGGAAGTGAGCGCTTGCGCGGGCTTCCGCCAGCGAGCTATCGTCGCGAAGCGTGAAAATTTAATTTTTTCTGATTTTGCGATATTCGGATTTTTCAGAAAATTTGGTGATTTTCATTTTTTTGACCGTTTTTTTGACATTTTTTTTAAATATCACGTGACTCCACCGGTTCGGAAGTGCGCGCTTGCGCGTGCTTCCGTTAGCGAGCTATCGTCGCGGAGCGTGAAAATTTAATTTTGTCTGATTTTTTGATATTCGGATTTTTCAGAAAATTTGGTGATTTTCATTTTTTTGACCGTTTTTTTGACATTTTTTTTAAATATCACGTGACTCCACTGGTTCGGAAGTGCGCGCTTGCGCGGGCTTCCGCTAGCGAGCTATCGTCGCGGAGCGTGAAAATTTAATTTTTTCTGATTTTGCGATATTCGGATTTTTCAGAAAATTTGGTGATTTTCATTTTTTTGACCGTTTTTTTGACATTTTTTTTAAATATCACGTGACTCCACCGGTTCGGAAGTGCGCGCTTGCGCGTGCTTCCGCTAGCGAGCTATCGTCGCGGAGCGTGAAAATTTAATTTTGTCTGATTTTGCGATATTCGGATTTTTCAGAAAATTTGGTGATTTTCATTTTTTTGACCGTGTGACTCCACTGGTTCGGAAGAGCGCGCTTGCGCGGGTTTCCGCTAGCGAGCTATCGTCGCGGAGTGTGAAAATTTAATTTTTTCTGATTTTGCGATATTCGGATTTTTCAGAAAATTTGGTGATTTTCATTTTTTTGACCGTTTTTTTAACATTTTTTTTTAATATCACGTGACTCCACTGGTTTGGAAGTGCGCGCTCGCGCGGGCTTCCGCTAGCGAGCTATCGTCGTGGAGCGTGAAAATTTAATTTTTTCTGATTTTGCGATATTCGGATTTTTCAGAAAATTTGGTGATTTTCATTTTTTTGACCGTTTTTTTTACATTTTTTTTAAATATCACGTGACTCCACTGGTTCGGAAGTGCGCGCTCGCGCGGCCGTCCGCTAGCGAGCTATCGTCGCGGAGCGTGAAAATTTAATTTTTTCTGATTTTGCGATATTCGGATTTTTCAGAAAATTTGGTGATTTTCATTTTTTTGACCGTTTTTTTGACATTTTTTTTTAATATCACGTGACTCCACTGGTTCGGAAGTGCGCGCTCGCGCGGGCTTCCGCTAGCGAGCTATCGTCGCGGAGCGTGAAAATTAAATTTTTTCTGATTTTGCGATATTCGGATTTTTCAGAAAATTTGGGGATTTTCATTTTTTTGACCGTTTTTTTGAAATTTTTTTAAAATACCACGTGACTCCACCGGTTCGGAAGTGCGCGCTTGCGCGGGCTTCCGCTAGCGAGCTATCGTCGCGGAGCGTGAAAATTTAATTTTGTCTGATTTTGCGATATTCGGATTTTTCAGAAAATTTGGTGATTTTCATTTTTTTGACCGTTTTTTTGACATTTTTTTTAAATATCACGTGACTCCACTGGTTCGGAAGTGCGCGCTTGCGCGGGCTTCCGCTAGCGAGCTCTCGTCGCGGAGCGTGAAAATTTAATTTTTTCTGATTTTGCGATATTCGGATTTTTCAGAAAATTTGGTGATTTTCATTTTTTTGACCGTTTTTTTGACATTTTTTTTAAATATCACGTGACTCCACCGGTTCGGAAGTGCGCGCTTGCGCGGGCTTCCGCTAGCGAGCTATCGTCGCGGAGTGTGAAAATTTAATTTTTTCTGATTTTGCGATATTCGGATTTTTCAGAAAATTTGGTGATTTTCATTTTTTTGACCGTTTTTTGACATTTTTTTTTAAATATCACGTGACTCCACCGGTTCGGAAGTGAGCGCTTGCGCGGGCTTCCGCCAGCGAGCTATCGTCGCGAAGCGTGAAAATTTAATTTTTTCTGATTTTGCGATATTCGGATTTTTCAGAAAATTTGGTGATTTTCATTTTTTTGACCGTTTTTTTGACATTTTTTTTAAATATCACGTGACTCCACCGGTTCGGAAGTGCGCGCTTGCGCGTGCTTCCGCTAGCGAGCTATCGTCGCGGAGCGTGAAAATTTAATTTTGTCTGATTTTTTGATATTCGGATTTTTCAGAAAATTTGGTGATTTTCATTTTTTTGACCGTTTTTTTGACATTTTTTTTAAATATCACGTGACCCCACCGGTTCGGAAGTGCGCGCTTGCGCGGGCTTCCGCTAGCGAGCTATCGTCGCGGAGCGTGAAAATTTAATTTTGTCTGATTTTTCGATATTCGGATTTTTCAGAAAATTTGGTGATTTTCATTTTTTTGACCGTTTTTTTGACATTTTTTTTAAATATCACGTGACCCCACCGGTTCGGAAGTGCGCGCTTGCGCGGGCTTCCGCTAGCGAGCTATCGTCGCGGAGCGTGAAAATTTAATTTTGTCTGATTTTGCGATATTCGGATTTTTCAGAAAATTTGGGGATTTTCATTTTTTTGACCGTTTTTTTGAAATTTTTTTAAAATACCACGTGACTCCACCGGTTCGGAAGTGCGCGCTTGCGCGGGCTTCCGCTAGCGAGCTATCGTCGCGGAGCGTGAAAATTTAATTTTGTCTGATTTTGCGATATTCGGATTTTTCAGAAAATTTGGCGATTTTCATTTTTTTGACCGTTTTTTTGACATTTTTTTTAAATATCACGTGACTCCACTGGTTCGGAAGTGCGCGCTTGCGCGGGCTTCCGCTAGCGAGCTCTCGTCGCGGAGCGTGAAAATTTAATTTTTTCTGATTTTGCGATATTCGGATTTTTCAGAAAATTTGGTGATTTTCATTTTTTTGACCGTTTTTTTGACATTTTTTTTAAATATCACGTGACTCCACCGGTTCGGAAGTGCGCGCTTGCGCGGGCTTCCGCTAGCGAGCTATCGTCGCGGAGTGTGAAAATTTAATTTTTTCTGATTTTGCGATATTCGGATTTTTCAGAAAATTTGGTGATTTTCATTTTTTTGACCGTTTTTTGACATTTTTTTTTAAATATCACGTGACTCCACCGGTTCGGAAGTGAGCGCTTGCGCGGGCTTCCGCCAGCGAGCTATCGTCGCGAAGCGTGAAAATTTAATTTTTTCTGATTTTGCGATATTCGGATTTTTCAGAAAATTTGGTGATTTTCATTTTTTTGACCGTTTTTTTGACATTTTTTTTAAATATCACGTGACTCCACCGGTTCGGAAGTGCGCGCTTGCGCGTGCTTCCGCTAGCGAGCTATCGTCGCGGAGCGTGAAAATTTAATTTTGTCTGATTTTTTGATATTCGGATTTTTCAGAAAATTTGGTGATTTTCATTTTTTTGACCGTTTTTTTGACATTTTTTTAAATATCACGTGACCCCACCGGTTCGGAAGTGCGCGCTTGCGCGGGCTTCCGCTAGCGAGCTATCGTCGCGGAGCGTGAAAATTTAATTTTGTCTGATTTTGCGATATTCGGATTTTTCAGAAAATTTGGTGATTTTCATTTTTTTGACCGTTTTTTGACATTTTTTTTTAAATATCACGTGACTTCACCGGTTCGGAAGTGAGCGCTTGCGCGGGCTTCCGCCAGCGAGCTATCGTCGCGAAGCGTGAAAATTTAATTTTTTCTGATTTTGCGATATTCGGATTTTTCAGAAAATTTGGTGATTTTCATTTTTTTGACCGTTTTTTTGACATTTTTTTTAAATATCACGTGACTCCACCGGTTCGGAAGTGCGCGCTTGCGCGTGCTTCCGCTAGCGAGCTATCGTCGCGGAGCGTGAAAATTTAATTTTGTCTGATTTTTTGATATTCGGATTTTTCAGAAAATTTGGTGATTTTCATTTTTTTGACCGTTTTTTTGACATTTTTTTTAAATATCACGTGACCCCACCGGTTCGGAAGTGCGCGCTTGCGCGGGCTTCCGCTAGCGAGCTATCGTCGCGGAGCGTGAAAATTTAATTTTGTCTGATTTTTCGATATTCGGATTTTTCAGAAAATTTGGTGATTTTCATTTTTTTGACCGTTTTTTTGACATTTTTTTTAAATATCACGTGACCCCACCGGTTCGGAAGTGCGCGCTTGCGCGGGCTTCCGCTAGCGAGCTATCGTCGCGGAGCGTGAAAATTTAATTTTGTCTGATTTTGCGATATTCGGATTTTTCAGAAAATTTGGTGATTTTCATTTTTTTGACCGTTTTTTGACATTTTTTTTAAATATCACGTGACTCCACCGGTTCGGAAGTGCGCGCTTGCGCGGGCTTCCGCTAGCGAGCTATCGTCGCGGAGCGTGAAAATTTAATTTTTTCTGATTTTGCGATATTCGGATTTTTCAGAAAATTTGGTGATTTTCATTTTTTTGACCGTTTTTTGACATTTTTTTTTAAATATCACGTGACTCCACCGGTTCGGAAGTGAGCGCTTGCGCGGGCTTCCGCCAGCGAGCTATCGTCGCGAAGCGTGAAAATTTAATTTTTTCTGATTTTGCGATATTCGGATTTTTCAGAAAATTGATAAATATTAAATACATAGGATGGCTTAAAAACCATCTCGACTAGTCTATGGCTTTCCCTAGCAACGCCGAAGCGTTAGGGAAAACCATAGCAACCACCTAGACTAGTGTTTTAGTCGTATAATAAAATATATTTTTCCTTAAAATTAAAGTTTCATTAAAATTTTCGAGTCCTTTATTTCAAAAAGTTTGAATTTGGACCAGAAATTTAAAAAAGAGATTAAAAACTCTGGACTAGACATTTTGGCATTATGGTATTCGGAGTACAGCCTTCCGAAGACCATTTGCCTATATTTATTTAATAGGTCAAAAGGACCACAAAATTTGTTTATTTTATGGACAAAACATCGATAAACGATGCAATATCCATAAAAAAGGAGCACATTTCCGGCTGGATTTGTGCCCCCAAAAAAACGGGGACCTTTGAGGCTATTTTGTTGTGGTTTTTCAACCCTATTTACAATTTTAAAAATGTAGTTAAATAAAAGCTGTGTCTCTCGACACAGTATGTAGTGGCTCACACTAATGTCAGGATCCTGGCACAAAGGGCAATCTCTACTCTCGTAGATCCCCATGGAAACCCCCATTTTGGGGGATAACCCCACCCCATGCCACATCTTATAAACAATATCTTTTTCAGGATTAGTAATTTTGGCCTTTTTCAATTTTATCCATTTCGGATGCATGCATATTTCCAAATCACATTCCCGTGTGAGTTTGGAAGTGGGCATGCAATTAACATACATGTCTCCGACAGTTACCATGCAAAGGGACTTTTCGGGGCATGTAAAATCATGAAAATTGAACTGTACATTTTCCGACACATTTTCGAGCGAATTTTCGATTTTCTCGCGAAAATTCGAAAATTCCCTACTCACATGTCGTTTCATATGGGTTGTCACTTTTTCGGTTAATTTTTCACATTCCGCATTTAAAAAATCCCCAATGCTAATAATTCCCGTTTTATGCATGTAGTTGGATTTTAATTCACCGAAAAAATTTTCATTTTTTAGGTGAATTTTTTTAATAATATCTTCGGGCCCTCTATGTAAAACCATGCCAATCTCATTTATTAGAACATGCAAATTTTTATAAAAATTATCGAGTGAAAGTGAGGAATTCTCAAAAATCACGCTACTTACGGACTGTTGTGCTCGTTGAAGGAAGTATTTATTGTCTTGGCTGGGTTGGATTGCTCGGAGGAGGAGTTTGAGCCGGAAGGTGTTAAGTTGTACTAAGGGGTGTTTAACCCCTAACCCCCCAAGGTGGACCGGAAGGTACACGTAGACCCCCTTCACCCACCGTCTCCCCTTACCCCAAATATATTTTTCGGATTCTTGGCAAACTTTTTTAATTAATTCTAAGGGGGGGTTCAAAATTTTGAAAACATACCATAAAGTTGGTAAAATGTACGTATTCAAAATTTTGGCCCTAGAAAAATGACTCGTCGCGACAGAATGATTTTCGTAAAAAATAATTTTTTCACGAAATTTTTGAAATAAAATTTCGAAATTTTTTTGGAAAAAATTTTCATTCCCGAAATAAATTCCTAGAATTTTCACCCCGTCGAGGCGAGTCGGGAATTCGGAGTTTTTAAATTCGTCTATTCCGTTGCCTAGCAACAGAATCTCCGATTTATTTGTATTTAAAGAGGACCCTGAATATTTGGAATATTCAGAGTACTCTTTTTGTACAAGGGCGATTTGGGCCGAATTACTCACAGAAATATTGGTATCGTCTGCGAAAGCCGAAATATATTTATCGGGGTACCGTCCCCAGGCCGAAGGACCGGAGTTTTTTAATTTTTTATTTAAATTATAAAGGAAGGGTTCAAAACTTATAATAAAAAGGGCAGCGGAGACCGGGTCACCCTGTTTGACCCCCCTGTCAAACTTTAGTGCGCGGGTCAACATGCTTCCTAAACTTACAAGTAATTTGGAATCAATATGCAAAATTTTTAAAAAATTTAAAAATTTTTCGGGAAAATTTAAAAATTTCATAACTTGAAAAATGTAGTTCCTATCAGGCTTATCAAAAGCCGACTCCTGATCCATGCAGAATATCGCGCCGTTCAATTCCCCTGAATTGAACCCGTCACGCATAAATGTTAAATTATCGTAAATCGAACGACCATTTACACCACAAGTTTGCCAAGGACCGATTATTTTGGGAAGGGTTTTGAGGAGCCGATGTTTAATGGCATTTGCGATGATTTTATAGTCCGTATTAGATAAGCTAACGGTGCGATAATTTTTCAAGTCCTGGGGGTCCCCGGCCTTGAAAATTAGCGTAGCAACGGAGGTTCGACATGAAAGTGGGAGGGAACCATTTTTAATGGACTCCTCCCACATCCATTTTAAAATGATACTCATTTCGACATGAAATTCCTTGTAAAATTCATGTGTCAAACCGTCCGTTCCGGGAGTTTTACGGGGTTTGAGGTTTTTTATAGAAGTTTGGAATTCCGCCTCCGCGAGGTCGGAATTCAAAACTTGGGCGGTCTCATCGTCTATTCGGGGCATACCTTCCATAAAATTTTCCAAATTTTCCAAATTTGTCTCATTTTTTTGAAATTTTTTTTCGAAAAAAGTTGTCGCGGTCGACAACAATTTTTCGCTATCTCCTTCAAAAATATTGGAAATAGAGAATTTAGCTTGTTCTGCCCTAATTTTGCGATTAGGGCAGTCATTTTGTAAATCGTAATTTTCAAAATTTTCAATATTTTTGAAAAAAGTTTCGAAAATTTCATTTCCGTCAGTTTGATCGAAATCTGACTGGAAATATTTTCTCGACTTTTCGACTAGTTTCCTAATTTTAAAATTTTGATTATTTTCAAATTCCATGGAAATTTGAATGATTTTATTTTTCAGAATCTCATAATCCCCCAGGGATTTATTAGAAATCTGAATAAAATCATTCAGTAGCCTTGAAATTGTAAAATGGAAATTTTCATTTTTTAAAATCCGGGACTGGAAGGACCAAAGATTTTTCCTGTCGCCATGGTTACCACCGTCAGAAAGGTGGAAACCATAGGCGGCATGATCAGATTTAAAGGGGAAAATGATATCCGATATCAAATTTCCAGATTGCGAATTCGAAAGGTATGCCCGGTCAAGACGGGCTTTGCCTCTATTGCCTAAAGGGCTTATATATGTCATGTCACTATCTGTGGGGTGAATATGCCTATATACGTCCAAAAATTGATTTTTGGACATGAAATTTAAAAATAATTTTGCAGGGCCCTTACGATTCTCTTTTGACCTCAAGCGGTCGAGGTTTTCGTCGCATACAAAATTCCAATCTCCCAAAAATATTTTTTGGGAATTTGAATTTTGATTTTGAATTTCGAATTTTATTTTTTTGAAAAAATCTTCCGATTCCAGTTTTTTGAAAGGGAAATGACAATTGTAAATGTCGTATTCGACATTCGAAATTTTGACTTTTACATTCTGAAATTTCCCTTCAATAATTATTCGGTTATTATAACCGTGAAATGAATTATTGATGAAAATGACCGTTCCGCTTCCTAACATAGTATACGGGGGGTTATAAAATCCTACATAATTTTTTAATAATATATTTCCATGTTTTAAGGGGTCTATGTTAGATTCCTGAATGCATAGTATAGTTGGGGTAAAATGGGACACAAATTTTTGCAAAGCGATTTTAGTTTCTGAATTATTCAGACCCTGTACATTTATAGTAAAAATTTTGATTTTTGACATTAAAAAATTTTAGTCGAAGAACCAGCATTTAATGCGTTCTTTATCTTCAGGGCTTATTCGATCGGATTTCTTACAGTAAGAATCCCACTCGAATTTCCTAATGTTAAAATCTAATTTGGATTCAATATCGGCAATAATTTTTTTACTATTTTTATCTTCTAGAACCTCTTTCAGCTCATTTTCAACTATCAAAAGTCTATTCCTAGTGTGAATGTCAGTCGTACTAATGACTTGTCTAGCCTCATGAATCATGAAGTAAAGGGCTTCTAATTTTGGGGTTGCCAGAAGGGCGTGGTGGAGGATGTCCTTGTTTTTAGCTTTCGAATTATTATTCGACCGTGTAATGCATCGTAATAATGCAAAAAGTCGATACTTTGATATCGGCGAGTCGGTGGAGAAATCATGATCTACCCAGTAATTAAATCCCCACTTCTCCTCATCTGTCAATTTGGACTTCGAATCTACCCTTCTTCTTTTTGCTGTTTTTTGGGATCTTTCAAAAGCTAGTGAGTCATCTTGTGAAATTTCGTTGATTTCATCATCGAAATCTTCACAAATTGACTCCTGTTCCTGACTTCCCTGTGCCTCTATTTCATGTATTGGGGGGCTTGGGAGATGTGGACCTTCCGGTATGCCCGTTTCATTTTGAGGTACTTCATTATTTCTATTTTGGCCATTTTCATCCATTTCCTCATTTTCTGGCGCTGGGCGCCCGGAAGTTGGCGCTTGGCGCCCGGAAGTTGGCGCTTCGCGCACAGATTTTTTTACCTCTTTTTTAAACGTGCAGTTTTTGCTGACGTGCCCGGCTTTATTGCACTTAAAGCATTTCGGTGCTCCTACTTGAACCCGAATCGAGTAGGAGACATCGTCATGTTTAATTTTTAAAATATCTGGGATTTTTACTTCCCGATCGCATGCAATTTCTACAGTTCGGGTGGCCCCCAAAACATGTGAAAATTCATCGCCTAAATTCAACCCTTTGAATTTTATGTCGCTTCGGAATTCGCCATATCCCGAAAGCGCTTTCTCTAAAATATCGTTAGGGACGGTGGGGGGGACCCCTATAAGTACAACCCTTCTAATGGGCTTGGCATAAGGATATAGTTTATGGGACTTACCATTAATCTCAAATTGCCCCGTTCCTAAGACTTTGATCATGTCCTCCTCCGAGCTGACCACAATGCACCAGTTGGCAGGGCCCATATGGTCCGCCAAGACAATATTTTTTGACGGAATGACTTTCGACATTGCCGTCAACACTTCCTTCATCGAAACACTTTTGTCCTTACGGACCACAATTCCCAAGGATTTTGACAATCCAAGTGTAGCGGGATTTTCCTTGGTTGCCATAGCAACCGACTTTGAAACTTGGGAGTAGGAACGAGGTTGACTTCCGGCCCCACTGGGGGGATCCGTGAAACTCTTCTCGACTTCCTCTCTCACCACTTTCACCAAACTTTCACCACTTTCCTCACTTTCACTATCAACTTGCATGTCATCATGCCCCTTTGTACCAGGAGAGCCTGGAGCCATTTTCCCGCCGATTAAAACTAACCAGGAGAATTTTAGAAAGTTCTAAAAACTGTATTTTTTTTATTATTTTTTTAAAATTTTTTGTAGACTTTACCAAAGAAAGCTACAAACTATAAAACTGAAAGGTTTTTAACTTAAAAAAATGATTATTATCCGACTAATCTTTCGATAATTCGGATAATAATCTTAAGGAAATTTAAAAAGTTGTTAACCGTCAAAGGTCCCCTTTTTCAGAAAATTTGGTGATTTTCATTTTTTTGACCGTTTTTTTGACATTTTTTTTAAATATCACGTGACTCCACCGGTTCGGAAGTGCGCGCTTGCGCGGGCTTCCGCTAGCGAGCTATCGTCGCGGAGCGTGAAAATTTAATTTTGTCTGATTTTTTGATATTCGGATTTTTCAGAAAATTTGGTGATTTTCATTTTTTTGACCGTTTTTTTGACATTTTTTTTAAATATCACGTGACTCCACTGGTTCGGAAGTGCGCGCTTGCGCGGGCTTCCGCTAGCGAGCTATCGTCGCGGAGCGTGAAAATTTAATTTTTTCTGATTTTGCGATATTCGGATTTTTCAGAAAATTTGGTGATTTTCATTTTTTTGACCGTTTTTTGACATTTTTTTTTAAATATCACGTGACTCCACCGGTTCGGAAGTGAGCGCTTGCGCGGGCTTCCGCCAGCGAGCTATCGTCGCGGAGCGTGAAAATTTAATTTTTTCTGTTTTTGCGATATTCGGATTTTTCAGAAAATTTGGTGATTTTCATTTTTTTGACCGTTTTTTTGACATTTTTTTTAAATATCACGTGACCCCACCGGTTCGGAAGTGCGCGCTTGCGCGGGCTTCCGCTAGCGAGCTATCGTCGCGGAGCGTGAAAATTTAATTTTGTCTGATTTTTCGATATTCGGATTTTTCAGAAAATTTGGTGATTTTCATTTTTTTGACCGTTTTTTTGACATTTTTTTTAAATATCACGTGACTCCACTGGTTCGGAAGTGCGCGCTTGCGCGGGCTTCCGCTAGCGAGCTATCGTCGCGGAGCGTGAAAATTTAATTTTGTCTGATTTTGCGATATTCGGATTTTTCAGAAAATTTGGTGATTTTCATTTTTTTGACCGTTTTTTGACATTTTTTTTTTAAATATCACGTGACTCCACCGGTTCGGAAGTGCGCGCTTGCGCGGGCTTCCGCTAGCGAGCTATCGTCGCGGAGCGTGAAAATTTAATTTTTTCTGATTTTGCGATATTCGGATTTTTCAGAAAATTTGGTGATTTTCATTTTTTTGACCGTTTTTTGACATTTTTTTTTAAATATCACGTGACTCCACCGGTTCGGAAGTGAGCGCTTGCGCGGGCTTCCGCCAGCGAGCTATCGTCGCGGAGCGTGAAAATTTAATTTTTTCTGTTTTTGCGATATTCGGATTTTTCAGAAAATTTGGTGATTTTCATTTTTTTGACCGTTTTTTTGACATTTTTTTTAAATATCACGTGACCCCACCGGTTCGGAAGTGCGCGCTTGCGCGGGCTTCCGCTAGCGAGCTATCGTCGCGGAGCGTGAAAATTTAATTTTGTCTGATTTTTCGATATTCGGATTTTTCAGAAAATTTGGTGATTTTCATTTTTTTGACCGTTTTTTTGACATTTTTTTTAAATATCACGTGACTCCACTGGTTCGGAAGTGCGCGCTTGCGCGGGCTTCCGCTAGCGAGCTATCGTCGCGGAGCGTGAAAATTTAATTTTGTCTGATTTTGCGATATTCGGATTTTTCAGAAAATTTGGTGATTTTCATTTTTTTGACCGTTTTTTGACATTTTTTTTTTAAATATCACGTGACTCCACCGGTTCGGAAGTGCGCGCTTGCGCGGGCTTCCGCTAGAGAGCTATCGTCGCGGAGCGTGAAAATTTAATTTTGTCTGATTTTGCGATATTCGGATTTTTCAGAAAATTTGGTGATTTTCATTTTTTTGACCGTTTTTTTGACATTTTTTTAAACATCACGTGACTCCACTGGTTCGGAAGTGCGCGCTTGCGCGGGCTTCCGCTAGCGAGCTCTCGTCGCGGAGCGTGAAAATTTAATTTTTTCTGATTTTGCGATATTCGGATTTTTCAGAAAATTTGGTGATTTTCATTTTTTTGACCGTTTTTTTGACATTTTTTTTAAATATCACGTGACTCCACTGGTTCGGAAGTGCGCGCTCGCGCGGGCTTCCGCTAGCGAGCTATCGTCGTGGAGCGTGAAAATTTAATTTTTTCTGATTTTGCGATATTCGGATTTTTCAGAAAATTTGGTGATTTTCATTTTTTTGACCGTTTTTTTGACATTTTTTTTAAATATCACGTGACTCCACAGGTTCGGAAGTGCGCGCTTGCGCGGGCTTCCGCTAGCGAGCTATCGTCGCGGAGCGTGAAAATTTAATTTTTTCTGATTTTGCGATATTCGGATTTTTCAGAAAATTTGGTGATTTTCATTTTTTTGACCGTTTTTTGACATTTTTTTTTAAATATCACGTGACTCCACCGGTTCGGAAGTGAGCGCTTGCGCGGGCTTCCGCCAGCGAGCTATCGTCGCGGAGCGTGAAAATTTAATTTTGTCTGATTTTGCGATATTCGGATTTTTCAGAAAATTTGGTGATTTTCATTTTTTTGACCGTTTTTTGACATTTTTTTTAAATATCACGTGACTCCACAGGTTTGGAAGTGAGCGCTTGCGCGGGCTTGGAACTAAATGGTCCCCTGGCAACATCTTCCTTCTACTTGACGACCGACACGATGAAATGCTTAAAATTAATTAATATCACATTTTCAGTCTTTTTAGTTCATGAATGTATAAAAAATGTACAAAATACATATAGTGGCTTAAAAACCATCTCGACTAGTCTATGGTTTTCCCTAGCAACGCCGAAGCGTTAGGGAAAACCATAGCAACCACCTAGACTAGTGTATTAGTCGTATAATAATAATATATTTTTCCTTAAAATTATAGTTTCATATATATTCCTTAATTTCAAAAAGATTAAAATTGGACCAGAATTTTAAAAAAGAGATTAAAATCTCAGGACTAGACATTTTGGCATTATGGTATTCGGAATATAATCTTCCGAAGACCATTTGACTATATTTATTCAAAAGGTCAAAAGGACCACAAAATTTGTTTATTTTATGGACAAAGCATCGATAAACGATGCAGTATCCATAAAAAAGGAGCACATTTCCGGCTGGATTTGTGCCCCCCAAAAAACGGGGACCTTTGAGGCTATTGTTTTGTGGTTTTTCAACCCTATCAATAATTTTAAAAATGTAGTTAAATAAAAGCTGTGTCTCTCGACACAGTATGTAGTGGCTCACACTAATGTCAGGATCCTGGCACAAAGGGCAATCTCTACTTTCGTAGATCCCCATGGAAACCCCCATTTTGGGGGATAACCATACCCCATGCCACATCGTAAAATGTCTTTTTCAGGATTAGTAATTTTGGCCTTTTTTAATTTTATCCATTTCGGATGCATGCATATCTCCAAATCGCATTCTCGTGTGGGTTTGGAAGAGGGCATGCAATTTACATACATGTCTCCGAAATTTACCATGCAAGGGGACCTTTCGGGGCATGTGAAATCCTGAAAATTAAACTGTAGATTTTCTGACACATTTTCGACCGAATTTTCAATTTTCAAACGAAAATTCAAAAATTCCCTACTCACATGTCGTTTCATATGGGTTGTCACTTTTTCCGTTAATTTCTCACATTCCGCATTTAAAAAATCCCCAATGCTAATAATTCCCGTTTTAAGCATGTAGTTGGATTTTAATTCACCGAAAAAATTTTCATTTTTTAGGTGAATTTTTTTAATAATATCTTCGGGCCCCTTATCAATAACCATGCCAATCTCATTTACTAAAGCATGCAGATTTTTATAAAAATGATCGAGTGAAAGTGAGGAATTCTCAAAAATCACGCTACTTACGGACTGTTGTGCTCGCTGAAGGAAGTATTGATTGTCTTCGCTGGGTTGGATTGCTCGGAGGAGGAGTTTGAGGCGGAAAGTGTTTAGTTGTACTAAGGGGTGTTTAACCCCTAAACCCCCAAGGTGGACCGGAAGGTAAACATAGACCCCCTTCACCCACCGTCTCCCCTTACCCCAAATATATTTCTCGGATTCTTTGCAAACTTTTTTAAGTAAGTCTAAGGGGAGGTTCAAAGTTTTAAGAACATACCACAAAGTTGGTAAAATGTATGTATTCAAAATTTTGGCCCTAGAAAAATGACTCGTCGCGACAGAATGATTTTCGTAAAAAATAATTTTTTCACGAAATTTTCGAAATAAAATTAAAAAAAATTTTTCGAAAAAATGTTGATTTCCAAAATAAATTCCGAGAATTTTCACCCCGTCGAGGCGAGTCGGAAATTCGGAATTTTCAAAATCGGCTATTCCGTTGCCTAGCAACAGAATCTCCGATTTATTTGTATTTAAAGAGGACCCTGAATATTTGGAATATTCAGAGTACTCTTTTTGTACAACGGCGATTTGGGCCGAATTGCTCACTGAAATATTGGTATCGTGTGCGAAAGCCGAAATATACTTATCGGGGTACCGCCCCAGGCGGAAGGACCGGAGTTTTTTAACTTTTTATTCAAATTGAAAAGAAAGGGTTCAAAACTTATAATAAAAAGGGCAGCGGAGACCGGGTCACCCTGTTTGGCCCCCCTGTCAAACTTGAGTGCGCGGGTCAACATGCTTCCTAGACTAACAAGTAATTTGGAATCAATATGCAAAATTTTAAAAAATTTAAAAATTTTTTTGGAAAATTCAGAAATTTCATAACTTGGAAAATGTAGTTCTTTATACGTAGTACGTGTATGTATACAACGTGTCCAACACGTACGTGTATATATACAACGTGTCCAACACGTACGTGTATATATACAACGTTTCCAACACGTACGTGTATACATACAACGTGTCCAACACGTACGTGTATATATACAACGTGTCCAACACCTACGTGTATACATACAACGTGTCCAACACCTACGTGTATTCATACAACGTGTCCAACACGTACGTGTATATATACAACGTGTCCAACACGTACGTGTATAAAAACAACGTGTCCAACACGTACGTGTATGTTTACAACGTGTCCAACACGTACGTGTATATATACAACGTCTCCAACACGTACATGTATGTTTACAACGTGTCCAACACGTACGTGTATATATACAACGTGTCCAACACGTACATGTATGTTTACAACGTGTCCAACACGTACGTGTATATATACAACGTGTCCAACACGTACGTGTATACATACAACGTGTCCAACACGTACGTCTATACATACAACGTGTCCAACACGTGCGTATATACACACAACGTGTCCAACACATACGTGTATACATACAACGTGTCCAACACTTACGTGTATACATACAACGTGTCCAACACGTACGTGTATACATACAACGTGTCCAGCACGTACGTGTGTATATACAACGTGTCTAACACGTACGTGTATGTTTACAACGTGTCCAACACGTACGTGTATACATACAACGTGTCCAACACGTACGTGTATGTTTACAACGTGTCCAACACGTACGTGTATATATACAACGTGTCCAACACGTACGTGTATGTTTACAACGTGTCCAACACGTACCTGTATATATACAACGTGTCCAACACGTACGTGTATATATACAACGTGTCCAACACCTACGTGTATATATACAACGTGTCAAACACGTACGTGTATATATATATATACAACGTGTCCAACACGTATGTGTATACACACAACGTGTCCAACACGTACGTGTATGTATACAACGTGTCCAACACGTACATGTATGTTTACAACGTGTCCAACAGGTACGTGTATATATTCAACGTGTCCAACACGTACGTGTATACACACAACGTGTCCAACACGTACGTGTATACACACAACGTGTCCAACACGTACGTGTATGTATACAACGTGTCCTACACGTATGTGTATATATACAACGCGTCCAACACCTACGTGTATATATACAACGTGTCAAACACGTACGTGTATATATATATATACAACGTGTCCAACACGTATGTGTATACACACAACGTGTCCAACACGTACGTGTATGTATACAACGTGTCCTACACGTATGTGTATATATACAACGCGTCCAACACCTACGTGTATATATACAACGTGTCAAACACGTACGTGTATATATATATATACAACGTGTCCAACACGTATGTGTATATATATATATACAACGTGTCCAACACGTTCGTGTATATATACAACGTGTCCAACACGTACGTGTATGTTTACAACGTGTCCAACACGTACGTGTATATATACAACGTGTCCAACACGTACGTGTATGTTTACAACGTGTCCAACACTTACGTGTATGTTTACAACGTGTCCAACACGTACGTGTATACATACAACGTGTCCAACACGTACGTGTATATATACAACGTGTCCAACACGTACGTGTATATATACAACGTGTCCAACACGTACGTGTATATATACAACGTGTACAACACGTACATGTATGTTTACAACGTGTCCAACACGTACGTGTATATATACAACGTGTCCAACACGTACATGTATATATACAACGTGTCCAACACGTACATGTATGTTTACAACGTGTCCAACAGGTACGTGTATATATTCAACGTGTCCAACACGTACGTGTATACACACAACGTGTCCAACACGTACGTGTATACACACAACGTGTCCAACACGTACGTGTATGTATACAACGTGTCCTACACGTATGTGTATATATACAACGCGTCCAACACGTACGTGTATATATACAACGTGTCCAACACGTACGTGTATACATACAACGTGTCCAACACGTACGTCTATACATACAACGTGTCCAACACGTGCGTATATACACACAACGTGTCCAACACATACGTGTATACATACAACGTGTCCAACACTTACGTGTATACATACAACGTGTCCAACACGTACGTGTATACATACAACGTGTCCAGCACGTACGTGTGTATATACAACGTGTCTAACACGTACGTGTATGTTTACAACGTGTCCAACACGTACGTGTATACATACAACGTGTCCAACACGTACGTGTATGTTTACAACGTGTCCAACACGTACGTGTATATATACAACGTGTCCAACACGTACGTGTATGTTTACAACGTGTCCAACACGTACCTGTATATATACAACGTGTCCAACACGTACGTGTATATATACAACGTGTCCAACACCTACGTGTATATATACAACGTGTCAAACACGTACGTGTATATATATATATACAACGTGTCCAACACGTATGTGTATACACACAACGTGTCCAACACGTACGTGTATGTATACAACGTGTCCAACACGTACATGTATGTTTACAACGTGTCCAACAGGTACGTGTATATATTCAACGTGTCCAACACGTACGTGTATACACACAACGTGTCCAACACGTACGTGTATACACACAACGTGTCCAACACGTACGTGTATGTATACAACGTGTCCTACACGTATGTGTATATATACAACGCGTCCAACACCTACGTGTATATATACAACGTGTCAAACACGTACGTGTATATATATATATACAACGTGTCCAACACGTATGTGTATACACACAACGTGTCCAACACGTACGTGTATGTATACAACGTGTCCTACACGTATGTGTATATATACAACGCGTCCAACACCTACGTGTATATATACAACGTGTCAAACACGTACGTGTATATATATATATACAACGTGTCCAACACGTATGTGTATATATATATATACAACGTGTCCAACACGTTCGTGTATATATACAACGTGTCCAACACGTACGTGTATGTTTACAACGTGTCCAACACGTACGTGTATATATACAACGTGTCCAACACGTACGTGTATGTTTACAACGTGTCCAACACTTACGTGTATGTTTACAACGTGTCCAACACGTACGTGTATACATACAACGTGTCCAACACGTACGTGTATATATACAACGTGTCCAACACGTACGTGTATATATACAACGTGTCCAACACGTACGTGTATATATACAACGTGTACAACACGTACATGTATGTTTACAACGTGTCCAACACGTACGTGTATATATACAACGTGTCCAACACGTACATGTATATATACAACGTGTCCAACACGTACATGTATGTTTACAACGTGTCCAACAGGTACGTGTATATATTCAACGTGTCCAACACGTACGTGTATACACACAACGTGTCCAACACGTACGTGTATACACACAACGTGTCCAACACGTACGTGTATGTATACAACGTGTCCTACACGTATGTGTATATATACAACGCGTCCAACACCTACGTGTATATATACAACGTGTCAAACACGTACGTGTATATATATATATACAACGTGTCCAACACGTATGTGTATACACACAACGTGTCCAACACGTACGTGTATGTATACAACGTGTCCTACACGTATGTGTATATATACAACGCGTCCAACACCTACGTGTATATATACAACGTGTCAAACACGTACGTGTATATATATATATACAACGTGTCCAACACGTATGTATATATATATATATACAACGTGTCCAACACGTTCGTGTATATATACAACGTGTCCCACACGTACGTGTATGTTTACAACGTGTCCAACACGTACGTGTATACATACAACGTGTCCAACACGTACGTGTATGTTTACAACGTGTCCAACACGTACGTGTATATATACAACGTGTCCAACACGTACGTGTATGTTTACAACGTGTCCAACACGTACCTGTATATATACAACGTGTCCAACACGTACGTGTATATATACAACGTGTCCAACACCTACGTGTATATATACAACGTGTCAAACACGTACGTGTATATATATATATACAACGTGTCCAACACGTATGTGTATACACACAACGTGTCCAACACGTACGTGTATGTATACAACGTGTCCAACACGTACATGTATGTTTACAACGTGTCCAACAGGTACGTGTATATATTCAACGTGTCCAACACGTACGTGTATACACACAACGTGTCCAACACGTACGTGTATACACACAACGTGTCCAACACGTACGTGTATGTATACAACGTGTCCTACACGTATGTGTATATATACAACGCGTCCAACACCTACGTGTATATATACAACGTGTCAAACACGTACGTGTATATATATATATACAACGTGTCCAACACGTATGTGTATACACACAACGTGTCCAACACGTACGTGTATGTATACAACGTGTCCTACACGTATGTGTATATATACAACGCGTCCAACACCTACGTGTATATATACAACGTGTCAAACACGTACGTGTATATATATATATACAACGTGTCCAACACGTATGTGTATATATATATATACAACGTGTCCAACACGTTCGTGTATATATACAACGTGTCCAACACGTACGTGTATGTTTACAACGTGTCCAACACGTACGTGTATATATACAACGTGTCCAACACGTACGTGTATGTTTACAACGTGTCCAACACTTACGTGTATGTTTACAACGTGTCCAACACGTACGTGTATACATACAACGTGTCCAACACGTACGTGTATATATACAACGTGTCCAACACGTACGTGTATATATACAACGTGTCCAACACGTACGTGTATATATACAACGTGTACAACACGTACATGTATGTTTACAACGTGTCCAACACGTATGTGTATATATACAACGTGTCCAACACGTACGTGTATAAAAACAACGTGTCCAACACGTACGTGTATGTTTACAACGTGTCCAACACGTACGTGTATATATACAACGTCTCCAACACGTACATGTATGTTTACAACGTGTCCAACACGTACGTGTATATATACAACGTGTCCAACACGTACATGTATGTTTACAACGTGTCCAACACGTACGTGTATATATACAACGTGTCCAACACGTACGTGTATACATACAACGTGTCCAACACGTACGTCTATACATACAACATGTCCAACACGTACGTATATACACACAACGTGTCCAACACGTACGTGTATACATACAACGTGTCCAACACTTACGTGTATACATACAACGTGTCCAACACGTACGTGTATACATACAA
This sequence comes from Desoria tigrina, assembly GCA_906901685.1. Taxonomy (NCBI): domain Eukaryota; kingdom Metazoa; phylum Arthropoda; class Collembola; order Entomobryomorpha; family Isotomidae; genus Desoria; species Desoria tigrina. Next base: position 371,939 of record CAJQTU010000021.1, on the reverse strand, counting down.
CGTGTCCAGCACGTACGTGTATATATACAACGTGTCTAACACGTACGTGTATGTTTACAACGTGTCCAACACGTACGTGTATACATACAACGTGTCCAACACGTACGTGTATGTTTACAACGTGTCCAACACGTACGTGTATATATACAACGTGTCCAACACGTACGTGTATGTTTACAACGTGTCCAACACGTACCTGTATATATATACAACGTGTCCAACACGTACATGTATGTTTACAACGTGTCCAACAAGTACGTGTATATATACAACGTGTCCAACACGTACATGTATGTTTACAACGTGTCCAACACGTACGTGTATATATACAACGTGTCCAACACGTACGTGTATATATACAACGTTTCCAACACGTACGTGTATACATACAACGTGTCCAACACGTACGTGTATATATACAACGTGTCCAACACCTACGTGTATACATACAACGTGTCCAACACCTACGTGTATTCATACAACGTGTCCAACACGTACGTGTATATATACAACGTGTCCAACACGTACGTGTATAAAAACAACGTGTCCAACACGTACGTGTATGTTTACAACGTGTCCAACACGTACGTGTATATATACAACGTCTCCAACACGTACATGTATGTTTACAACGTGTCCAACACGTACGTGTATATATACAACGTGTCCAACACGTACATGTATGTTTACAACGTGTCCAACACGTACGTGTATATATACAACGTGTCCAACACGTACGTGTATACATACAACGTGTCCAACACGTACGTCTATACATACAACGTGTCCAACACGTGCGTATATACACACAACGTGTCCAACACATACGTGTATACATACAACGTGTCCAACACTTACGTGTATACATACAACGTGTCCAACACGTACGTGTATACATACAACGTGTCCAGCACGTACGTGTGTATATACAACGTGTCTAACACGTACGTGTATGTTTACAACGTGTCCAACACGTACGTGTATACATACAACGTGTCCAACACGTACGTGTATGTTTACAACGTGTCCAACACGTACGTGTATATATACAACGTGTCCAACACGTACGTGTATGTTTACAACGTGTCCAACACGTACCTGTATATATACAACGTGTCCAACACGTACGTGTATATATACAACGTGTCCAACACCTACGTGTATATATACAACGTGTCAAACACGTACGTATATATATATATATATACAACGTGTCCAACACGTATGTGTATACACACAACGTGTCCAACACGTACGTGTATGTATACAACGTGTCCAACACGTACATGTATGTTTACAACGTGTCCAACAGGTACGTGTATATATTCAACGTGTCCAACACGTACGTGTATACACACAACGTGTCCAACACGTACGTGTATACACACAACGTGTCCAACACGTACGTGTATGTATACAACGTGTCCTACACGTATGTGTATATATACAACGCGTCCAACACCTACGTGTATATATACAACGTGTCAAACACGTACGTGTATATATATATATACAACGTGTCCAACACGTATGTGTATACACACAACGTGTCCAACACGTACGTGTATGTATACAACGTGTCCTACACGTATGTGTATATATACAACGCGTCCAACACCTACGTGTATATATACAACGTGTCAAACACGTACGTGTATATATATATATACAACGTGTCCAACACGTATGTGTATATATATATATACAACGTGTCCAACACGTTCGTGTATATATACAACGTGTCCAACACGTACGTGTATGTTTACAACGTGTCCAACACGTACGTGTATATATACAACGTGTCCAACACGTACGTGTATGTTTACAACGTGTCCAACACTTACGTGTATGTTTACAACGTGTCCAACACGTACGTGTATACATACAACGTGTCCAACACGTACGTGTATATATACAACGTGTCCAACACGTACGTGTATATATACAACGTGTCCAACACGTACGTGTATATATACAACGTGTACAACACGTACATGTATGTTTACAACGTGTCCAACACGTACGTGTATATATACAACGTGTCCAACACGTACATGTATATATACAACGTGTCCAACACGTACATGTATGTTTACAACGTGTCCAACAGGTACGTGTATATATTCAACGTGTCCAACACGTACGTGTATACACACAACGTGTCCAACACGTACGTGTATACACACAACGTGTCCAACACGTACGTGTATGTATACAACGTGTCCTACACGTATGTGTATATATACAACGCGTCCAACACGTACGTGTATATATACAACGTGTCCAACACGTACGTGTATACATACAACGTGTCCAACACGTACGTCTATACATACAACGTGTCCAACACGTGCGTATATACACACAACGTGTCCAACACATACGTGTATACACACAACGTGTCCAACACTTACGTGTATACATACAACGTGTCCAACACGTACGTGTATACATACAACGTGTCCAGCACGTACGTGTGTATATACAACGTGTCCAACACGTACGTGTATGTTTACAACGTGTCCAACACGTACGTGTATACATACAACGTGTCCAACACGTACGTGTATGTTTACAACGTGTCCAACACGTACGTGTATATATACAACGTGTCCAACACGTACGTGTATGTTTACAACGTGTCCAACACGTACCTGTATATATACAACGTGTCCAACACGTACGTGTATATATACAACGTGTCCAACACCTACGTGTATATATACAACGTGTCAAACACGTACGTGTATATATATATATACAACGTGTCCAACACGTATGTGTATACACACAACGTGTCCAACACGTACGTGTATGTATACAACGTGTCCAACACGTACATGTATGTTTACAACGTGTCCAACAGGTACGTGTATATATTCAACGTGTCCAACACGTACGTGTATACACACAACGTGTCCAACACGTACGTGTATACACACAACGTGTCCAACACGTACGTGTATGTATACAACGTGTCCTACACGTATGTGTATATATACAACGCGTCCAACACCTACGTGTATATATACAACGTGTCAAACACGTACGTGTATATATATATATACAACGTGTCCAACACGTATGTGTATACACACAACGTGTCCAACACGTACGTGTATGTATACAACGTGTCCTACACGTATGTGTATATATACAACGCGTCCAACACCTACGTGTATATATACAACGTGTCAAACACGTACGTGTATATATATATATACAACGTGTCCAACACGTATGTGTATATATATATATACAACGTGTCCAACACGTTCGTGTATATATACAACGTGTCCAACACGTACGTGTATGTTTACAACGTGTCCAACACGTACGTGTATATATACAACGTGTCCAACACGTACGTGTATGTTTACAACGTGTCCAACACTTACGTGTATGTTTACAACGTGTCCAACACGTACGTGTATACATACAACGTGTCCAACACGTACGTGTATATATACAACGTGTCCAACACGTACGTGTATATATACAACGTGTCCAACACGTACGTGTATATATACAACGTGTACAACACGTACATGTATGTTTACAACGTGTCCAACACGTACGTGTATATATACAACGTGTCCAACACGTACATGTATATATACAACGTGTCCAACACGTACATGTATGTTTACAACGTGTCCAACAGGTACGTGTATATATTCAACGTGTCCAACACGTACGTGTATACACACAACGTGTCCAACACGTACGTGTATACACACAACGTGTCCAACACGTACGTGTATGTATACAACGTGTCCTACACGTATGTGTATATATACAACGCGTCCAACACCTACGTGTATATATACAACGTGTCAAACACGTACGTGTATATATATATATACAACGTGTCCAACACGTATGTGTATACACACAACGTGTCCAACACGTACGTGTATGTATACAACGTGTCCTACACGTATGTGTATATATACAACGCGTCCAACACCTACGTGTATATATACAACGTGTCAAACACGTACGTGTATATATATATATACAACGTGTCCAACACGTATGTGTATATATATATATACAACGTGTCCAACACGTTCGTGTATATATACAACGTGTCCCACACGTACGTGTATGTTTACAACGTGTCCAACACGTACGTGTATACATACAACGTGTCCAACACGTACGTGTATGTTTACAACGTGTCCAACACGTACGTGTATATATACAACGTGTCCAACACGTACGTGTATGTTTACAACGTGTCCAACACGTACCTGTATATATACAACGTGTCCAACACGTACGTGTATATATACAACGTGTCCAACACCTACGTGTATATATACAACGTGTCAAACACGTACGTGTATATATATATATACAACGTGTCCAACACGTATGTGTATACACACAACGTGTCCAACACGTACGTGTATGTATACAACGTGTCCAACACGTACATGTATGTTTACAACGTGTCCAACAGGTACGTGTATATATTCAACGTGTCCAACACGTACGTGTATACACACAACGTGTCCAACACGTACGTGTATACACACAACGTGTCCAACACGTACGTGTATGTATACAACGTGTCCTACACGTATGTGTATATATACAACGCGTCCAACACCTACGTGTATATATACAACGTGTCAAACACGTACGTGTATATATATATATACAACGTGTCCAACACGTATGTGTATACACACAACGTGTCCAACACGTACGTGTATGTATACAACGTGTCCTACACGTATGTGTATATATACAACGCGTCCAACACCTACGTGTATATATACAACGTGTCAAACACGTACGTGTATATATATATATATACAACGTGTCCAACACGTATGTGTATATATATATATACAACGTGTCCAACACGTTCGTGTATATATACAACGTGTCCAACACGTACGTGTATGTTTACAACGTGTCCAACACGTACGTGTATATATACAACGTGTCCAACACGTACGTGTATGTTTACAACGTGTCCAACACTTACGTGTATGTTTACAACGTGTCCAACACGTACGTGTATACATACAACGTGTCCAACACGTACGTGTATATATACAACGTGTCCAACACGTACGTGTATATATACAACGTGTCCAACACGTACGTGTATATATACAACGTGTACAACACGTACATGTATGTTTACAACGTGTCCAACACGTATGTGTATATATACAACGTGTCCAACACGTACGTGTATAAAAACAACGTGTCCAACACGTACGTGTATGTTTACAACGTGTCCAACACGTACGTGTATATATACAACGTCTCCAACACGTACATGTATGTTTACAACGTGTCCAACACGTACGTGTATATATACAACGTGTCCAACACGTACATGTATGTTTACAACGTGTCCAACACGTACGTGTATATATACAACGTGTCCAACACGTACGTGTATACATACAACGTGTCCAACACGTACGTCTATACATACAACATGTCCAACACGTACGTATATACACACAACGTGTCCAACACGTACGTGTATACATACAACGTGTCCAACACTTACGTGTATACATACAACGTGTCCAACACGTACGTGTATACATACAACGTGTCCAGCACGTACGTGTATATATACAACGTGTCTAACACGTACGTGTATGTTTACAACGTGTCCAACACGTACGTGTATACATACAACGTGTCCAACACGTACGTGTATGTTTACAACGTGTCCAACACGTACGTGTATATATACAACGTGTCCAACACGTACGTGTATGTTTACAACGTGTCCAACACGTACCTGTATATATATACAACGTGTCCAACACGTACATGTATGTTTACAACGTGTCCAACAAGTACGTGTATATATACAACGTGTCCAACACGTACATGTATGTTTACAACGTGTCCAACACGTACGTGTATATATACAACGTGTCCAACACGTACGTGTATACATACAACGTGTCCAACACGTACCTCTATACATACAACGTGTCCAACACGTACGTATATACACACAACTTGTCCAACACGTACGTGTATACACACAACGTGTCCAACACGAACGAGTATATATACAACGTGTCCAACACGTACGTGTATATATACAACGTGTCCAACACGTACGTGTATACATACAATGTGTCCAACACGTACGTGTATACACACAATGTGTCCAACACGTACGTGTATATATACAACATGTCCAACACGTACGTGTATACATACAACGTGTCCAACACGTACGTGTATATATTCAACGTGTCCAACACGTACGTGTATACACACAACGTGTCCAACACGTACGTGTATACACACAACGTGTCCAACACGTACGTGTATGTATACAACGTGTCCTACACGTATGTGTATATATACAACGCGTCCAACACCTACGTGTATATATACAACGTGTCAAACACGTACGTGTATATATATATATACAACGTGTCCAACACGTATGTGTATACACACAACGTGTCCAACACGTACGTGTATGTTTACAACGTGTCTAACACGTACGTGTATATATACAACGTCTCCAACACGTACATGTATGTTTACAACGTGTCCAACACGTACGTGTATATATACAACGTGTCCAACACGTACATGTATGTTTACAACGTGTCCAACACGTACGTGTATATATACAACGTGTCCAACACGTACGTGTATATATACAACGTGTCCAACACGTACGTGTATACATACAACGTGTCCAACACGTACGTCTATACATACAACGTGTCCAACACGTGCGTATATACACACAACGTGTCCAACACATACGTGTATACATACAATGTGTCCAACACTTACGTGTATACATACAACGTGTCCAACACGTACGTGTATACATACAACGTGTCCAGCACGTACGTGTATATATACAACGTGTCTAACACGTACGTGTATGTTTACAACGTGTCCAACACGTACGTGTATACATACAACGTGTCCAACACGTACGTGTATGTTTACAACGTGTCCAACACGTACGTGTATATATACAACGTGTCCAACACGTACGTGTATGTTTACAACGTGTCCAACACGTACCTGTATATATACAACGTGTCCAACACGTACATGTATGTTTACAACGTGTCCAACACGTACGTGTATATATACAACGTGTCCAACACGTACATGTATGTTTACAACGTGTCCAACACGTACGTGTATATATACAACGTGTCCAACACGTACGTGTATACATACAACGTGTCCAACACGTACGTCTATACATACAACATGTCCAACACGTACGTATATACACACAACGTGTCCAACACGTACGTGTATACATACAACGTGTCCAACACTTACGTGTATACATACAACGTGTCCAACACGTACGTGTATACATACAACGTGTCCAGCACGTACGTGTATATATACAACGTGTCTAACACGTACGTGTATGTTTACAACGTGTCCAACACGTACGTGTATACATACAACGTGTCCAACACGTACGTGTATGTTTACAACGTGTCCAACACGTACGTGTATATATACAACGTGTCCAACACGTACGTGTATGTTTACAACGTGTCCAACACGTACCTGTATATATATACAACGTGTCCAACACGTACATGTATGTTTACAACGTGTCCAACAAGTACGTGTATATATACAACGTGTCCAACACGTACATGTATGTTTACAACGTGTCCAACACGTACGTGTATATATACAACGTGTCCAACACGTACGTGTATACATACAACGTGTCCAACACGTACCTCTATACATACAACGTGTCCAACACGTACGTATATACACACAACTTGTCCAACACGTACGTGTATACACACAACGTGTCCAACACGAACGAGTATATATACAACGTGTCCAACACGTACGTGTATATATACAACGTGTCCAACACGTACGTGTATATATACAACGTGTCTAACACGTACGTGTATGTTTACAACGTGTCCAACACGTACGTGTATACATACAACGTGTCCAACACGTACGTGTATACATACAATGTGTCCAACACGTACGTGTATACACACAATGTGTCCAACACGTACGTGTATATATACAACATGTCCAACACGTACGTGTATACATACAACGTGTCCAACACGTACGTGTATATATTCAACGTGTCCAACACGTACGTGTATACACACAACGTGTCCAACACGTACGTGTATACACACAACGTGTCCAACACGTACGTGTATGTATACAACGTGTCCTACACGTATGTGTATATATACAACGCGTCCAACACCTACGTGTATATATACAACGTGTCAAACACGTACGTGTATATATATATATACAACGTGTCCAACACGTATGTGTATACACACAACGTGTCCAACACGTACGTGTATGTTTACAACGTGTCTAACACGTACGTGTATATATACAACGTCTCCAACACGTACATGTATGTTTACAACGTGTCCAACACGTACGTGTATATATACAACGTGTCCAACACGTACATGTATATATACAACGTGTCCAACACGTACGTGTATATATACAACGTGTCCAACACGTACGTGTATACATACAACGTGTCCAACACGTACGTCTATACATACAACGTGTCCAACACGTGCGTATATACACACAACGTGTCCAACACATACGTGTATACATACAATGTGTCCAACACTTACGTGTATACATACAACGTGTCCAACACGTACGTGTATACATACAACGTGTCCAGCACGTACGTGTATATATACAACGTGTCTAACACGTACGTGTATGTTTACAACGTGTCCAACACGTACGTGTATACATACAACGTGTCCAACACGTACGTGTATGTTTACAACGTGTCCAACACGTACGTGTATATATACAACGTGTCCAACACGTACGTGTATGTTTACAACGTGTCCAACACGTACCTGTATATATACAACGTGTCCAACACGTACATGTATGTTTACAACGTGTCCAACACGTACGTGTATATATACAACGTGTCCAACACGTACATGTATGTTTACAACGTGTCCAACACGTACGTGTATATATACAACGTGTCCAACACGTACGTGTATACATACAACGTGTCCAACACGTACGTGTATTCATACAACGTGTCCAACACGTACGTGTATATATACAACGTGTCCAACACGTACGTGTATAAAAACAACGTGTCCAACACGTACGTGTATGTTTACAACGTGTCCAACACGTACGTGTATATATACAACGTCTCCAACACGTACATGTATGTTTACAACGTGTCCAACACGTACGTGTATATATACAACGTGTCCAACACGTACATGTATGTTTACAACGTGTCCAACACGTACGTGTATATATACAACGTGTCCAACACGTACTTGTATACATACAACGTGTCCAACACGTACGTCTATACATACAACGTGTCCAACACGTACGTATATACACACAACGTGTCCAACACGTACGTGTATACATACAACGTGTCCAACACTTACGTGTATACATACAACGTGTCCAACACGTACGTGTATACATACAACGTGTCCAGCACGTACGTGTATATATACAACGTGTCTAACACGTACGTGTATGTTTACAACGTGTCCAACACGTACGTGTATACATACAACGTGTCCAACACGTACGTGTATGTTTACAACGTGTCCAACACGTACGTGTATATATACAACGTGTCTAACACGTACGTGTATGTTTACAACGTGTCCAACACGTACCTGTATATATACAACGTGTCCAACACGTACATGTATGTTTACAACGTGTCCAACAAGTACGTGTATATATACAACGTGTCCAACACGTACATGTATGTTTACAACGTGTCCAACACGCACGTGTATATATACAACGTGTCCAACACGTACGTGTATACATACAACGTGTCCAACACGTACCTCTATACATACAACGTGTCCAACACGTACGTATATACACACAACGTGTCCAACACGTACGTGTATACACACAACGTGTCCAACACTTACGTGTATACATACAACGTGTCCAACACGTACTTGTATACATACAACGTGTCCAACACTTACGTATATATATACAACGTGTCTAACACGTACGTGTATGTTTACAACGTGTCCAACACGTACGTGTATACATACAACGTGTCCAACACGTACGTGTATGTTTACAACGTGTCCAACACGTACGTGTATGTTTACAACGTGTCCAACACGTACGTGTATATATACAACGTGTCCAACACGTACGTGTATGTTTAAAACTTGTCCAACACGTACGTGTATATATACAACGTGTCCAACACGTACGTGTATACATACAACGTGTCCAACACGTACGTGTATACATACAACGTGTCCAACACGAACGTGTATATATACAACGTGTCCAACACGTACGTGTATATATACAACGTGTCCAACACGTACGTGTATATATACAACGTGTCTAACACGTACGTGTATGTTTACAACGTGTCCAACACGTACGTGTATACATACAACGTGTCCAACACGTACGTGTATACATACAATGTGTCCAACACGTACGTGTATACACACAATGTGTCCAACACGTACGTGTATACATACAACGTGTCCAACACGTACGTGTATATATACAACATGTCCAACACGTGCGTGTATACATACAACGTGTCCAACACGTACGTGTATATATTCAACGTGTCCAACACGTACGTGTATACACACAACGTGCCCAACACGTACGTGTATACACACAACGCGTCCAACACGTACGTGTATGTATACAACGTGTCCTACACGTATGTGTATATATACAACGCGTCCAACACCTACGTGTATATATACAACGTGTCAAACACGTACGTGTATATATATATATACAACGTGTCCAACACGTATGTGTATACACACAACGTGTCCAACACGTACGTGTATGTATACAACGTGTCCTACACGTATGTGTATATATACAACGCGTCCAACACCTACGTGTATATATACAACGTGTCAAACACGTACGTGTATATATATATATACACCGTGTCCAACACGTATGTGTATATATATATATATACAACGTGTCCAACACGTACGTGTATATATACAACGTGTCCAACACGTACGTGTATGTTTACAACGTGTCCAACACGTACGTGTATGTTTACAACGTGTCCAACACGTACGTGTATACATACAACGTGTCCAACACGTACGTGTATATATACAACGTGTCCAACACGTACGTGTATATATACAACGTGTCCAACACGTACGTGTATATATACAACGTGTACAACACGTACATGTATGTTTACAACGTGTCCAACACGTACGTGTATATATACAACGTGTCCAACACGTACATGTATGTTTACAACGTGTCCAACACGTACGTGTATACATACAACGTGTCCAACACGTACGTATATACACACAACGTGTCCAACACGTACGTGTATACACACAACGTGTCCAACACGTACGTGTATACATACAACGTGTCCAACACGTACGTGTATACATACAACGTGTCCAACATGTACGTGTATATATACAACGTGTCCAACACGTACGTGTATATATACAACGTGTCTAACACGTAAGTGTATGTTTACAACGTGTCCAACACGTACGTGTATACATACAACGTGTCCAACACGTACGTGTATACATACAATGTGTCCAACACGTACGTGTATACATACAACGTGTCCAACACGTACGTGTATACATACAATGTGTCCAACACGTACGTGTATACATACAATGTGTTCAACACGTACGTGTATACATACTACGTGTCCAACACGTACGTGTATATATATATATACAACGTGTCCAAAACGTACGTGTATATATACAACGTGTCCAACACGTACGTGTATGTTTACAACGTGTCCAACACGTACGTGTATATATACAACGTGTCCAACACGTACGTGTATGTTTACAACGTGTCCAACACGTTCGTGTATGTTTACAACGTGTCCAACACGTACGTGTAAACATACAACGTGTCCAACACGTACGTGTATATATACAACGTGTCCAACACGTACGTGTATATATACAACGTGTCCAACACGTACGTGTATATATACAACGTGTCCAACACGTACATGTATGTTTACAACGTGTCCAACACGTACGTGTATATATACAACGTGTCCAACACGTACATGTATGTTTACAACGTGTCCAACACGTACGTGTATATATACAACGTGTCCAACACGTACATGTATGTTTACAACGTGTCCAACACGTACTGTCGTCGTCTCAAGACCAAATTATTATTATCAGTTTATGTAAAGCAAATTCTGAGTATGAGTTCCATGTTCAAGGTTCAAGTAGACGTGTCATGTATTTTTGTATATTCATTTTTGAGACTACAGCTAGACTGTCAATTATAGGTATAAATTGTAAGGGCAATGTCCAGTCAAGGACGGGGACAGTTGTTCACTTCTCATTGGCTTAGGCACCACTGAACCCAAGCTCGGGTGACGTGGCATTTTCTAAACTGCATTCCCGTGTACTTTTTGGGGAAGGCAGAAGCATATTAGACACGAAAGAATAAGCACTTTCCTCCGCTTCTCAATTGGTTTTCTTCAAATTGGAACTATAAATTCTTGTACTATTTTTCACTGACTAATTAAATTTACTATCTATCAAATACAAAACCCATTCGATTCTGCAACATCTCATTCGACATCCATCCATCATTCGTCATAAAAATACGACATTTTCCATGAAGGAAACAGAAACTTTTCCACATAGAACCAAATTTCGACTTACACGGACAAATACTTAAGAAAATAGAACTGAGCAACGAACTGAGCAATTACTAAATTTAACACGTACGTCTATACATACAACGTGTCCAACACGTACGTATATACACACAACGTGTCCAACACGTACGTCTATACATACAACGTGTCCAACACGTACGTATATATATACAACGTGTCTAACACGTAAGTGTATGTTTACAACGTGTCCAACACGTACGTGTATACATACAACGTGTCCAACACGTACGTGTATACATACAATGTGTCCAACACGTACGTGTATACATACAATGTGTTCAACACGTACGTGTATACATACTACGTGTCCAACACGTACGTGTATATATATATATACAACGTGTCCAACACGTATGTGTATATATATATATACAACGTGTCCAAAACGTACGTGTATATATACAACGTGTCCAACACGTACGTGTATGTTTACAACGTGTCCAACACGTACGTGTATATATACAACGTGTCCAACACGTACGTGTATGTTTACAACGTGTCCAACACGTACGTGTATACATACAACGTGTCCAACACGTACGTGTATGTTTACAACGTGTCCAACACGTACGTGTATGTTTACAACGTGTCCAACACGTACGTGTATATATACAACGTGTCCAACACGTACGTGTATGTTTAAAACTTGTCCAACACGTACGTGTATATATACAACGTGTCCAACACGTACGTGTATACATACAACGTGTCCAACACGTACGTGTATACATACAACGTGTCCAACACGAACGTGTATATATACAACGTGTCCAACACGTACGTGTATATATGCAACGTGTCCAATACGTACGTGTATATATACAACGTGTCTAACACGTACGTGTATGTTTACAACGTGTCCAACACGTACGTGTATACATACAACGTGTCCAACACGTACGTGTATACATACAATGTGTCCAACACGTACGTGTATACACACAATGTGTCCAACACGTACGTGTATATATACAACATGTCCAACACGTACGTGTATACATACAACGTGTCCAACACGTACGTGTATATATTCAACGTGTCCAACACGTACGTGTATACACACAACGTGTCCAACACGTACGTGTATATATACAACATGTCCAACACGTACGTGTATATATACAACGTGTCTAACACGTACGTGTATGTTTACAACGTGTCCAACACGTACGTGTATACATACAACGTGTCCAACACGTACGTGTATACATACAATGTGTCCAACACGTACGTGTATACATACAACGTGTCCAACACGTACGTGTATATATACAACATGTCCAACACGTATGTTGTAATTCGATCTATTCTATGAATTTAGTTTGTAGCTTAATTTAGTAGTTAGAATTTTCAACCTCAAAAACGTGTAAAAGATGAGAATTTATAGACCAATGACATATAGGTTTTGTCAATTCTCACCTCTTCCTACGGTTAAAATTCTTAGTTATTATTTCATAATAATTCTACCAGTATCCCTTAAGGGTACTGAAATATAATTGGAAGAATTTAACCGTAGGGAGGAATAAGAATTGACTCCAAAATTATAGCAAATTAGATGATAATGCATATGTAAGATACGAGTAAGGTGCATAAAACTCACATTCTAATTTGAAGGTTACAGTCTGGGAAGGGAATCGTCACATGATCATTATTAACTAGTTGAGTACATGAAATCCTTGACGTTGAACTTGAAGTTAAGCAGTATAAATTAAGATATGTAAACTAAAGTAAGATAAAGTTGTAAAGTATCGTACGATGCTGACGTGGCCAAAAGGGCATTATTGTATTTAGAATTGGATTTGGAAAAGAGGATTTGTCACTGTGATAGAGAACTTGGAAAGAGAGAGGTGTTCCATATGTTTTTCCAGTCCCTTTAGTAGAATATTTTGGTTGAGGTTTAATTGCTATTTATACGGTCAATAAATACCAGAGATTAATTGAGATAAATCGAATCTTCGTTTGTTTTTACGAGATATATTTATTCTGCATAGAATCGAGGTGATCTGAGCATTTTTGAGTAGAAATAGCATTTCATTTAAATCATTTTCTTCACACAATTTAACGGTTGACAGTTCATTTTAGGAAACGGGATTAAACGGGTAGTTTTTTATCCGAGTTCCAAAATGTGGTGACCCCGACGTGATAGGTCATCCGTGGTACGTGTGAAGGTTCCGGAGATATATAGTGAGTTTACCCAATCATTATTTACCGGACAGTGATAGTGGATCAGTCAAGTAGTGACTGAAAAAGTGAACTCGTTCACAGAGACAGTGAAGTGGGATTTCCTATCCGAGTATTTGTTTACGACACTTTATAACAGTTTCCGGTTCCGTAGAATAAGCGGAAGAGATGGATAAAGTTGTCAAGAAACGAGATGGACTCAGGATGCTGGTCAACAAGAAGATGCAAACAATGAGGTTAGAGTTGGACAAGGAAGTATCTAACAAACAATGTCTGGACGTCTCTCAAAAAACGCTGGAATCGCTCATACACGAACTCGGTGAGGTTGAAACCAAAGTTTTGGATGAGATGTTGATCAATTGTACAGCAGAGGAGTACATGGAAGAAAGGGGGGAGATGGACGCTCTCCATAGTGACTGGGTGCAGATATGCATGAGGGTTGAAAATAAGTTCCCTCAAGCACCGGTGGTTTTACCCCGTGACGCCGTTGATGATGTAAGTGTAGTATCATCGGTCACCAGAAACCGTTTCAGGTTACTGCGGAGCAGACAGCAGAGTTCCTGTACCCCATGGTTGAATCCAGTTTGCCAGAGGATTTACTCGTCGCATGGCAGAGAAGTCCATTCTATGGAATAGATGGTTCTAAACTCGAACCCCCTAAAACGGAAATGGATCATCTGATGAAGTTTCTCCAAAGAGAAGTGGAGATTGAAAGTCAACGTGAGCTGGTTCGTTCCGGTTTCCAAGAAACGGAACAAAAGAACAAGAAGTCGAACCAGTCACGGAACAAGAAGACTCACGAAGATGACTGTGCCACAGCTTCTGCGCTTTTCTCTGGTGTCGATTCCGGCTTATGTGTTTTTTGTGACAAGAAACATCCCAGTGGGGACTGTTATAAAGCCCGGAATATGACTTTAAAGGACAAGAGTGAAAAAGTCAAGGAGCAGAATGCATGTTTTGGTTGTCTTAGGAGAGGCCACATCGTAAGGAACTGTCATATTAAGGTACAGTGCCAAATTTGCAATTCAAACAAGCATGTTGCCATAATGTGTCCAGAACGGAACAAATCGGACCCAGAAAAAAACCGAAAAGTCGGAAGTAGCGATAGCCATGACCAATAGCCAGTGCACTGGAAAGGTGTTATTGCAGACGTTACTTGTTCGAATACGGGGTGCTGGGGGTCGAGAACGAGTCGCGCGAGTGGTTCTAGACAACGGAAGTCAAGGCACATGTGTCAAACGGGAGTTGACTCAAGATTTGCAGTTGAAATCTCAAGGTTCCGTCTCTTTCCGAAACGTGTTGTACGGAGGAAAATTGACAGAACCAAAGACCAGAAACAGGTTCAAACTCTGTCTATTGAGTATGGACCGGAGTGTGGAACGGGAGTTGGTAGCTTTGGATGAACCAACCATTTGTGGACAAATCGGCAGAATACCATTTGGTCCATGGATCCAGGAGTTAGTCAAGAACAATGTCCAATTGAATGACTTTACCTCCGAAAATGCTGACATCGAGATTTTGATCGGAAGTGATTACTACGGTCAGATACTAACCGGAAGGATCATTCACTTGGAATGTGGTCTCACAGCATTTGAGACTATTTTTGGATGGACGCTTGGAGGACGATTACCTCGTTGTCAAGATTCATACGGTATGTTGAGTTTAAATGTCTCACTTTTAGCATGTCAGGCATCAATATCGGATCTTTGGTCTCTTGAGTTACTTGGGATCAAAGACATTGCTGATATCAGAACGAAACAAGAACGGGAACAGGCGACAAAAATTCACTTCCAGGAAACGGTATCGCGAGACCAGGAAGGTCGATATTCGGTCCGTTTGCCATGGATGTTGGAGTTCCCCAAGATTCCTGACAATAAGACTGTAGCCTATAAGAGGTTACAATCGACAACCAAGAAGCTAGAACTGGCTAGAATGTACGAAGAGTACAATAAAATCTTCCAGCAATGGCTAGATAACGGTATTATCGAGGTAGTGGGTGAAGGATGTCAGATAACTGGTCGTGGACCACATTACCTCCCACATCATCCTGTTTTCAGACCAGATAGTCTAACCACACCCGTAAGACCAGTTTTTGATGCATCATGCAAGGTAGGAAGAAATCCCTCTTTAAATGAATGTTTAGAGAAAGGACCAAATTTACTCGAACAAATTCCATCAATCCTCCTGCGTTTTCGAGAAAAGAGGGTTGGAGCGGTCTCGGACATCAAAAAGGCCTTTCTGATGATTCAAATTGATGAGGGTGACAGGGATTACCTTAGATTCCTATGGTGGGAGAATCCCGAACAGAAACTATTGAAAATTTATCGGCACCGAAGAGTCGTTTTTGGTGTCAATTGCAGTCCCTTCCTACTTGGAGCTGTCTTGGAACTGCATCTTCAGACTGTCGAGGAACAACATAGAATTGTAGCAGATAAGTTACTAAAATCTTTCTATGTCGATAATAGTGTCGTTTCCGTAGACTCCATGGATGAGTATGAGCGTTTCAAGTCCACAGCAATAGGTTTACTTACGAGTGCCAAGATGGACCTATGCCAATGGGAGCACAGCGCTGGGGATAACTCCGGAGTCGGCTTATCGTCTGATGAGTGCGGATTGGGGTTAGCCAGCCTATGTACCCCTCAAGAGTTGGTATCGGTCCTAGGATATAAGTGGAATACCCGGGACGACACTCTTAGGATCGACATACCACAAGAAGATTTACCCCAGAAGGTGACCAAGAGAGTGGTTCTTTCCATGGTCCAACAAGTTTTTGACCCGATGGGATTCTTGTGTCCGGCGACGCTGGTTCCGAAAGTCATCCTTCAGAAAGCATGGGCCAAGAAGACAGATTGGGATGAGGATCTGGAAGATGACCTCAAAGACGAGTTCGGAAGTTGGTGGTCCGAACGACTACAACTCCAACATGTGCATATACCTCGGCACGCTCTTTTGCCGTCGTATCAAGGTATCGAGTTTCATGTATTTTCAGATGCCTGTCGATACGCTTGTGCTGCAGCAGTATTTGTCAGAGTGGACGACGGTAAAACGGTAAGGGTGCAACTGCTTCAAGCAAAGTCAAGAGTAGCCCCAATTAAAACGGTATCGATCCCAAGATTGGAGTTATTAGGATGTACCGTTGCAGCCCGTTTAGCCTGTTGTGTTAAAGAAGCATTGGGAATGACTTCAATCCCTACTTATTTCTGGAGTGATTCCACTACTGCGTTAGCGTGGATTCATAGGAACGACGAGTGGGGAACATTCGTCGGAAATCGGGTAAGGGAGATTTGCCAAATTACTAACGCCGAAGATTGGCACTTTGTTCCCGGAGAGATCAATCCAGCAGATCTACCTTCAAGAGGATGTTTTCCAGCCGAGTTGGTAACTTCTCGTTGGTGGGAGGGACCCCAGTGGTTATACCGACCTAGGGATGATTGGCCAAACCGGAAACCAGAAGCTGACGAGATCGAAGTTGAACAGGAGCGGAAAGGTAGACTTCAGCGATTATTCGCTGTTTCAACTCCGGTGTCTATTCCTTGGTATGTTAACCGATTTTCATCTTACTTCCAAAATCTTAACATGATTGCATATATGTTAAGAGTAGCTGACTTATGCCGGAAACGAGAAGTTGTAAAAGGTCACATCACAGTAGAGGAGAGAGGCCAGGCGGAATTACGTGTCATCAAGTTGGTACAGTTTGAGAGTTTTTCTTCTGCTGAGAATAGGAAGGAGATTGCTGGACTGCGGATTGAAGTCGATGAACAGGGACTTATCAGGGTTAAAACCAGTATGATCAATTGCGAAGGATCTGGACCACTGTTCCAGCGGCCTTACTTGCTTCCTAGTTCACATCCGATGGTTGACCAACTTGTTTTAGAAATACATCAACTAAGTAGTCATGGGGGGGTTCAATTCCTGATGGGTAAACTTAGGGAAAGGTATTGGATTATCCAAAGTCGAAGGTCAATCAAGCGGGTACTACTCAACTGTGTGAAATGCAAGCGATACAACGCCAAACCACCTACGGTACCACAGGCTGCATTACCCCAAGATCGAGTGTCCATGGGGCATACGTTTCAGGTCACGGGGGTGGACCTCGCCGGTCCACTTTATTTAAGAGACAGATCTAAAACGTGGATTGTTTTATTTACATGTGCCGTATACAGATGTGTGCATTTTGAGTTGGTTAATTCTCTTTCCACAGATGCATTTCTTTTGGCGTTCCATCGGTTCATCAGTAGACGAGGACGCCCTTCCACTGTTTACAGTGATAACGGAACCAATTTTGTAGGAGCAGTAAATTTATTTAAGAGCTTGAATTGGGATAGGATTCTGGTAGAGACCGGAATTCGAAGAATTCAGTGGAAGTTAAACCCACCTTCAGCGGCATGGTGGGGTGGATGGTGGGAGAGACTCGTTCGGTCTCTCAAGGATCTTCTGAAGCGGGTACTAGGTAAAAGTCGATTAGGTCATTACGAATTGTATACTTGTTTGTGTGAAGCAGAAGCAGTCATGAATGATCGACCATTGACATATGTCTCCGAAGACCAAGATGACCTCATGGTTTTGAAACCCTCGATGTTTTTGAGGGATAACACGTCCTTTGATGTTCCGGAATATGACGCCGTAGACGAGTCACAGTTCCCAGCCGTCTATCGTTCCGTGGGAAAGTTGAAGGAGGAACTTCGACAGCGTTTTCGCAGCGAGTACCTCTCACAGTTGGTGCAGAGAGCAAAGATGTCCAAGAACCATCCGTTCCAGCTGGGAGATGTAGTACTTATCGGAGATGACAATCGGAAGAGGATGGACTGGCCGATGGGCAGAATTGTGGAGCTGTTTCCGGGAAAAGATGGAGAAACTAGAGTTGCCAAGGTGAAAACAGCAACAAGTACCATTTTGAGGCCCTTACAGCGTCTTTACCCCCTAGAAGTCTCTCGTCCGCAAGAGGAACTACCGGAAGTGGAAGTCGTGGTGGCCCCAGAAGCTCCAACCGACAACACAGATGAAGTGGATAAAGAAAAAGAACAAGTTCCTAAAGTAGTAAAAACCAGATCAGGCAGGGTAGTAAAAGTGCCATCCAGATTAGGGGTGTAAAATTTATTTAAGTATCCAATGATAAATTCGATTGTTTGTTATTTTGTTCTTTTATATGTTTACATAAAAAGAGGTAGGAGGATGTTGTAATTCGATCTATTCTATGAATTTAGTTTGTAGCTTAATTTAGTAGTTAGAATTTTCAACCTCAAAAACGTGTAAAAGATGAGAATTTATAGACCAATGACATATAGGTTTTGTCAATTCTCACCTCTTCCTACGGTTAAAATTCTTAGTTATTATTTCATAATAATTCTACCAGTATCCCTTAAGGGTACTGAAATATAATTGGAAGAATTTAACCGTAGGGAGGAATAAGAATTGACTCCAAAATTATAACAAATTAGATGATAATGCATATGTAAGATACGAGTAAGGTGCATAAAACTCACATTCTAATTTGAAGGTTACAGTCTGGGAAGGGAATCGTCACAGGATCATTATTAACTAGTTAAGTACATGAAATCCTTGACGTTGAACTTAAGGTTAAGCAGTATAAATTAAGATATGTAAACTAAAGTAAGATAAAGTTGTAAAGTATCGTACGATGCTGACGTGGCCAAAAGGGCATTATTGTATTTAGAATTGGATTTGGAAAAGAGGATTTGTCACTGTGATAGAGAACTTGGAAAGAGAGAGGTGTTCCATATGTTTTTCCAGTCCCTTTAGTAGAATATTTTGGTTGAGGTTTAATTGCTATTTATACGGTCAATAAATACCAGAGATTAATTGAGATAAATCGAATCTTCGTTTGTTTTTACGAGATATATTTATTCTGCATAGAATCGAGGTGATCTGAGCATTTTTGAGTAGAAATAGCATTTCATTTAGATCATTTTCTTCACACAATTTAACGGTTGACAGTTCATTTTAGGAAACGGGATTAAACGGGTAGTTTTTTATCCGAGTTCCAAAAACGTACGTGTATACATACAACGTGTCCAACACGTACGTGTATATATTCAACGTGTCCAACACGTACGTGTATACACACAACGTGTCCAACACGTACGTGTATACACACAACGTGTCCAACACGTACGTGTATGTTTACAACGTGTCCAACACGTACGTGTATACATACAACGTGTCCAACACGTACGTGTATATATACAACGTGTCCAACACGTACGTGTATATATACAACGTGTCCAACACGTACGTGTATGTTTACAACGTGTCCAACACGTTCGTGTATGTTTACAACGTGTCCAACACGTACGTGTATACATACAACGTGTCCAACACGTACGTGTATATATACAACGTGTCCAACACGTACGTGTATATATACAACGTGTCCAACACGTACGTGTATATATACAACGTGTCCAACACGTACATGTATGTTTACAACGTGTCCAACACGTACGTGTATATATACAACGTGTCCAACACGTACATGTATGTTTACAACGTGTCCAACACGTACGTCTATACATACAACGTGTCCAACACGTACGTATATACACACAACGTGTCCAACACGTACGTCTATACATACAACGTGTCCAACACGTACGTATATACACACAACGTGTCCAACACGTACGTGTATACATACAACGTGTCCAACACGTACGTGTATACATACAACGTGTCCAACACGTACGTGTATATATACAACGTGTCCAACACGTACGTGTATATATACAACGTGTCTAACACGTACGTGTATGTTTACAACGTGTCCAACACGTACGTGTATACATACAACGTGTCCAACACGTACGTGTATATATATATATACAACGTGTCCAACACGTACGTGTATATATATATATACGTGTCCAACACGTACGTGTATACATACAACATGTCCAACACGTACGTGTATACATACAACGTGTCCAACACGTACGTGTATATATTCAACGTGTCCAACACGTACGTGTATACACACAACGTGTCCAACACGTACGTGTATACACACAACGTGTCCAACACGTACGTGTATGTATACAACGTGTCCTACACGTATGTGTATATATACAACGCGTCCAACACCTACGTGTATATATACAACGTGTCGAACACGTACGTGTATATATATATATATACAACGTGTCCAACACGTATGTATATATATATATATATACAACGTGTCCAACACGTACGTGTATATATACAACGTGTCCACACGTACGTGTATGTTTACAACGTGTCCAACACGTACATGTATGTTCACAACGTGTCCAACACGTACGTGTATATATACAACGTGTCCAACACGTACATGCATGTTTACAACGTGTCCAACACGTACGTGTATATATACAACGTGTCTAACACGTAAGTGTATGTTTACAACGTGTCAAACACGTACGTGTATACATACAACGTGTCCAACACGTACGTGTATACATACAATGTGTCCAACACGTACGTGTATACATACAATGTGTTCAACACGTACGTGTATACATACTACGTGTCCAACACGTACGTGTATATATATATATACAACGTGTCCAACACGTACGTGTATATATATATATACGTGTCCAACACGTACGTGTATACATACAACATGTCCAACACGTACGTGTATACATACAACGTGTCCAACACGTACGTGTATATATTCAACGTGTCCAACACGTACGTGTATACACACAACGTGTCCAACACGTACGTGTATACACACAACGTGTCCAACACGTACGTGTATGTTTACAACGTGTCCAACACGTACGTGTATACATACAACGTGTCCAACACGTACGTGTATATATACAACGTGTCCAACACGTACGTGTATATATACAACGTGTCCAACACGTACGTGTATGTTTACAACGTGTCCAACACGTTCGTGTATGTTTACAACGTGTCCAACACGTACGTGTATACATACAACGTGTCCAACACGTACGTGTATATATACAACGTGTCCAACACGTACGTGTATATATACAACGTGTCCAACACGTACGTGTATATATACAACGTGTCCAACACGTACATGTATGTTTACAACGTGTCCAACACGTACGTGTATATATACAACGTGTCCAACACGTACATGTATGTTTACAACGTGTCCAACACGTACGTCTATACATACAACGTGTCCAACACGTACGTATATACACACAACGTGTCCAACACGTACGTCTATACATACAACGTGTCCAACACGTACGTATATACACACAACGTGTCCAACACGTACGTGTATACATACAACGTGTCCAACACGTACGTGTATACATACAACGTGTCCAACACGTACGTGTATATATACAACGTGTCCAACACGTACGTGTATATATACAACGTGTCTAACACGTACGTGTATGTTTACAACGTGTCCAACACGTACGTGTATACATACAACGTGTCCAACACGTACGTGTATATATATATATACAACGTGTCCAACACGTACGTGTATATATATATATACGTGTCCAACACGTACGTGTATACATACAACATGTCCAACACGTACGTGTATACATACAACGTGTCCAACACGTACGTGTATATATTCAACGTGTCCAACACGTACGTGTATACACACAACGTGTCCAACACGTACGTGTATACACACAACGTGTCCAACACGTACGTGTATGTATACAACGTGTCCTACACGTATGTGTATATATACAACGCGTCCAACACCTACGTGTATATATACAACGTGTCGAACACGTACGTGTATATATATATATATACAACGTGTCCAACACGTATGTATATATATATATATATGCAACGTGTCCAACACGTACGTGTATATATACAACGTGTCCACACGTACGTGTATGTTTACAACGTGTCCAACACGTACATGTATGTTCACAACGTGTCCAACACGTAAGTGTATATATACAACGTGTCCAACACGTACATGTATGTTTACAACGTGTCCAACACGTACGTGTATATATACAACGTGTCTAACACGTAAGTGTATGTTTACAACGTGTCAAACACGTACGTGTATACATACAACGTGTCCAACACGTACGTGTATACATACAATGTGTCCAACACGTACGTGTATACATACAATGTGTTCAACACGTACGTGTATACATACTACGTGTCCAACACGTACGTGTATATATATATATACAACGTGTCCAACACGTACGTGTATATATATATATACGTGTCCAACACGTACGTGTATACATACAACATGTCCAACACGTACGTGTATACATACAACGTGTCCAACACGTACGTGTATATATTCAACGTGTCCAACACGTACGTGTATACACATAACGTGTCCAACACGTACGTGTATACACACAACGTGTCCAACACGTACGTGTATGTATACAACGTGTCCTACACGTATGTGTATATATACAACGCGTCCAACACCTACGTGTATATATACAACGTGTCGAACACGTACGTGTATATATATATATATATATACAACGTGTCCAACACGTATGTATATATATATATATATACAACGTGTCCAACACGTACGTGTATATATACAACGTGTCCACACGTACGTGTATGTTTACAACGTGTCCAACACGTACATGTATGTTCACAACGTGTCCAACACGTACGTGTATATATACAACGTGTCCAACACGTACATGTATGTTTACAACGTGTCCAAAACGTACGTGTATATATACAACATGTCCAACACGTACGTGTATACATACAACGTGTCCAACACGTACGTGTATATATACAACGTGTCCAACACGTACGTCTATACATACAACGTGTCCAACACGTACGTATATACACACAACGTGTCCAACACGTACGTATATACACAAAACGTGTCCAACACGTACGTGTATACATACAACGTGTCCAACACTTACGTGTATACATACAACGTGTCCAACACGTACGTGTATACATACAACGTGTCCAGCACGTACGTGTATATATACAACGTGTCTAACACGTACGTGTATATTTACAACGTGTCCAACACGTACGTGTATACATACAACGTGTCCAACACGTACGTGTATGTTTACAACGTGTCCAACACGTACGTGTATATATACAACGTGTCCAACACGTACGTGTATGTTTACAACGTGTCCAACACGTACCTGTATATATACAACGTGTCCAACACGTACATGTATGTTTACAACGTGTCCAACACGTACGTGTATATATACAACGTGTCCAACACGTACATGTATGTTTACAACGTGTCCAACACGTACGTGTATATATACAACGTGTCCAACACGTACGTGTATACATACAACGTGTCCAACCCGTACGTCTATACATACAACGTGTCCAACACGTACGTATATACACACAACGTGTCCAACACGTACGTGTATACACACAACGTGTCCAACACTTACGTGTATACATACAACGTGTCCAACACGTACGTGTATACATACAACGTGTCCAACACGTACGTGTATATATACAACGTGTCTAACACGTACGTGTATGTTTACAACGTGTCCAACACGTACGTGTATACATACAACGTGTCCAATACGTACGTGTATGTTTACAACGTGTCCAACACGTACGTGTATGTTTACAACGTGTCCAACACGTACGTGTATATATACAACGTGTCCAACACGTACGTGTATGTTTACAACTTGTCCAACACGTACGTGTATATATACAACGTGTCCAACACGTACGTGTATACATACAACGTGTCCAACACGTACGTGTATACATACAACGTGTCCAACACGTACGTGTATATATACAACGTGTCCAACACGTACGTGTATATATACAACGTGTCCAACACGTACGTGTATATATACAACGTGTCTAACACGTACGTGTATGTTTACAACGTGTCCAACACGTACGTGTATACATACAACGTGTCCAACACGTACGTGTATACATACAATGTGTCCAACACGTACGTGTATACACACAATGTGTCCAACACGTACGTGTATACATACAACGTGTCCAACACGTACGTGTATATATACAACGTGTCCAACACGTACGTGTATACATACAACGTGTCCAACATGTACGTGTATATATACAACGTGTCCAACACGTACGTGTATATATACAACGTGTCTAACACGTAAGTGTATGTTTACAACGTGTCCAACACGTACGTGTATACATACAACGTGTCCAACACGTACGTGTATACATACAATGTGTCCAACACGTACGTGTATACATACAATGTGTTCAACACGTACGTGTATACATACTACGTGTCCAACACGTACGTGTATATATACAACATGTCCAACACGTACGTGTATACATACAACGTGTCCAACACGTACGTGTATATATTTAACGTGTCCAACACGTACGTGTATACACACAACGTGTCCAACACGTACGTGTATACACACAACGTGTCCAACACGTACGTGTATGTATACAACGTGTCCTACATGTATGTGTATATATACAACGCGTCCAACACCTACGTGTATATATACAACGTGTCGAACACGTACGTGTATATATATATATATATATATATACAACGTGTCCAACACGTATGTGTATATATATATAAACTACGTGTCCAACACGTACGTGTATATATACAACGTGTCCAACACGTACGTGTATATATACAACGTGTCCAACACGTACGTGTATATATACAACGTGTCCAACACGTACATGTATGTTTACAAAGTGTCCAACACGTACGTGTATATACACAACGTGTCCAATATGTACGTGTATGTTTACAACGTGTCCAACACGTACGTGTATGTTTACAACGTGTCCAACACGTACGTGTATATATACAACGTGTCCAACACGTACGTGTATATATACAACGTGTCCAACACGTACGTGTATGTTTACAACGTGTCCAACACGTACGTGTATATATACAACGTGTCCAACACGTACATGTATGTTTACAACGTGTCCAACACGTACGTGTATATATACAACGTGTCCAACACGTACGTGTATATATACAACGTGTCCAACACGTACATGTATGTTTACAAAGTGTCCAACACGTACGTGTATATACACAACGTGTCCAATATGTACGTGTATGTTTACAACGTGTCCAACACGTACGTGTATGTTTACAACGTGTCCAACACGTACGTGTATATATACAACGTGTCCAACACGTACGTGTATATATACAACGTGTCCAACACGTACGTGTATGTTTACAACGTGTCCAACACGTACGTGTATATATACAACGTGTCCAACACGTACATGTATGTTTACAACGTGTCCAACACGTACGTGTATATATACAACGTGTCCAACACGTACATGTATGTTTACAACGTGTCCAACACGTACGTATATATATACAACGTGTCCAACACGTACGTGTATACATACAACGTGTCCAACACGTACGTGTATATATACAACGTGTCCAACACGTACGTGTATACATACAACGTGTCCAACACGTACGTGTATACATACAATGTGTCCAACACGTACGTGTATACATACAACGTGTCCAACACGTGCGTGTATATATATATATACAACGTGTCCAACACGAACGTGTGTATATATATATACGTGTCCAACACGTACGTGTATACATACAACGTGTTCAACACGTACGTGTATACATAAAACGTGTCCAACACGTACGTGTATATATTCAATATGTCCAACACGTACGTGTATACATACAACGTGTCCAACACGTACGTGTATATATATATATATACAACGTGTCCAACACGTACGTGAATATATATATATACGTGTCCAACACGTACGTGTATACATACAACGTGTCCAACACGTACGTGTATATATTCAACGTGTCCAACACGTACGTGTATGTATACAACGTGTCCTACACGGATGTGTATATATACAACGCGTCCAACACCTACGTGTATATATACAACCTGTCGAACACGTACGTGTATATATATATATATACAACGTGTCCAACACGTACGTGTATATATACAACGTGTCCACACGTACGTGTATGTTTACAACGTGTCCAACACGTACGTGTATATATACAACGTGTCCAACACGTACGTCTATACATACAACGTGTCCAACACGTACGTATATACACACAACGTGTCCAACACGTACGTGTATACATACAACGTGTCCAACACTTACGTGTATACATACAACGTGTCCAACACGTACGTGTATACATACAACGTGTCCAGCACGTACGTGTATATATACAACGTGTCTAACACGTACGTGTATGTTTAAAACGTGTCGAACACGTACGTGTATACATACAACGTGTCCAACACGTACGTGTATGTTTACAACGTGTCCAACACGTACGTGTATATATACAACGTGTCCAACACGTACGTGTATACATACAACGTGTCCAACACGTACGTGTATATATTCAACGTGTCCAACACGTACGTGTATGTATACAACGTGTCCTACACGTATGTGTATATATACAACGCGTCCAACACCTACGTGTATATATACAACGTGTCGAACACGTACGTGTATATATATATATACAACGTGTCCAACACGTACGTGTATATATACAACGTGTCCACACGTACGTGTATGTTTACAACGTGTCCAACACGTACGTGTATATATACAACGTGTCCAACACGTACGTCTATACATACAACGTGTCCAACACGTACGTATATACACACAACGTGTCCAACACGTACGTGTATACATACAACGTGTCCAACACTTACGTGTATACATACAACGTGTCCAACACGTACGTGTATACATACAACGTGTCCAGCACGTACGTGTATATATACAACGTGTCTAACACGTACGTGTATGTTTACAACGTGTCGAACACGTACGTGTATACATACAACGTGTCCAACACGTACGTGTATGTTTACAACGTGTCCAACACGTACGTGTATATATACAACGTGTCCAACACGTACGTGTATGTTTACAACGTGCTAACACGTACGTGTATATATACAACGTGTCCAACACGTACGTGTATATATTCAACGTGTCCAACACGTACGTGTATATATACAACGTGTCCAACACGTACGTGTATATATACAACGTGTCCAACACGTACGTGTATACACACAACGTGTCCAACACGTACGTGTATACACACAACGTGTCCAACACGTACGTGTATGTATACAAAGTGTCCTACACGTATGTGTATATATACAACGCGTCCAACACCTACGTGTATACATACAACGTGTCCAACACGTACGTGTATATATACAACATGTCCAACACGTACGTGTATACATACAACGTGTCCAACACGTACGTGTATATATTCAACGTGTCCAACACGTACGTGTATACACACAACGTGTCCAACACGTACGTGTATACACACAACGTGTCCAACACGTACGTGTATGTATACAAAGTGTCCTACACGTATGTGTATATATACAACGCGTCCAACACCTACGTGTATATATACAACGTGTCAAACACGTACGTGTATATATATATATACAACGTGTCCAACACGTATGTGTATATATATATATACAACGTGTCCAAAACGTACGTGTATATATACAACGTGTCCAACACGTACGTGTATGTTCACAACGTGTCCAACACGTACGTGTATATATACAACGTGTCCAACACGTACGTGTATGTTTACAACGTGTCCAACACGTTCGTGTATGTTTACAACGTGTCCAACACGTACGTGTATACATACAAAGTGTCCAACACGTACGTGTATATATACAACGTGTCCAACACGTACGTGTATATATACAACGTGTCCAACACGTACGTGTATATATACAACGTGTCCAACACGTACATGTATGTTTACAACGTGTCCAACACGTACGTGTATATATACAACGTGTCCAACACGTACATGTATGTTTACAACGTGTCCAACACGTACGTCTATACATACAACGTGTCCAACACGTACGTATATACACACAACGTGTCCAACACGTACGTCTATACATACAACGTGTCCAACACGTACGTATATACACACAACGTGTCCAACACGTACGTGTATACATACAACGTGTCCAACACGTACGTGTATACATACAACGTGTCCAACACGTACGTGTATATATACAACGTGTCCAACACGTACGTGTATATATACGTGTCCAACACGTACGTGTATACATACAACGTGTCCAACACGTACGTGTATACATACAATGTGTCCAACACGTACGTGTATATATACAACGTGTCCAACACGTACGTGTATATATACAACGTGTCCAACACGTACATGTATGTTTACAACGTGTCCAACACGTACGTATATATATACAACGTGTCCAACACGTACGTGTATACATACAACGTGTCCAACACGTACGTGTATATATACAACGTGTCCAACACGTACGTGTATACATACAACGTGTCCAACACGTACGTGTATACATACAATGTGTCCAACACGTACGTGTATACATACAACGTGTCCAACACGTGCGTGTATATATATATATACAACGTGTCCAACACGAACGTGTGTATATATATATACGTGTCCAACACGTACGTGTATACATACAACGTGTTCAACACGTACGTGTATACATAAAACGTGTCCAACACGTACGTGTATATATTCAATATGTCCAACACGTACGTGTATACATACAACGTGTCCAACACGTACGTGTATGTTTACAACGTGTCCAACACGTACGTGTATATATACAACGTGTCCAACACGTACGTGTATGTTTACAACGTGTCCAACACGTTCGTGTATGTTTACAACGTGTCCAACACGTACGTGTATACATACAACGTGTCCAACACGTACGTGTATGTTTACAACGTGTCCAACACGTACGTGTATATATACAACGTGTCCAACACGTACGTGTATATATACAACGTGTCCAACACGTACGTGTATGTTTACAACGTGTCCAACACGTACGTGTATATATACAACGTGTCCAACACGTACATGTATGTTTACAACGTGTCCAACACGTACGTGTATATATACAACGTGTCCAACACGTACGTGTATATATACAACGTGTCCAACACGTACATGTATGTTTACAAAGTGTCCAACACGTACGTGTATATACACAACGTGTCCAATATGTACGTGTATGTTTACAACGTGTCCAACACGTACGTGTATGTTTACAACGTGTCCAACACGTACGTGTATATATACAACGTGTCCAACACGTACGTGTATATATACAACGTGTCCAACACGTACGTGTATGTTTACAACGTGTCCAACACGTACGTGTATATATACAACGTGTCCAACACGTACATGTATGTTTACAACGTGTCCAACACGTACGTGTATATATACAACGTGTCCAACACGTACATGTATGTTTACAACGTGTCCAACACGTACGTATATATATACAACGTGTCCAACACGTACGTGTATACATACAACGTGTCCAACACGTACGTGTATATATACAACGTGTCCAACACGTACGTGTATACATACAACGTGTCCAACACGTACGTGTATACATACAATGTGTCCAACACGTACGTGTATACATACAACGTGTCCAACACGTGCGTGTATATATATATATACAACGTGTCCAACACGAACGTGTGTATATATATATACGTGTCCAACACGTACGTGTATACATACAACGTGTTCAACACGTACGTGTATACATAAAACGTGTCCAACACGTACGTGTATATATTCAATATGTCCAACACGTACGTGTATACATACAACGTGTCCAACACGTACGTGTATATATATATATATACAACGTGTCCAACACGTACGTGAATATATATATATACGTGTCCAACACGTACGTGTATACATACAACGTGTCCAACACGTACGTGTATATATTCAACGTGTCCAACACGTACGTGTATGTATACAACGTGTCCTACACGGATGTGTATATATACAACGCGTCCAACACCTACGTGTATATATACAACCTGTCGAACACGTACGTGTATATATATATATATACAACGTGTCCAACACGTACGTGTATATATACAACGTGTCCACACGTACGTGTATGTTTACAACGTGTCCAACACGTACGTGTATATATACAACGTGTCCAACACGTACGTCTATACATACAACGTGTCCAACACGTACGTATATACACACAACGTGTCCAACACGTACGTGTATACATACAACGTGTCCAACACTTACGTGTATACATACAACGTGTCCAACACGTACGTGTATACATACAACGTGTCCAGCACGTACGTGTATATATACAACGTGTCTAACACGTACGTGTATGTTTAAAACGTGTCGAACACGTACGTGTATACATACAACGTGTCCAACACGTACGTGTATGTTTACAACGTGTCCAACACGTACGTGTATATATACAACGTGTCCAACACGTACGTGTATACATACAACGTGTCCAACACGTACGTGTATATATTCAACGTGTCCAACACGTACGTGTATGTATACAACGTGTCCTACACGTATGTGTATATATACAACGCGTCCAACACCTACGTGTATATATACAACGTGTCGAACACGTACGTGTATATATATATATACAACGTGTCCAACACGTACGTGTATATATACAACGTGTCCACACGTACGTGTATGTTTACAACGTGTCCAACACGTACGTGTATATATACAACGTGTCCAACACGTACGTCTATACATACAACGTGTCCAACACGTACGTATATACACACAACGTGTCCAACACGTACGTGTATACATACAACGTGTCCAACACTTACGTGTATACATACAACGTGTCCAACACGTACGTGTATACATACAACGTGTCCAGCACGTACGTGTATATATACAACGTGTCTAACACGTACGTGTATGTTTACAACGTGTCGAACACGTACGTGTATACATACAACGTGTCCAACACGTACGTGTATGTTTACAACGTGTCCAACACGTACGTGTATATATACAACGTGTCCAACACGTACGTGTATGTTTACAACGTGCTAACACGTACGTGTATATATACAACGTGTCCAACACGTACGTGTATATATTCAACGTGTCCAACACGTACGTGTATATATACAACGTGTCCAACACGTACGTGTATATATACAACGTGTCCAACACGTACGTGTATACACACAACGTGTCCAACACGTACGTGTATACACACAACGTGTCCAACACGTACGTGTATGTATACAAAGTGTCCTACACGTATGTGTATATATACAACGCGTCCAACACCTACGTGTATACATACAACGTGTCCAACACGTACGTGTATATATACAACATGTCCAACACGTACGTGTATACATACAACGTGTCCAACACGTACGTGTATATATTCAACGTGTCCAACACGTACGTGTATACACACAACGTGTCCAACACGTACGTGTATACACACAACGTGTCCAACACGTACGTGTATGTATACAAAGTGTCCTACACGTATGTGTATATATACAACGCGTCCAACACCTACGTGTATATATACAACGTGTCAAACACGTACGTGTATATATATATATACAACGTGTCCAACACGTATGTGTATATATATATATACAACGTGTCCAAAACGTACGTGTATATATACAACGTGTCCAACACGTACGTGTATGTTCACAACGTGTCCAACACGTACGTGTATATATACAACGTGTCCAACACGTACGTGTATGTTTACAACGTGTCCAACACGTTCGTGTATGTTT
Organism: Desoria tigrina; assembly: GCA_906901685.1. Classification (NCBI taxonomy): domain Eukaryota; kingdom Metazoa; phylum Arthropoda; class Collembola; order Entomobryomorpha; family Isotomidae; genus Desoria; species Desoria tigrina. Next base: position 338,269 of record CAJQTU010000021.1, on the reverse strand, counting down.
ACAACGTGTCCAACACGTACGTGTATACATACAAAGTGTCCAACACGTACGTGTATATATACAACGTGTCCAACACGTACGTGTATATATACAACGTGTCCAACACGTACGTGTATATATACAACGTGTCCAACACGTACATGTATGTTTACAACGTGTCCAACACGTACGTGTATATATACAACGTGTCCAACACGTACATGTATGTTTACAACGTGTCCAACACGTACGTCTATACATACAACGTGTCCAACACGTACGTATATACACACAACGTGTCCAACACGTACGTCTATACATACAACGTGTCCAACACGTACGTATATACACACAACGTGTCCAACACGTACGTGTATACATACAACGTGTCCAACACGTACGTGTATACATACAACGTGTCCAACACGTACGTGTATATATACAACGTGTCCAACACGTACGTGTATATATACGTGTCCAACACGTACGTGTATACATACAACGTGTCCAACACGTACGTGTATACATACAATGTGTCCAACACGTACGTGTATACATACAATGTGTTCAACACGTACGTGTATACATACTACGTGTCCAACACGTACGTGTATATATACAACATGTCCAACACGTACGTGTATACATACAACGTGTCCAACACGTACGTGTATATATTTAACGTGTCCAACACGTACGTGTATACACACAACGTGTCCAACACGTACGTGTATACACACAACGTGTCCAACACGTACGTGTATGTATACAACGTGTCCTACATGTATGTGTATATATACAACGCGTCCAACACCTACGTGTATATATACAACGTGTCGAACACGTACGTGTATATATATATATATATATATATATATATACAACGTGTCCAACACGTATGTGTATATATATATAAACTACGTGTCCAACACGTACGTGTATATATACAACGTGTCCAACACGTACGTGTATATATACAACGTGTCCAACACGTACGTGTATATATACAACGTGTCCAACACGTACATGTATGTTTACAAAGTGTCCAACACGTACGTGTATATACACAACGTGTCCAATATGTACGTGTATGTTTAAAACGTGTCCAACACGTACGTGTATGTTTACAACGTGTCCAACACGTACGTGTATATATACAACGTGTCCAACACGTACGTGTATATATACAACGTGTCCAACACGTACGTGTATATATACAACGTGTCCAACACGTACGTGTATGTTTACAACGTGTCCAACACGTACGTGTATATATACAACGTGTCCAACACGTACATGTATGTTTACAACTTGTCCAACACGTACGTGTATATATACAACGTGTCCAACACGTACATGTATGTTTACAACGTGTCCAACACGTACGTATATATATACAACGTGTCCAACACGTACGTGTATACATACAACGTGTCCAACACGTACGTGTATATATACAACGTGTCCAACACGTACGTGTATACATACAACGTGTCCAACACGTACGTGTATACATACAATGTGTCCAACACGTACGTGTATACATACAACGTGTCCAACACGTGCGTGTATATATATATATACAACGTGTCCAACACGTACGTGTGTATATATATATACGTGTCCAACACGTACGTGTATACATACAACGTGTTCAACACGTACGTGTATACATAAAACGTGTCCAACACGTACGTGTATATATTCAATATGTCCAACACGTACGTGTATACATACAATGTGTCCAACACGTACGTGTATACATACAACGTGTCCAACACGTACGTGTATATATATATATACAACGTGTCCAACACGTACGTGAATATATATATATACGTGTCCAACACGTACGTGTATACATACAACGTGTCCAACACGTACGTGTATATATTCAACGTGTCCAACACGTACGTGTATGTATACAACGTGTCCTACACGTATGTGTATATATACAACGCGTCCAACACCTACGTGTATATATACAACGTGTCGAACACGTACGTGTATATATATATATACAACGTGTCCAACACGTACGTGTATATATACAACGTGTCCACACGTACGTGTATGTTTACAACGTGTCCAACACGTACGTGTATATATACAACGTGTCCAACACGTACGTCTATACATACAACGTGTCCAACACGTACGTATATACACACAACGTGTCCAACACGTACGTGTATACATACAACGTGTCCAACACTTACGTGTATACATACAACGTGTCCAACACGTACGTGTATACATACAACGTGTCCAGCACGTACGTGTATATATACAACGTGTCTAACACGTACGTGTATGTTTAAAACGTGTCGAACACGTACGTGTATACATACAACGTGTCCAACACGTACGTGTATGTTTACAACGTGTCCAACACGTACGTGTATATATACAACGTGTCCAACACGTACGTGTATACATACAACGTGTCCAACACTTACGTGTATATATTCAACGTATCCAACACGTACGTGTATGTATACAACGTGTCCAACACGTATGTGTATATATACAACGCGTCCAACACCTACGTGTATATATACAACGTGTCGAACACGTACGTGTATATATATATATACAACGTGTCCAACACGTACGTGTATATATACAACGTGTCCACACGTACGTGTATGTTTACAACGTGTCCAACACGTACGTGTATATATACAACGTGTCCAACACGTACGTCTATACATACAACGTGTCCAACACGTACGTATATACACACAACGTGTCCAACACGTACGTGTATACATACAACGTGTCCAACACTTACGTGTATACATACAACGTGTCCAACACGTACGTGTATACATACAACGTGTCCAGCACGTACGTGTATATATACAACGTGTCTAACACGTACGTGTATGTTTACAACGTGTCGAACACGTACGTGTATACATACAACGTGTCCAACACGTACGTGTATGTTTACAACGTGTCCAACACGTACGTGTATATATACAACGTGTCCAACACGTAAGTGTATACATACAATGTGTCCAACACGTACGTGTATACACACAATGTGTCCAACACGTACGTGTATACATACAACGTGTCCAACACGTACGTGTATATATACAACATGTCCAACACGTACGTGTATACATACAACGTGTCCAACACGTACGTGTATATATTCAACGTGTCCAACACGTACGTGTATACACACAACGTGTCCAACACGTACGTGTATACACACAACGTGTCCAACACGTACGTGTATGTATACAAAGTGTCCTACACGTATGTGTATATATACAACGCGTCCAACACCTACGTGTATATATACAACGTGTCAAACACGTACGTGTATATATATATATACAACGTGTCCAACACGTACGTGTATACATACAACGTGTCCAGCACGTACGTGTATATATACAACGTGTCTAACACGTACGTGTATGTTTACAACGTGTCGAACACGTACGTGTATACATACAACGTGTCCAACACGTACGTGTATGTTTACAACGTGTCCAACACGTACGTGTATATATACAACGTGTCCAACACGTACGTGTATGTTTACAACGTGTCCAACACGTACGTGTATATATACAACGTGTCCAACACGTACGTGTATATATTCAACGTGTCCAACACGTACGTGTATATATACAACGTGTCCAACACGTACGTGTATATATACAACGTGTCTAACACGTACGTGTATGTTTACAACGTGTCCAACACGTACGTGTATACATACAACGTGTCCAACACGTAAGTGTATACATACAATGTGTCCAACACGTACGTGTATACACACAATGTGTCCAACACGTACGTGTATACATACAACGTGTCCAACACGTACGTGTATATATACAACATGTCCAACACGTACGTGTATACATACAACGTGTCCAACACGTACGTGTATATATTCAACGTGTCCAACACGTACGTGTATACACACAACGTGTCCAACACGTACGTGTATAGACACAACGTGTCCAACACGTACGTGTATGTATACAAAGTGTCCTACACGTATGTGTATATATACAACGCGTCCAACACCTACGTGTATATATACAACGTGTCAATACAGCGAAGAAAGAAAGAAATTGTACGTTGTATAAAGCAAGAAATACGGTACAGCGGAGAATAACGAGAACACAAAGCCAAGTTTTAAAGTGGGACGATATCAAAACCACACTAACTGAAATCAAGTTAGTTGTGATCGCTGCACAAGAGTATAGTGACAACTTAAATAAGGTGTACGAGGACATTTCCAACGTTGCAACTCCAGACGAGATCAAATCTGAAGAAACAACGTTCGACACCCTGTTCGAAGCTGTAAAGACGCTGCAAGTGCGAGCTGGAGAATTCCAAGTCAAGAAAGAGAACGAGCTGAAGGCTCAAGCTTCCCCTTCCTTCAAACTCGAACGTATTAAGTTACCCCAATTCAAAGGGGATATTAGCGAGTGGCAATCATTCCATGATCTGTTCATCTCGTCAGTGGATAAAAACCCAACCCTTTCAGGAGCCGAGAAGATGATTCACCTCAAAGCATGTCTTGTTGACGAAGCCGCTTCGATCGTTTCGTCGTTTCCAGCTACCGACGCAAATTATGCTAAGGCCTGGGATCTTGTCATTAAGAGGTACAGTAACAAAAGAGAAATTATATTTGCCCATATACGGAAATTCGATGACCTCAAGCCCAACAAGGAAGAATCCTCCAGTGGATTGAGAATTGTGTCCGACACACTAAATGAATGTGTTCGGTCGTTATCGAACCTGGCCGTCCCTGTGGAACATTGGGACCTCATTCTCATCTTTCTCGCCCTGAAGAAGTTGACCCCTGAGACTAGGAAGCAGTGGCTGTTGACCCAAGAAGTAGGTCTTCCCACCTTGGACAAGTTTGTCTAATACTTGGAAGGTAGGGCCAGAGCCCTTGCTGATGCTGAAACTTCAACATCAAAACCGAAGACCAATTCTAATACAAAAAAGTCTTCATCTCATGCGTCGTCATCCGGTCCCTCCTGTCCCCTGTGCTCAGATTCACATCAGATTTACAAATGTAAAGTGTTCCAGAGTTCGAGTTTAGCTGAGCGAAAGGAAGTTGTTGCCAAGAATCAGCTGTGTTTTAACTGTTTGCATTTCGGACATGGTTCTGCTAAATGCCCAATGCACTTTTCGTGTCGAAAGTGTGGAAAGAAGCATCACACCATGTTACACAGCGTTCCCGTACCCAACAACACCCCTGCGTCAGCCGAGTCATGTACTGTCGATTCCGTGTCTCCTGTGGATCCGAATTCGGTATCATCATCCCATTGCAGTCCACTTTCGTTGCATACTAGTGGTAATAGTACAGTCGTACTAATGGGAACTTTCCTTGTTGCTGTTTGTAATTCAGTTGGAACCAAACAGAGATGCCGAGTTTTCCTGGATCCAGGATCCGAATCAAATTTTATCACCGAGGCCTGTGTGGACAGACTCGGTCTAAGGAGGAAAAAAACATGTGTCAGCGTTTCCGGTATTAGTGGGTCTGCTGCGGAGACGGCCACAGGTATCGTAAAGTTGAACATTCTCTCCAATTTCCGTGATTATCAACTGTCTGTGGGTGCATTGATCCTCAGAAGAATCACAAATCATTTACCACGAGCCAGTTGTGGTAAAGAATGGCCCCATCTCCAAGGTCTGGAGCTTGGCGATCCGTCATTCAATACACCAGGTCAAATTGACATTTTGCTTGGAGCCGAAGTTGCTGCCTCCATAATGTTACCTGGAATTCGTAATGGTCCAAGAGGTACTCCGTCAGCCCAAAATACCCAGTTTGGTTGGATACTCTCCGGTTGCGTAAGTCAGTCATCTGTTCCTTCATACCATCTTCAAGTTCATTCCCTTCATTCCAAGTGTGATCCCAGTAAGTCCTGCATGGACAAAGTCATGAACAAATTCTGGGAGTTGGAAGAACCTGAAATTCAAGGATGGTCCCTTTCCGAGGAAGATGAAGCTTGCCAAGATCATTTCACTAGGACCCACATCCGTGAGTCAAATGGAAGTTATATTGTTGAACTACCTTTCAAGCCAAATGCCTTACCCTTGGGTCAGTCCCGCGAAGCGGCTATCAAGCGCTTCCAGCGAGTTGAAAGGCGTCTCTCTAACCAGCCTCTTATCAAAGAAGAGTACGTTAAATGCATGAGAGAATTTGTTGCCTCCAAATTCATGGAGCTCATCCCATCCGAGGAAGTTAGTAAGTCTCCTTCCGATTGTTACTATATGCCTCATCGGGAGGTTGTGAAGGATTCGAGTTCCTCAACCAGGGTACGCATAGTTTATGATGCCTCTGCCAATTCATCAACTGGGGTTTCCCTAAATGAAACATTAATGACAGGTCCAAAGTTACAAGTTGACCTCGTGCCGTTGCTGATCAAGTTCCGGTCTCATCGGGTAGCAATGTCAGCTGACATTGTGAAGTTTTACCCTCAGTTTAAAGTAAACCGGAAGCATGTCGATTTCCAAAGGCTAGTTTGGAGAGAGGATGCAGATAGCCCGATTGAAGATTACCGAATGCTACGAGTTACCTTCGGAGTCACTTCAGCTCCATTTCTGGCCATTAGGTGCCTACAGCAATTAGCTGATGATGAAAGTGAAGTATTTCCTGCCGCTGCAACTGTAATTAAACATGACTTTCTTGTGGATAACCTCCTGTCTGGGGCTGATGACGTCGAATCCGCACTCTCTCTTCAGAAGGAGATACTCAAAGTTATGGAGAGAGGTAATCTAAATTTGAGAAAATGGTCCTCTAATAATGACGCTATTGTACAGGCAGTTCCAGCAGATCAAAGGGAGTATGAACTGCCCTTAACTATTCAAGAAGATGAGGCAATCAAGACCATCGGAATTTTATGGAATCCAATGGTGGACTCATTTGGAATCAGTATCAATGTTCCGGATCAGTCAACATCAATTACCAAGAGAAAGGTACTTTCTTCAATTGCCAAAACCTTCGACCCATTGGGATGGCTTTCGCCGGTGTCAGTCCGGCCGAAGATCCTAATGCAAAACCTCTGGAAGCTGAAGTTGGATTGGGATACCGAGATCCCATCCGAATTATGCAAATCGTGGATAGAATATACCAATGACCTGACAATTTTACAAGCCTTCCGTCTCAATCGATGCCTCGTCGGACCTCAAGAAACTGGACTCGTCCAGTACGAGCTCCATGGTTTTTCCGATGCTAGCCTTTCAGCGTATGCAGCCTGTGTGTACCTACGAACGGTCGGCCTTACACAAAATTACGTCAGTCTCGTCATTGCCAAAACCAAAGTCGCTCCTATCCGTCCAGAAACTATTCCAAGGTTGAAGTTATGTGGAGCTGTTCTTCTAGCCAAGCTGATGAAGACAGTCCAAAACTCAATCAATTTATCTGTTCGAGTCATCAGATGTTGGACTGACTCAACAATCGTACTGGACTGGTTGAAGTCCAAAAAGAAGTTACCCGTATTCGTAGCTAATCGGGTAACAATAATTCAAAACATTATTCCCAGTTCTAACTGGTTTCATGTAGACGGTGCAGAGAATCCGGCGGATGCAGCATCAAGAGGCATCACCTCAGACAAACTATTGAATAGTTCAATCTGGCTCGAAGGCCCAGCATGGTTATCAACATCAGAGTTTCCTGCTACCTTTGCTTTTTCTAACGTGAGTCGAGCCGATTCTGATGTCAGTAAAGATCCTGTTACAAACTTTATTGACACGTGCTCATCATATTTTCGGATGAAACGAGTGGTTGCATACTGCCGTCGATTTTTGCAAAACCTCCGGTTACCGAAAGATTCAAGAGTCTGTGGACCCCTTTCGGCCAATGAGCTTAAGCAAGCTCTCGTATCTATTGTCGTCATCGTACAGAGTGAACATTACTCTGACGAAATTCGATCTTGTAATTCCAAGCTGATTACAAAATCAAGAATCAAGTTCCTGTCCCCCTTCCTGGATTCATCCGGTCTGTTACGAGTAGGAGGAAGATTGCAAAATTCCTCTCTGAATCCTGATCAACAGCACCCGCTCCTGTTACCCAAAGATCACAACTTCACCGAAGCCATGATTCGGTATTATCACGTGAACAACAATCATGCTGGCCCCCAATTTCTGCTCTCCCATATTCGAAGCAAGTTTTGGATCGTCCGCGGTCCTGACGCTGTTAAGCGAATAATACGGCAGTGTGTTGTCTGCCATCGTTACAACCCTGCAACAAGTCAGCAACTCATGGGGCAGCTGCCAGCTTCTCGGGTTAATCAAATAAAGCCCTTTTCAAAAACAGGAGTGGACTATGCAGGTCCATTCATGCTCTGTATTACGCCAGGAAGAAAGCCCAAATTAATCAAGAATTATGTGGCTGTTTTTGTGTGTATGGCTACCAAGGCCATACATTTGGAACTTGTGGGAGATTTGACGACTGAAGCGTTCGTCAACGCCTTATCCCGCTTCATTTCACGAAGGGGACTTCCAAGCGACCTTTATTGCGATGGAGGAAAAAACTTTGTTGGAGCAAAGAACGAGATGGCCGAATTTATGAAATTCATTCGGAATCCCTCCCATCAAGTCAACATTCACGATTTCCTGACTACCAAGGAAATCAGGTATCATTTTAACCCCCCGCTTTCTCCTCACCAAGGAGGCCTTTGGGAGGCAGGGGTGAAGTCCATGAAGACTCAATTGAAGCGGGTTGTTGGAGATCGGCATCTCTCAATTGAAGAATTCTCCACTCTCCTGTGCAAGATCGAAGCTGTCCTCAACTCTCGACCTCTTACACAATTGTCAACGGATCCAAATGACTTTGAAGCGTTGACCCCTGGACATTTCTTAATCGGAGAAGCCCTTCTCAACCCACCCAATCATGACCTAACTGACCTCAACACCAATAGACTGTCCAGATGGGAGGTGGTGCAACAGATGTCCCAACATTTCTGGAGGAGATGGAACACGGAGTATCTCACCACCCTCCAATCTCGTCCCAAATGGTTCCAGCCTCAACCTAATTTGGAGGTTGGAATTTTGGTCCTTATCCGTGATGACGATCCGACCTGGGGACCCATGAAGTGGAAGCTCGGTCGAATTTCTACTATTTACCCTGGCCCTGATGGTAAAGTTAGGGTTTGCGACGTCAAAACGGCAGCTGGACCAGTCTATCGTCGCCCTGTGGTCAAGTTATCTCCATTACCAATATACAATTAATTTCATGTATATTTTTTCAAAGTTTTTCATTTTGCTCATTTAATACTTTTGAGTTTGTTAAGTTTTCCTGAAATTTATTTTCTGTATAACATTATATGAAATAATTGGTATGTTATGTCTTAAATACCAACGGGGGAGTATGTTAATGAATATGTTTAAAATTATCAGGTTGATTCCTTAAAGTTAATCCCCAATGTTCGATTTCTCCATACCAGCAAGAATGCGGATGGAACTTTTCATTTGTACAGAATCAATGGATTTCCTGTCTATTCTAGATTTCATTCTTAATCCCTAATGTCTAATTCTAAATTCCGACTTCTGCTGAAGTCACTTCTTCTCCAAATCTCGACTTGTATAGTCCTACCTTTATCTAAATCTACTTTATTCCATATTTGTAAGATTTCTTGCCTTCAATATAAACCAGGCAATATTACTTTGTGTGTCTCATTTTCCCCATCATTTTCATCTATTTAATCACTGAACGGTTTAATCACTAGCATATTTCATCTGAGGCAAGAACTAAAACATCTAAAACATCTATACAACGTGTCCAACACGTACGTGTATATATATATATACGTGTCCAACACGTACGTGTATACATACAACTTGTCCAACACGTGCGTGTATATATATATATACCCCGTGTCCAACACGTACGTGTGTATATATATATACGTGTCCAACACGTACGTGTATACATACAACGTGTTCAACACGTACGTGTATAGATAAAACGTGTCCAACACGTACGTGTATATATTCAATGTGTCCAACACGTACGTGTATACATACAACGTGTCCAACACGTACGTGTATATATATATATACAACGTGTCCAACACGTACGTGTATATATATACAACGTGTCTAACACGTACGTGTATACATACAATGTGTCCAACACGTACGTGTATACATACAACGTGTCCAACACGTACGTGTATATATATATACAACGTGTCCAACACGTACGTGTATATATATACAACGTGTCTAACACGTACGTGTATGTTTACAACGTGTCCAACACGTACGTGTATACATACAACGTGTCCAACACGTACGTGTATGTTTACAACGTGTCCAACACGTACGTGTATATATACAACGTGTCCAACACGTACGTGTATGTTTACAACGTGTCCAACACGTACCTGTATATATACAACGTGTCCAACACGTACATGTATGTTTACAACGTGTCCAACACGTACGTGTATATATACAACGTGTCCAACACGTACATGTATGTTTACAACGTGTCCAACACGTACGTGTATACATACAACGTGTCCAACACGTACGTGTATACATACAATGTGTCCAACACGTACGTGTATACATACAATGTGTCCAACACGTACGTGTATACATACAACGTGTCCAACACGTACGTGTATATATACAACGTGTCCAACACGTACGTGTATATATACAACGTGTCTAACACGTACGTGTATGTTTACAACGTGTCCAACACGTACGTGTATACATACAACGTGTCCAACACGTACGTGTATACATACAATGTGTCCAACACGTACGTGTATACATACAATGTGTTAAACACGTACGTGTATACATACTAAGTGTCCAACACGTACGTGTATATATACAACATGTCCAACACGTACGTGTATACATACAACGTGTCCAACACGTACGTGTATATATTCAACGTGTCCAACACGTACATGTATGTTTACAACGTGTCCAACACGTACGTATATATATACAACGTGTCCAACACGTACGTGTATACATACAACGTGTCCAACACGTACGTGTATATATACAACGTGTCCAACACGTACGTGAATACATACAACGTGTCCAACACGTACGTGTATACATACAACGTGTCCAACACGTACGTGTATACATACAATGTGTCCAACACGTACGTGTATACATACAATGTGTCCAACACGTACGTGTATACATACAACGTGTCCAACACGTGCGTGTATATATATATACAACGTGTCCAACACGTACGTGTGTATATATATATACGTGTCCAACACGTACGTGTATACATACAACGTGTTCAACACTTACGTGTATACATAAAACGTGTCCAACACGTACGTGTATATATTCAATGTGTCCAACACGTACGTGTATACATACAATGTGTCCAACACGTACGTGTATACATACAACGTGTCCAACACGTACGTGTATAAATATATATACAACGTGTCCAACACGTACGTGTATATATATATATACGTGTCCAACACGTACGTGTATACATACAACATGTCCAACACGTACGTGTATACATACCACGTGTCCAACACGTACGTGTATATATTCAACGTGTCCAACACGTACGTGTATACACACAACGTGTCCAACACGTACGTGTATACACACAACGTGTCCAACACGTACGTGTATACATACAATGTGTCCAACACGTACGTGTATGTATACAACGTGTCCTACACGTATGTGTATATATACAACGCGTCCAACACCTACGTGTATATATACAACGTGTCGAACACGTACGTGTATATATACAACGTGTCCAACACGTACATGTATGTTTACAACGTGTCCAACACGTACGTATATATATACAACGTGTCCAACACGTACGTGTATACATACAACGTGTCCAACACGTACGTGTATATATACAACGTGTCCAACACGTACGTGTATACATACAACGTGTCGAACACGTACGTGTATACATACAATGTGTCCAACACGTACGTGTATACATACAATGTGTCCAACACGTACGTGTATATATACAACGTGTCCAACACGTACCTGTATATATACAACGTGTCCAACACGTACATGTATGTTTACAACGTGTCCAACACGTACGTGTATATATATACAACGTGTCCAACACGTACGTGTATATATTCAACGTGTCCAACACGTACGTGTATACACACAACGTTTCCAACACGTACGTGTATACACACAACGTGTCCAACACGTACTTGTATGTATACAACGTGTCCTACACGTATGTGTATATATACAACGCGTCCAACACCTACGTGTATATATACAACGTGTCGAACACGTACGTGTATACATACAACGTGTCCAACACGTACGTGTATACATACAATGTGTCCAACACGTACGTGTATACATACAATGTGTCCAACACGTACGTGTATATATACAACGTGTCCAACACGTACGTGTATATATACAACGTGTCTAACACGTACGTGTATGTTTACAACGTGTCCAACACGTACGTGTATACATACAACGTGTCCAACACGTACGTGTATACATACAATGTGTCCAACACGTACGTGTATACATACAATGTGTTCAACACGTACGTGTATACATACTAAGTGTCCAACACGTACGTGTATATATACAACATGTCCAACACGTACGTGTATACATACAACGTGTCCAACACGTACGTGTATATATTCAACGTGTCCAACACGTACATGTATGTTTACAACGTGTCCAACACGTACGTATATATATACAACGTGTCCAACACGTACGTGTATACATACAACGTGTCCAACACGTACGTGTATATATACAACGTGTCCAACACGTACGTGAATACATACAACGTGTCCAACACGTACGTGTATACATACAACGTGTCCAACACGTACGTGTATACATACAATGTGTCCAACACGTACGTGTATACATACAATGTGTCCAACACGTACGTGTATACATACAATGTGTCCAACACGTACGTGTATACATACAATGTGTCCAACACGTACGTGTATACATACAACGTGTCCAACACGTGCGTGTATATATATATATACAACGTGTCCAACACGTACGTGTGTATATATATATACGTGTTCAACACGTACGTGTATACATAAAACGTGTCCAACACGTACGTGTATATATTCAATGTGTCCAACACGTACGTGTATACATACAATGTGTCCAACACGTACGTGTATACATACAACGTGTCCAACACGTACGTGTATATATATATATACAACGTGTCCAACACGTACGTGTATATATATATATACGTGTCCAACACGTACGTGTATACATACAACATGTCCAACACGTACGTGAATACATACAACGTGTCCAACACGTACGTGTATATATTCAACGTGTCCAACACGTACGTGTATACACACAACGTGTCCAACACGTACGTGTATACATACAACGTGTCCAACACGTACGTGTATATATACAACGTGTCCAACACGTACGTGTATATATACAACGTGTCTAACACGTACGTGTATGTTTACAACGTGTCCAACACGTACGTGTATACATACAACGTGTTCAACACGTACGTGTATAGATAAAACGTGTCCAACACGTACGTGTATATATTCAATGTGTCCAACACGTACGTGTATACATACAATGTGTCCAACACGTACGTGTATACATACAACGTGTCCAACACGTACGTGTATATATATATATACAACGTGTCCAACACGTACGTGTATATATATACAACGTGTCTAACACGTACGTGTATGTTTACAACGTGTCCAACACGTACGTGTATACATACAACGTGTCCAACACGTACGTGTATATATACAACGTGTCCAACACGTACGTGTATGTTTACAACGTGTCCAACACGTACCTGTATATATACAACGTGTCCAACACGTACATGTATGTTTACAACGTGTCCAACACGTACGTGTATATATACAACGTGTCCAACACGTACATGTATGTTTACAACGTGTCCAACACGTACGTGTATATATACAACATGTCCAACACGTACGTGTATACATACAATGTGTCCAACACGTACGTGTATACATACAATGTGTCCAACACGTACGTGTATATATTCAACGTGTCCAACACGTACGTGTATACACACAACGTGTCCAACACGTACGTGTATACACACAACGTGTCCAACACGTACGTGTATGTATACAACGTGTCCTACACGTATGTGTATATATACAACGCGTCCAACACCTACGTGTATATATACAACGTGTCGAACACGTACGTGTATACATACAACGTGTCCAGCACGTACGTGTATATATACAACGTGTCTAACACGTACGTGTATGTTTACAACGTGTCCAACACGTACGTGTATACATACAACGTGTCCAACACGTACGTGTATGTTTACAACGTGTCCAACACGTACGTGTATATATACAACGTGTCCAACACGTACGTGTATGTATACAACGTGTCCTACACGTATGTGTATATATACAACGCGTCCAACACCTACGTGTATATATACAACGTGTCGAACACGTACGTGTATATATACAACGTGTCCAACACGTACATGTATGTTTACAACGTGCCCAACACGTACGTATATATATACAACGTGTCCAACACGTACGTGTATACATACAACGTGTCCAACACGTACGTGTATATATACAACGTGTCCAACACGTACGTGTATACATACAACGTGTCCAACACGTACGTGTATACATACAATGTGTCCAACACGTACGTGTATACATACAATGTGTCCAACACGTACGTGTATACATACAATGTGTCCAACACGTACGTGTATACATACAACTTGTCCAACACGTGCGTGTATATATATATATACAACGTGTCCAACACGTACGTGTATGTTTACAACGTGTCCAACACGTACGTGTATATATACAACGTGTCCAACACGTACATGTATGTTTACAACGTGTCCAACACGTACGTGTATATATACAACATGTCCAACACGTACGTGTATACATACAACGTGTCCAACACGTACGTGTATATATTCAACGTGTCCAACACGTACGTGTATACACACAACGTGTCCAACACGTACGTGTATACACACAACGTGTCCAACACGTACGTGTATGTATACAACGTGTCCTACACGTATGTGTATATATACAACGCGTCCAACACCTACGTGTATATATACAACGTGTCGAACACGTACGTGTATACATACAACGTGTCCAGCACGTACGTGTATATATACAACGTGTCTAACACGTACGTGTATGTTTACAACGTGTCCAACACGTACGTGTATACATACAACGTGTCCAACACGTACGTGTATGTCTACAACGTGTCCAACACGTACGTGTATATATACAACGTGTCCAACACGTACGTGTATGTTTACAACGTGTCCAACACGTACGTGTATATATACAACGTGTCCAACACGTACGTGTATATATACAACGTGTCCAACACGTACGTGTATATATACAACGTGTCTAACACGTACGTGTATGTTTACAACGTGTCCAACACGTACGTGTATACATACAACGTGTCCAACACGTACGTGTATACATACAATGTGTCCAACACGTACGTGTATACACACAATGTGTCCAACACGTACGTGTTTACATACAACGTGTCCAACACGTACGTGTATATATACAACATGTCCAACACGTACGTGTATACATACAACGTGTCCAACACGTACGTGTATATATTCAACGTGTCCAACACGTACGTGTATACACACAACGTGTCCAACACGTACGTGTATACACACAACGTGTCCAACACGTACGTGTATGAATACAATATGTCCTACACGTATGTGTATATATACAACGCGTCCAACACCTACGTGTATATATACAACGTGTCAAACACGTACGTGTATATATATATACAACGCGTCCAACACCTACGTGTATATATACAACGTGTCAAACACGTACGTGTATATATATATACAACGTGTCCAACACGTACGTGTATGTTTACAACGTGTCCAACACGTACGTGTATATATACAACGTGTCCAACACGTACGTGTATATATACAACGTGTCCAACACGTACGTGTATACATACAACGTGTTCAACACGTACGTGTATAGATAAAACGTGTCCAACACGTACGTGTATATATTCAATGTGTCCAACACGTACGTGTATACATACAATGTGTCCAACACGTACGTGTATACATACAACGTGTCCAACACGTACGTGTATATATATATATACAACGTGTCCAACACGTACGTGTATATATATACAACGTGTCTAACACGTACGTGTATGTTTACAACGTGTCCAACACGTACGTGTATACATACAACGTGTCCAACACGTACGTGTATGTTTACAACGTGTCCAACACGTACGTGTAAATATACAACGTGTCCAACACGTACGTGTATGTTTACAACGTGTCCAACACGTACCTGTATATATACAACGTGTCCAACACGTACATGTATGTTTACAACGTGTCCAACACGTACGTGTATATATACAACGTGTCCAACACGTACATGTATGTTTACAACGTGTCCAACACGTACGTGTATATATACAACATGTCCAACACGTACGTGTATACATACAACGTGTCCAACACGTACGTGTATATATTCAACGTGTCCAACACGTACGTGTATACACACAACGTGTCCAACACGTACGTGTATACACACAACGTGTCCAACACGTACGTGTATGTATACAACGTGTCCTACACGTATGTGTATATATACAACGCGTCCAACACCTACGTGTATATATACAACGTGTCGAACACGTACGTGTATACATACAACGTGTCCAGCACGTACGTGTATATATACAACGTGTCTAACACGTACGTGTATGTCTACAACGTGTCCAACACGTACGTGTATATATACAACGTGTCCAACACGTACGTGTATGTTTACAACGTGTCCAACACGTACGTGTATATATACAACATGTCCAACACGTACGTGTATACATACAACGTGTCCAACACGTACGTGTATATATTCAACGTGTCCAACACGTACGTGTATACACACAACGTGTCCAACACGTACGTGTATACACACAACGTGTCCAACACGTACGTGTATGTATACAACGTGTCTTACACGTATGTGTATATATACAACGCGTCCAACACCTACGTGTATATATACAACGTGTCAAACACGTACGTGTATATATATATATACAACGCGTCCAACACCTACGTGTATATATACAACGTGTCAAACACGTACGTGTATATATATATACAACGTGTCCAACACGTACGTGTATGTTTACAACGTGTCCAACACGTACGTGTATATATACAACGTGTCCAACACGTACGTGTATATATACAACGTGTCCAACACGTACGTGTATACATACAACGTGTTCAACACGTACGTGTATAGATAAAACGTGTCCAACACGTACGTGTATATATTCAATGTGTCCAACACGTACGTGTATACATACAATGTGTCCAACACGTACGTGTATACATACAACGTGTCCAACACGTACGTGTATATATATATATACAACGTGTCCAACACGTACGTGTATATATATACAACGTGTCTAACACGTACGTGTATGTTTACAACGTGTCCAACACGTACGTGTATACATACAACGTGTCCAACACGTACGTGTATGTTTACAACGTGTCCAACACGTACGTGTATATATACAACGTGTCCAACACGTACGTGTATGTTTACAACGTGTCCAACACGTACCTGTATATATACAACGTGTCCAACACGTACATGTATGTTTACAACGTGTCCAACACGTACGTGTATATATACAACGTGTCCAACACGTACATGTATGTTTACAACGTGTCCAACACGTACGTGTATATATACAACATGTCCAACACGTACGTGTATACATACAACGTGTCCAACACGTACGTGTATATATTCAACGTGTCCAACACGTACGTGTATACACACAACGTGTCCAACACGTACGTGTATACACACAAAGTGTCCAACACGTACGTGTATGTATACAACGTGTCCTACACGTATGTGTATATATACAACGCGTCCAACACCTACGTGTATATATACAACGTGTCGAACACGTACGTGTATACATACAACGTGTCCAGCACGTACGTGTATATATACAACGTGTCTAACACGTACGTGTATGTCTACAACGTGTCCAACACGTACGTGTATATATACAACGTGTCCAACACGTACGTGTATGTTTACAACGTGTCCAACACGTACGTGTATATATACAACGTGTCCAACACGTACGTGTATATATACAACGTGTCCAACACGTACGTGTATATATACAACGTGTCTAACACGTACGTGTATGTTTACAACGTGTCCAACACGTACGTGTATACATACAACGTGTCCAACACGTACGTGTATACACACAACGTGTCCAACACGTACGTGTATGTATACAACGTGTCCTACACGTATGTGTATATATACAACGCGTCCAACACCTACGTGTATATATACAACGTGTCAAACACGTACGTGTATATATATACAACGTGTCCAACACGTATGTGTATATATATATATACAACGTGTCCAACACGTACGTGTATATATACAACGTGTCCAACACGTACGTGTATGTTTACAACATGTCCAACACTTACGTGTATATATACAACGTGTCCAACACGTACGTGTATGTTTACAACGTGTCCAACACGTACGTGTATGTTTACAACGTGTCCAACACGTACGTGTATACATACAACGTGTCCAACACGTACGTGTATATATACAACGTGTCCAACACGTACATGTATGTTTACAACGTGTCCAACACGTACGTGTATATATACAACGTGTCCAACACGTACGTGTATGTTTACAACATGTCCAACACGTACGTGTATATATACAACGTGTCCAACACGTACGTGTATGTTTACAACATGTCCAACACGTACGTGTATATATACAACGTGTCCAACACGTACGTGTATGTTTACAACGTGTCCAACACGTACGTGTATATATACAACGTGTCCAACACGTACGTGTATATATACAACGTGTCCAACACGTACGTGTATACATACAACGTGTTCAACACGTACGTGTATAGATAAAACGTGTCCAACACGTACGTGTATATATTCAATGTGTCCAACACGTACATGTATACATACAATGTGTCCAACACGTACGTGTATACATACAACGTGTCCAACACGTACGTGTATATATATATATACAACGTGTCCAACACGTACGTGTATATATATACAACGTGTCTAACACGTACGTGTATGTTTACAACGTGTCCAACACGTACGTGTATACATACAACGTGTCCAACACGTACGTGTATGTTTACAACGTGTCCAACACGTACGTGTATATATACAACGTGTCCAACACGTACGTGTATGTTTACAACGTGTCCAACACGTACCTGTATATATACAACGTGTCCAACACGTACATGTATGTTTACAACGTGTCCAACACGTACGTGTATATATACAACGTGTCCAACACGTACATGTATGTTTACAACGTGTCCAACACGTACGTGTATATATACAACATGTCCAACACGTACGTGTATACATACAACGTGTCCAACACGTACGTGTATATATTCAACGTGTCCAACACGTACGTGTATACACACAACGTGTCCAACACGTACGTGTATACACACAACGTGTCCAACACGTACGTGTATGTATACAACGTGTCCTACACGTATGTGTATATATACAACGCGTCCAACACCTACGTGTATATATACAACGTGTCGAACACGTACGTGTACACATACAACGTGTCCAGCACGTACGTGTATATATACAACGTGTCTAACACGTACGTGTATGTTTACAACGTGTCCAACACGTACGTGTATACATACAACGTGTCCAACACGTACGTGTATGTCTACAACGTGTCCAACACGTACGTGTATATATACAACGTGTCCAACACGTACGTGTATGTTTACAACGTGTCCAACACGTACGTGTATATATACAACGTGTGCAACACGTACATGTATGTTTACAACGTGTCCAACACGTACGTATATATATACAACGTGTCCAACACGTACGTGTATACATACAACGTGTCCAACACGTACGTGTATACATACAATGTGTCCAACACGTACGTGTATACATACAACGTGTCCAACACGTACGTGTATATATATATATATACAACGTGTCCAACACGTACGTGTATATATTCAATGTGTCCAACACGTACGTGTATACATACAATGTGTCCAACACGTACGTGTATACATACAACGTGTCCAACACGTACGTGTATATATATATATACAACGTGTCCAACACGTACGTGTATATATATATATACGTGTCCAACACGTACGTGTATACATACAACATGTCCAACACGTACGTGTATACATACAACGTGTCCAACACGTACGTGTATGTATACAACGTGTCCAACACGTATGTGTATATATACAACGCGTCCAACACCTACGTGTATATATACAACGTGTCCTACACGTATGTGTATATATACAACGCGTCCAACACCTACGTGTATATATACAACGTGTCGAACACGTACGTGTATATATATATATATATATATACAACGTGTCCAACCCGTATGTGCATATATATAAACAACGTGTCCAACACGTACGTGTATATATACAACGTGTCCAACACGTACGTGTATATATACAACGTGTCCAACACGTACGTGTATATATACAACGTGTCCAACACGTACGTGTATGTTTACAACGTGTCCAACACGTACGTGTATACATACAACGTGTCCAACACGTACGTGTATATATACAACGTGTCCAACACGTACGTGTATACATACAACCTGTCCAACACGTACGTGTATATATACAACGTGTCCAACATGTACGTGTATGTTTACAACGTGTCCAACACGTACGTGTATGTTTACAACGTGTCCAACACGTACATGTATGTTTACAACGTGTCCAACACGTACGTGTATATATACAACGTGTCCAACACGTACGTGTATATATACAACGTGTCCAACACGTACGTGTATATATACAACGTGTCCAACACGTACGTGTATGTTTACAACGTGTCCAACACGTACATGTTTGTTTACAACGTGTCCAACACGTACGTGTATATATACAACGTGTCCAACACGTACGTGTATATATACAACGTGTCCAGCACGTACGTGTATGTTTACAACGTGTCCAACACGTACGTGTATATATACAACGTGTCCAGCACGTACGTGTATATATACAACGTGTCCAACACGTACATGTTTGTTTACAACGTGTCCAACACGTACGTGTATATATACAACGTGTCCAACACGTACGTGTATATATACAACGTGTCCAACACGTACGTGTATACACACAACGTGTCCAACACGTACGTGTATACATACAATGTGTCCAACACGTACGTGTATGTATACAACGTGTCCTACACGTATGTGTATATATACAACGCGTCCAACACCTACGTGTATATATACAACGTGTCGAACACGTACGTGTATATATATATATATATACAACGTGTCCAACACGTATGTGTATATATATATATACAACGTGTCCAACACGTACGTGTATATATACAACGTGTCCAACACGTACGTGTATGTTTACAACGTGTCCAACACGTACGTGTATATATACAACGTGTCCAACACGTACGTGTATGTTTACAACGTGTCCAACACGTACGTGTATATATACAACGTGTCCAACACGTACGTGTATATATACAACGTGTCCAACACGTACGTGTATATATACAACGTGTCCAACACGTACGTGTATATATACAACGTGTCCAACATGTACGTGTATGTTTACAACGTGTCCAACACGTACGTGTATGTTTACAACGTGTCCAACACGTACATGTATGTTTACAACGTGTCCAACACGTACGTGTATATATACAACGTGTCCAACACGTACGTGTATATATACAACGTGTCCAACACGTACGTGTATATATACAACGTGTCCAACACGTACGTGTATGTTTACAACGTGTCCAACACGTACATGTTTGTTTACAACGTGTCCAACACGTACGTGTATATATACAACGTGTCCAACACGTACGTGTATATATACAACGTGTCCAACACGTACGTGTATGTTTACAACGTGTCCAACACGTACGTGTATATATACAACGTGTCCAGCACGTACGTGTATATATACAACGTGTCCAACACGTACATGTTTGTTTACAACGTGTCCAACACGTACGTGTATATATACAACGTGTCCAACACGTACATGTATGTTTACAACGTGTCCAACACGTACATGTATATATACAACGTGTGCAACACGTACATGTATGTTTACAACGTGTCCAACACGTACGTATATATATACAACGTGTCCAACACGTACGTGTATACATACAACGTGTCCAACACGTACGTGTATACATACAATGTGTCCAACACGTACGTGTATACATACAACGTGTCCAACACGTACGTGTATATATATATATATACAACGTGTCCAACACGTACGTGTATATATTCAATGTGTCCAACACGTACGTGTATACATACAATGTGTCCAACACGTACGTGTATACATACAACGTGTCCAACACGTACGTGTATATATATATATACAACGTGTCCAACACGTACGTGTATATATATATATACGTGTCCAACACGTACGTGTATACATACAACATGTCCAACACGTACGTGTATACATACAACGTGTCCAACACGTACGTGTATGTATACAACGTGTCCAACACGTATGTGTATATATACAACGCGTCCAACACCTACGTGTATATATACAACGTGTCCTACACGTATGTGTATATATACAACGCGTCCAACACCTACGTGTATATATACAACGTGTCGAACACGTACGTGTATATATATATATATATACAACGTGTCCAACCCGTATGTGTATATATATAAACAACGTGTCCAACACGTACGTGTATATATACAACGTGTCCAACACGTACGTGTATATATACAACGTGTCCAACACGTACGTGTATATATACAACGTGTCCAACACGTACGTGTATGTTTACAACGTGTCCAACACGTACGTGTATACATACAACGTGTCCAACACGTACGTGTATATATACAACGTGTCCAACACGTACGTGTATACATACAACCTGTCCAACACGTACGTGTATATATACAACGTGTCCAACATGTACGTGTATGTTTACAACGTGTCCAACACGTACGTGTATGTTTACAACGTGTCCAACACGTACGTGTATACATACAACGTGTCCAACACGTACGTGTATATATACAACGTGTCCAACACGTACGTGTATACATACAACCTGTCCAACACGTACGTGTATATATACAACGTGTCCAACATGTACGTGTATGTTTACAACGTGTCCAACACGTACGTGTATGTTTACAACGTGTCCAACACGTACATGTATGTTTACAACGTGTCCAACACGTACGTGTATATATACAACGTGTCCAACACGTACGTGTATATATACAACGTGTCCAACACGTACGTGTATATATACAACGTGTCCAACACGTACGTGTATGTTTACAACGTGTCCAACACGTACATGTTTGTTTACAACGTGACCAACACGTACGTGTATGTTTACAACGTGTCCAACACGTACATGTTTGTTTACAACGTGTCCAACACGTACGTGTATATATACAACGTGTCCAACACGTACGTGTATATATACAACGTGTCCAACACGTACGTGTATGTTTAAAACGTGTCCAACACGTACGTGTATATATACAACGTGTCCAGCACGTACGTGTATGTTTACAACGTGTCCAACACGTACGTGTATATATACAACGTGTCCAACACGTACATGTATGTTTACAACGTGTCCAACACGTACGTGTATATATTCAACGTGTCCAACACTTACGTGTATACACACAACGTGTCCAACACGTACGTGTATACACACAACGTGTCCAACACGTACGTGTATGTATTCAACGTGTCCTACACGTATGTGTATATATACAACGCGTCCAACACCTACGTGTATATATACAACGCGTCCAACACCTACGTGTATATATACAACGTGTCAAACACGTACGTGTATATATATATACAACGTGTCCAACACGTATGTGTATATATATATATACAACGTGTCCAACACGTACGTGTATATATACAACGTGTCCAACACGTACGTGTATGTTTACAACATGTCCAACACGTACGTGTATATATACAACGTGTCCAACACGTACGTGTATGTTTACAACGTGTCCAACACGTACGTGTATACATACAACGTGTCCAACACGTACGTGTATATATACAACGTGTCCAACACGTACTTGTATATATACAACGTGTCCAACACGTACGTGTATATATACAACGTGTCCAACACGTACATGTATGTTTACAACGTGTCCAACACGTACGTGTATATATACAACGTGTCCAACACGTACATGTATGTTTACAACGTGTCCAACACGTACGTGTATATAAACAACGTGTCCAACACGTACATGTATGTTTACAACGTGTACAACACGTACGTCAATACATACAACGTGTCCAACACGTACGTGTATACATACAACGTGTCCAACACGTACGTGTATATATACAACGTGTCCAACACGTACTTGTATATATACAACGTGTCCAACACGTACGTGTATATATACAACGTGTCCAACACTTACATGTATGTTTACAACGTGTCCAACACGTACGTGTATATATACAACGTGTCCAACACGTACATGTATGTTTACAACGTGTACAACACGTACGTCAATACATCCAACGTGTCCAACACGTACGTATATACACACAACGTGTCCAACACGTACGTCTATACATACAACGTGTCCAACACGTACGTATATACACACAACGTGTCCAACACGTATGTGTATATATACAACGCGTCCAACACCTACGTGTATATATACAACGTGTCGAACACGTACGTGTATATATATATATACAACGTGTCCAACACGTATGTGTATATATATATAAACAACGTGTCTAACACGTACGTGTATATATACAACGTGTCCAACACGTACGTGTATATATATATATACAACGTGTCCAACACGTATGTGTATATATATATAAACAACGTGTCTAACACGTACGTGTATATATACAACGTGTCCAACACGTACGTGTATATATACAACGTGTCCAACACGTACGTGTGTGTTTACAACGTGTCCAACACGTACGTGTATATATACAACGTGTCCAACACGTACGTGTATATATACAACGTGTCCAACATGTACGTGTATGTTTACAACGTGTCCAGCACGTACGTGTATGTTTACAACGTGTCCAACACGTACGTGTATATATACAACGTGTCCAACACGTACGTGTATATATACAACGTGTCCAACACGTACGTGTATGTTTACAACGTGTCCAACACGTACGTGTATATATACAACGTGTCCAGCACGTACGTGTATATATACAACGTGTCCAACACGTACGTGTATACATACAATGTGTCCAACACGTACGTGTATACATACAATGTGTCCAACACGTACGTGTATACATACAACGTGTCCAACACGTACATGTATGTTTACAACGTGTCCAACACGTACGTGTATATATTCAACGTGTCCAACACGTACGTGTCTACACACAACGTGTCCAACACGTACGTGTATACACACAACGTGTCCAACACGTACGTGTATGTATACAACGTGTCCTACACGTATGTGTATATATACAACGCGTCCAACACCTACGTGTATATATACAACGTGTCGAACACGTACGTGTATATATATATATATATATATACAACGTGTCCAACACGTACGTGTATGTTTACAACGTGTCCAACACGTACGTGTATATATACAACGTGTCCAACACGTACGTGTATGTTTACAACGTGTCCAACACGTACGTGTATATATACAACGTGTCCAACACGTACGTGTATGTTTACAACGTGTCCAACACGTACGTGTATATATACAACGTGTCCAACACGTACATGTATGTTTACAACGTGTCCAACACGTACGTGTATATATACAACGTGTCCAACACGTACATGTATGTTTACAACGTGTCCAACACGTACGTATATATATACAACGTGTCCAACACGTACGTGTATACATACAACGTGTCCAACACGTACGTGTATATATACAACGTGTCCAACACGTACGTGTATACATACAACGTGTCCAACACGTACGTGTGTACATACAATGTGTCCAACACGTACGTGTATACATACAATGTGTCCAACACGTACGTGTATACATACAATGTGTCCAACACGTACGTGTATACATACAATGTGTCCAACACGTACGTGTATATATATATATATATACAACGTGTCCAACACGTATGTGTATATATATATATACAACGTGTCCAACACGTACGTGTATATATACAACGTGTCCAACACGTACGTGTATGTTTACAACGTGTCCAACACGTACGTGTATATATACAACGTGTCCAACACGTACGTGTATGTTTACAACGTGTCCAACACGTACGTGTATGTTTACAACGTGTCCAACACGTACGTTTATACATACAACGTGTCCAACACGTACGTGTATATATACAACGTGTCCAACACGTACGTGTATATATACAACGTGTCAAACACGTACGTGTATATATATATACAACGTGTCCAACACGTATGTGTATATATATATATACAACGTGTCCAACACGTACGTGTATATATACAACGTGTCCAACACGTACGTGTATGTTTACAACATGTCCAACACGTACGTGTATATATACAACGTGTCCAACACGTACGTGTATGTTTACAACGTGTCCAACACGTACGTGTATGTTTACAACGTGTCCAACACGTACGTGTATACATACAACGTGTCCAACACGTACGTGTATATATACAACGTGTCCAACACGTACTTGTATATATACAACGTGTCCAACACGTACGTGTATATATACAACGTGTCCAACACGTACATGTATGTTTACAACGTGTCCAACACGTACGTGTATATATACAACGTGTCCAACACGTACATGTATGTTTACAACGTGTACAACACGTACGTCAATACATACAACGTGTCCAACACGTACGTATATACACACAACGTGTCCAACACGTACGTCTATACATACAACGTGTCCAACACGTACGTATATACACACAACGTGTCCAACACGTACGTGTATACATACAACGTGTCCAACACGTACGTGTATATATACAACGTGTCCAACACGTACGTGTATATATACAACGTGTCCAACACGTACGTGTATGTTTACAACGTGTCCAACACGTACGTGTATATATACAACGTGTCCAGCACGTACGTGTATATATACAACGTGTCCAACACGTACATGTTTGTTTACAACGTGTCCAACACGTACGTGTATATATACAACGTGTCCAACACGTACGTGTATATATACAACGTGTCCAACACGTACGTGTATACACACAACGTGTCCAACACGTACGTGTATACATACAATGTGTCCAACACGTACGTGTATGTATACAACGTGCGACACAATTCTCAATCCACTGGAGGATTCTTCCTTGTTGGGCTTGAGGTCATCGAATTTCCGTATATGGGCAAATATAATTTCTCTTTTGTTACTGTACCTCTTAATGACAAGATCCCAGGCCTTAGCATAATTTGCGTCGGTAGCTGGAAACGACGAAACGATCGAAGCGGCTTCGTCAACAAGACATGCTTTGAGGTGAATCATCTTCTCGGCTCCTGAAAGGGTTGGGTTTTTATCCACTGACGAGATGAACAGATCATGGAATGATTGCCACTCGCTAATATCCCCTTTGAATTGGGGTAACTTAATACGTTCGAGTTTGAAGGAAGGGGAAGCTTGAGCCTTCAGCTCGTTCTCTTTCTTGACTTGGAATTCTCCAGCTCGCACTTGCAGCGTCTTTACAGCTTCGAACAGGGTGTCGAACGTTGTTTCTTCAGATTTGATCTCGTCTGGAGTTGCAACGTTGGAAATGTCCTCGTACACCTTATTTAAGTTGTCACTATACTCTTGTGCAGCGATCACAACTAACTTGATTTCAGTTAGTGTGGTTTTGATATCGTCCCACTTTAAAACTTGGCTTTGTGTTCTCGTTATTCTCCGCTGTACCGTATTTCTTGCTTTATACAACGTACAATTTCTTTCTTTCTTCGCTGTATTGACACGTTGTATATATACACGTAGGTGTTGGACGCGTTGTATATATACACATACGTGTAGGACACTTTGTATACATACACGTACGTGTATACATACAATGTGTCCAACACGTACGTGTATACATACAATGTGTCCAACACGTACGTGTATATATATATATATACAACGTGTCCAACACGTATGTGTATATATATATATACAACGTGTCCAACACGTACGTGTATATATACAACGTGTCCAACACGTACGTGTATGTTTACAACGTGTCCAACACGTACGTGTATATATACAACGTGTCCAACACGTACGTGTATGTTTACAACGTGTCCAACACGTACGTGTATGTTTACAACGTGTCCAACACGTACGTTTATACATACAACGTGTCCAACACGTACGTGTATATATACAACGTGTCCAACACGTGCGTGTATATATACAACGTGTCAAACACGTACGTGTATATATATATACAACGTGTCCAACACGTATGTGTATATATATATATACAACGTGTCCAACACGTACGTGTATATATACAACGTGTCCAACACGTACGTGTATGTTTACAACATGTCCAACACGTACGTGTATATATACAACGTGTCCAACACGTACGTGTATGTTTACAACGTGTCCAACACGTACGTGTATGTTTACAACGTGTCCAACACGTACGTGTATACATACAACGTGTCCAACACGTACGTGTATATATACAACGTGTCCAACACGTACTTGTATATATACAACGTGTCCAACACATACGTGTATACATACAACGTGTCCAACACGTACATGTATGTTTACAACGTGTCCAACACGTACGTGTATATATACAACGTGTCCAACACGTACATGTATGTTTACAACGTGTACAACACGTACGTCAATACATACAACGTGTCCAACACGTACGTATATACACACAACGTGTCCAACACGTACGTCTATACATACAACGTGTCCAACACGTACGTATATACACACAACGTGTCCAACACGTACGTGTATACATACAACGTGTCCAACACGTACGTGTATACATACAATGTGTCCAACACGTACGTGTATATATACAACGTGTCCAACACGTACGTGTATGTTTACAACGTGTCCAACACGTACGTGTATATATACAACGTGTCCAACACGTACGTGTATGTTTACAACGTGTCCAACACGTACGTGTATGTTTACAACGTGTCCAACACGTACGTTTATACATACAACGTGTCCAACACGTACGTGTATATATACAACGTGTCCAACACGTGCGTGTATATATACAACGTGTCAAACACGTACGTGTATATATATATACAACGTGTCCAACACGTATGTGTATATATATATATACAACGTGTCCAACACGTACGTGTATATATACAACGTGTCCAACACGTACGTGTATGTTTACAACATGTCCAACACGTACGTGTATATATACAACGTGTCCAACACGTACGTGTATGTTTACAACGTGTCCAACACGTACGTGTATGTTTACAACGTGTCCAACACGTACGTGTATACATACAACGTGTCCAACACGTACGTGTATATATACAACGTGTCCAACACGTACTTGTATATATACAA
Source organism: Desoria tigrina (assembly GCA_906901685.1). NCBI lineage: Eukaryota > Metazoa > Arthropoda > Collembola > Entomobryomorpha > Isotomidae > Desoria > Desoria tigrina. Next base: position 308,428 of record CAJQTU010000021.1, on the reverse strand, counting down.
CGTGTCCAACACATACGTGTATATATACAACGTGTCCAACACGTACATGTATGTTTACAACGTGTCCAACACGTACGTGTATATATACAACGTGTCCAACACGTACATGTATGTTTACAACGTGTACAACACGTACGTCAATACATACAACGTGTCCAACACGTACGTATATACACACAACGTGTCCAACACGTACGTCTATACATACAACGTGTCCAACACGTACGTATATACACACAACGTGTCCAACACGTACGTGTATACATACAACGTGTCCAACACGTACGTGTATACATACAATGTGTCCAACACGTACGTGTATACATACAATGTGTCCAACACGTACGTGTATACATACAACGTGTCCAACACGTACGTGTATGTTTACAACGTGTCCAACACGTACGTGTATATATACAACGTGTCCAACACGTACGTGTATGTTTACAACGTGTCCAACACGTACGTGTATATATACAACGTGTCCAACACGTACATGTATGTTTACAACGTGTCCAACACGTACGTGTATATATACAACGTGTCCAACACGTACATGTATGTTTACAACGTGTCCAACACGTACGTGTATATATACAACGTGTCCAACACGTACGTGTATATATACAACGTGTCCAACACGTACGTGTATGTTTACAACGTGTCCAACACGTACGTGTATATATACAACGTGTCCAACACGTACATGTATGTTTACAACGTGTCCAACACGTACGTGTATATATTCAACGTGTCCAACACGTACGTGTATACACACAACGTGTCCAACACGTACGTGTATACACACAACGTGTCCAACACGTACGTGTATGTATACAACGTGTCCTACACGTATGTGTATATATACAACGCGTCCAACACCTAAGTGTATATATACAACGTGTCGAACACGTACGTGTATATATATATATATATACAACGTGTCCAACACGTACGTGTATGTTTACAACGTGTCCAACACGTACGTGTATATATACAACGTGTCCAACACGTACGTGTATGTTTACAACGTGTCCAACACGTACGTGTATATATACAACGTGTCCAACACGTACATGTATGTTTACAACGTGTCCAACACGTACGTGTATATATACAACGTGTCCAACACGTACATGTATGTTTACAACGTGTCCAACACGTACGTATATATATACAACGTGTCCAACACGTACGTGTATACATACAACGTGTCCAACACGTACGTGTATACATACAACGTGTCCAACACGTACGTGTATACATACAACGTGTCCAACACGTACGTGTATACATACAATGTGTCCAACACGTACGTGTATACATACAATGTGTCCAACACGTACGTGTATACATACAATGTGTCCAACACGTACGTGTATACATACAATGTGTCCAACACGTACGTGTATATATATATATATATATACAACGTGTCCAACACGTATGTGTATATATATATATACAACGTGTCCAACACGTACGTGTATATATACAACGTGTCCAACACGTACGTGTATGTTTACAACGTGTCCAACACGTACGTGTATATATACAACGTGTCCAACACGTACGTGTACGTTTACAACGTGTCCAACACGTACGTGTATGTTTACAACGTGTCCAACACGTACGTTTATACATACAACGTGTCCAACGCGTACATGTATGTTTACAACGTGTCCAACACGTACGTGTATATATACAACGTGTCCAACACGTACATGTATGTTTACAACGTGTACAACACGTACGTCAATACATACAACGTGTCCAACACGTACGTGTATACATACAACGTGTCCAACACGTACGTGTATATATACAACGTGTCCAACACGTACTTGTATATATACAACGTGTCCAACACGTACGTGTATATATACAACGTGTCCAACACGTACATGTATGTTTACAACGTGTCCAACACGTACGTGTATATATACAACGTGTCCAACACGTACATGTATGTTTACAACGTGTACAACACGTACGTCAATACATACAACGTGTCCAACACGTACGTATATACACACAACGTGTCCAACACGTACGTCTATACATACAACGTGTCCAACACGTACGTATATACACACAACGTGTCCAACACGTATGTGTATATATACAACGCGTCCAACACCTACGTGTATATATACAACGTGTCGAACACGTACGTGTATATATATATACAACGTGTCCAACACGTATGTGTATATATATATAAACAACGTGTCTAACACGTACGTGTATATATACAACGTGTCCAACACGTACGTGTATGTTTACAACGTGTCCAACACGTACGTGTATATATACAACGTGTCCAACACGTACGTGTATATATACAACGTGTCCAACATGTACGTGTATGTTTACAACGTGTCCAACACGTACGTGTATGTTTACAACGTGTCCAACACGTACGTGTATATATACAACGTGTCCAACACGTACGTGTATATATACAACGTGTCCAACACGTACGTGTATGTTTACAACGTGTCCAACACGTACGTGTATATATACAACGTGTCCAGCACGTACGTGTATATATACAACGTGTCCAACACGTACGTGTATACATACAATGTGTCCAACACGTACGTGTATACATACAATGTGTCCAACACGTACGTGTATACATACAACGTGTCCAACACGTACATGTATGTTTACAACGTGTCCAACACGTACGTGTATATATTCAACGTGTCCAACACGTACGTGTCTACACACAACGTGTCCAACACGTACGTGTATACACACAACGTGTCCAACACGTACGTGTATGTATACAACGTGTCCTACACGTATGTGTATATATACAACGCGTCCAACACCTACGTGTATATATACAACGTGTCGAACACGTACGTGTATATATATATATATATACAACGTGTCCAACACGTACGTGTATGTTTACAACGTGTCCAACACGTACGTGTATATATACAACGTGTCCAACACGTACGTGTATGTTTACAACGTGTCCAACACGTACGTGTATATATACAACGTGTCCAACACGTACATGTATGTTTACAACGTGTCCAACACGTACGTGTATATATACAACGTGTCCAACACGTACATGTATGTTTACAACGTGTCCAACACGTACGTATATATATACAACGTGTCCAACACGTACGTGTATACATACAACGTGTCCAACACGTACGTGTATATATACAACGTGTCCAACACGTACGTGTATACATACAACGTGTCCAACACGTACGTGTATACATACAATGTGTCCAACACGTACGTGTATACATACAATGTGTCCAACACGTACGTGTATACATACAATGTGTCCAACACGTACGTGTATACATACAATGTGTCCAACACGTACGTGTATATATATATATATATACAACGTGTCCAACACGTATGTGTATATATATATATACAACGTGTCCAACACGTACGTGTATATATACAACGTGTCCAACACGTACGTGTATGTTTACAATGTGTCCAACACGTACGTGTATATATATATATATATACAACGTGTCCAACACGTATGTGTATATATATATATACAACGTGTCCAACACGTACGTGTATACATACAACGTGTCCAACACGTACGTGTATATATACAACGTGTCCAACACGTACGTGTATATATACAACGTGTCCAACACGTACGTGTATATATACAACGTGTCCAACACGTACGTGTATGTTTACAACGTGTCCAACACGTACGTGTATATATACAACGTGTCCAACACGTACGTGTATATATACAACGTGTCCAACATGTACGTGTATGTTTACAACGTGTCCAACACGTACGTGTATGTTTACAACGTGTCCAACACGTACGTGTATATATACAACGTGTCCAACACGTACGTGTATATATACAACGTGTCCAACACGTACGTGTATGTTTACAACGTGTCCAACACGTACGTGTATATATACAACGTGTCCAGCACGTACGTGTATATATACAACGTGTCCAACACGTACGTGTATACATACAATGTGTCCAACACGTACGTGTATACATACAATGTGTCCAACACGTACGTGTATACATACAACGTGTCCAACACGTACATGTATGTTTACAACGTGTCCAACACGTACGTGTATATATTCAACGTGTCCAACACGTACGTGTCTACACACAACGTGTCCAACACGTACGTGTATACACACAACGTGTCCAACACGTACGTGTATGTATACAACGTGTCCTACACGTATGTGTATATATACAACGCGTCCAACACCTACGTGTATATATACAACGTGTCGAACACGTACGTGTATATATATATATATATACAACGTGTCCAACACGTACGTGTATGTTTACAACGTGTCCAACACGTACGTGTATATATACAACGTGTCCAACACGTACGTGTATGTTTACAACGTGTCCAACACGTACGTGTATATATACAACGTGTCCAACACGTACATGTATGTTTACAACGTGTCCAACACGTACGTGTATATATACAACGTGTCCAACACGTACATGTATGTTTACAACGTGTCCAACACGTACGTATATATATACAACGTGTCCAACACGTACGTGTATACATACAACGTGTCCAACACGTACGTGTATATATACAACGTGTCCAACACGTACGTGTATACATACAACGTGTCCAACACGTACGTGTATACATACAATGTGTCCAACACGTACGTGTATACATACAATGTGTCCAACACGTACGTGTATACATACAATGTGTCCAACACGTACGTGTATACATACAATGTGTCCAACACGTACGTGTATATATATATATATATACAACGTGTCCAACACGTATGTGTATATATATATATACAACGTGTCCAACACGTACGTGTATATATACAACGTGTCCAACACGTACGTGTATGTTTACAACGTGTCCAACACGTACGTGTATATATACAACGTGTCCAACACGTACGTGTATGTTTACAACGTGTCCAACACGTACGTGTATGTTTACAACGTGTCCAACACGTACGTTTATACATACAACGTGTCCAACACGTACGTGTATATATACAACGTGTCCAACACGTACGTGTATATATACAACGTGTCAAACACGTACGTGTATATATATATACAACGTGTCCAACACGTATGTGTATATATATATATACAACGTGTCCAACACGTACGTGTATATATACAACGTGTCCAACACGTACGTGTATGTTTACAACATGTCCAACACGTACGTGTATATATACAACGTGTCCAACACGTACGTGTATGTTTACAACGTGTCCAACACGTACGTGTATGTTTACAACGTGTCCAACACGTACGTGTATACATACAACGTGTCCAACACGTACGTGTATATATACAACGTGTCCAACACGTACATGTATGTTTACAACGTGTCCAACACGTACGTGTATATATACAACGTGTCCAACACGTACATGTATGTTTACAACGTGTACAACACGTACGTCAATACATACAACGTGTCCAACACGTACGTATATACACACAACGTGTCCAACACGTACGTCTATACATACAACGTGTCCAACACGTACGTATATACACACAACGTGTCCAACACGTACGTGTATACATACAACGTGTCCAACACGTACGTGTATACATACAATGTGTCCAACACGTACGTGTATACATACAATGTGTCCAACACGTACGTGTATACATACAACGTGTCCAACACGTACGTGTATGTTTACAACGTGTCCAACACGTACGTGTATATATACAACGTGTCCAACACGTACGTGTATGTTTACAACGTGTCCAACACGTACGTGTATATATACAACGTGTCCAACACGTACATGTATGTTTACAACGTGTCCAACACGTACGTGTATATATACAACGTGTCCAACACGTACATGTATGTTTACAACGTGTCCAACACGTACGTGTATATATACAACGTGTCCAACACGTACGTGTATATATACAACGTGTCCAACACGTACGTGTATATATACAACGTGTCCAACACGTACGTGTATGTTTACAACGTGTCCAACACGTACGTGTATATATACAACGTGTCCAACACGTACGTGTATGTTTACAACGTGTCCAACACGTACGTGTATGTTTACAACGTGTCCAACACGTACGTTTATACATACAACGTGTCCAACACGTACGTGTATATATACAACGTGTCCAACACGTACGTGTATATATACAACGTGTCCAACACGTACATTTATGTTTACAACGTGTCCAACACGTACGTGTATATATACAACGTGTCCAACACGTACATGAATGTTTACAACGTGTCCAACACGTACGTCTATACATACAACGTGTCCACCACGTACGTATATACACACAACGTGTCCAACACGTACGTCTATACATACAACGTGTCCAACACGTACGTATATACACACAACGTGTCCAACACGTACGTGTATACACACAACGTGTCCAACACGTACGTATATACACACAACGTGTCCAACACGTACGTGTATACATACAACGTGTCCAACACGTACGTGTATATATACAACGTGTCCAACACGTACGTGTATATATACAACGTTTCTAACACGTACGTGTATGTTTACAACGTGTCCAACACGTACGTGTATACATACAACGTGTCCAACACGTACGTGTATACATACAATGTGTCCAACAGGTACGTGTATACATACAATGTGTCCAACACGTACGTGTATACATACAACGTGTCCAACACGTACGTGTATATATATATATACAACGTGTCCAACACGTACGTGTATATATATATACGTGTCCAACACGTACGTGTATACATACAACATGTTCAACACGTACGTGTATACATAAAACGTGTCCAACACGTACGTGTATATATTCAATGTGTCCAACACGTACGTGTATACATACAATGTGTCCAACACGTACGTGTATACATACAACGTGTCCAACACGTACGTGTATATATATATATACAACGTGTCCAACACGTACGTGTATATATATATATACGTGTCCAACACGTACGTGTTGGACACGTTGTATATATACAACGTGTCCAACATGTACGTGTATGTTTACAACGTGTCCAACACGTACGTGTATGTTTACAACGTGTCCAACACGTACGTGTATATATACAACGTGTCCAACACGTACGTGTATGTTTACAACGTGTCCAACACGTACGTGTATGTTTACAACGTGTCCAACACGTACGTGTATATATACAACGTGTCCAACACGTACATGTATGTTTACAACGTGTCCAACACGTACGTGTATATATACAACGTGTCCAACACGTACATGTATGTTTACAACGTGTGCAACACGTACGTATATATATACAAAGTGTCCAACACGTACATGTATACATACAACGTGGCCAACACGTACGTGTATACATACAATGTGTCCAACACGTACGTGTATATATACAGCGTGTCCAACATGTACGTGTATGTTTACAACGTGTCCAACACGTACGTGTATGTTTACAACGTGTCCAACACGTACGTGTATATATACAACGTGTCCAACACGTACGTGTATATATACAACGTGTCCAACACGTACGTGTATACATACAACGTGTCCAACACGTACGTGTATACATACAATGTGTCCAACAGGTACGTGTATACATACAATGTGTCCAACACGTACGTGTATACATACAACGTGTCCAACACGTACGTGTATATATATATATACAACGTGTCCAACACGTACGTGTATATATATATACGTGTCCAACACGTACGTGTATACATACAACATGTTCAACACGTACGTGTATACATAAAACGTGTCCAACACGTACGTGTATATATTCAATGTGTCCAACACGTACGTGTATACATACAATGTGTCCAACACGTACGTGTATACATACAACGTGTCCAACACGTACGTGTATATATATATATACAACGTGTCCAACACGTACGTGTATATATATATATACGTGTCCAACACGTACGTGTTGGACACGTTGTATATATACAACGTGTCCAACATGTACGTGTATGTTTACAACGTGTCCAACACGTACGTGTATGTTTACAACGTGTCCAACACGTACGTGTATATATACAACGTGTCCAACACGTACGTGTATGTTTACAACGTGTCCAACACGTACGTGTATGTTTACAACGTGTCCAACACGTACGTGTATATATACAACGTGTCCAACACGTACATGTATGTTTACAACGTGTCCAACACGTACGTGTATATATACAACGTGTCCAACACGTACATGTATGTTTACAACGTGTGCAACACGTACGTATATATATACAAAGTGTCCAACACGTACATGTATACATACAACGTGGCCAACACGTACGTGTATACATACAATGTGTCCAACACGTACGTGTATATATACAGCGTGTCCAACATGTACGTGTATGTTTACAACGTGTCCAACACGTACGTGTATGTTTACAACGTGTCCAACACGTACGTGTATATATACAACGTGTCCAACACGTACGTGTATATATACAACGTGTCCAACACGTACGTGTATATATGCAACGTGTCCAACACGTACGTGTATACACACAACGTGTCCAACACGTACGTATATACACACAACGTGTCCAACACGTACGTGTATACATACAACGTGTCCAACACGTACGTGTATATATACAACGTGTCCAACACGTACGTGTATATATACAACGTTTCTAACACGTACGTGTATGTTTACAACGTGTCCAACACGTACGTGTATACATACAACGTGTCCAACACGTACGTGTATACATACAATGTGTCCAACAGGTACGTGTATACATACAATGTGTCCAACACGTACGTGTATACATACAACGTGTCCAACACGTACGTGTATATATATATATACAACGTGTCCAACACGTACGTGTATATATATATACGTGTCCAACACGTACGTGTATACATACAACGTGTTCAACACGTACGTGTATGTTTACAACGTGTCCAACACGTACGTGTATATATACAACGTGTCCAACACGTACATGTATGTTTACAACGTGTCCAACACGTACGTATATATATACAACGTGTCCAACACGTACGTGTATACATACAACGTGTCCAACACGTACGTGTATACATACAACGTGTCCAACACGTACGTGTATACATACAACGTGTCCAACACGTACGTATATACACACAACGTGTCCAACACGTACGTGTATACATACAATGTGTCCAACACGTACGTGTATACATACAATGTGTCCAACACGTACGTGTATATATATATATATATACAACGTGTCCAACACGTATGTGTATATATATATATACAACGTGTCCAACACGTACGTGTATATATACAACGTGTCCAACACGTACGTGTATGTTTACAACGTGTCCAACACGTACGTGTATATATACAACGTGTCCAACACGTACGTGTATGTTTACAACGTGTCCAACACGTACGTGTATGTTTACAACGTGTCCAACACGTACGTTTATACATACAACGTGTCCAACACGTACGTGTATATATACAACGTGTCCAACACGTACGTGTATATATACAACGTGTCCAACACGTACATTTATGTTTACAACGTGTCCAACACGTACGTGTATATATACAACGTGTCCAACACGTACATGTATGTTTACAACGTGTCCAACACGTACGTCTATACATACAACGTGTCCACCACGTACGTATATACACACAACGTGTCCAACACGTACGTCTATACATACAACGTGTCCAACACGTACGTATATACACACAACGTGTCCAACACGTACGTGTATACACACAACGTGTCCAACACGTACGTATATACACACAACGTGTCCAACACGTACGTGTATATATATATATACAACGTGTCCAACACGTACGTGTATATATATATACGTGTCCAACACGTACGTGTATACATACAACATGTTCAACACGTACGTGTATACATAAAACGTGTCCAACACGTACGTGTATATATTCAATGTGTCCAACACGTACGTGTATACATACAATGTGTCCAACACGTACGTGTATACATACAACGTGTCCAACACGTACGTGTATATATATATATACAACGTGTCCAACACGTACGTGTATATATATATATACGTGTCCAACACGTACGTGTTGGACACGTTGTATATATACAACGTGTCCAACATGTACGTGTATGTTTACAACGTGTCCAACACGTACGTGTATGTTTACAACGTGTCCAACACGTACGTGTATATATACAACGTGTCCAACACGTACGTGTATGTTTACAACGTGTCCAACACGTACGTGTATGTTTACAACGTGTCCAACACGTACGTGTATATATACAACGTGTCCAACACGTACATGTATGTTTACAACGTGTCCAACACGTACGTGTATATATACAACGTGTCCAACACGTACATGTATGTTTACAACGTGTGCAACACGTACGTATATATATACAAAGTGTCCAACACGTACATGTATACATACAACGTGGCCAACACGTACGTGTATACATACAATGTGTCCAACACGTACGTGTATATATACAGCGTGTCCAACATGTACGTGTATGTTTACAACGTGTCCAACACGTACGTGTATGTTTACAACGTGTCCAACACGTACGTGTATATATACAACGTGTCCAACACGTACGTGTATATATACAACGTGTCCAACACGTACGTGTATATATGCAACGTGTCCAACACGTACGTGTATACACACAACGTGTCCAACACGTACGTATATACACACAACGTGTCCAACACGTACGTGTATACATACAACGTGTCCAACACGTACGTGTATATATACAACGTGTCCAACACGTACGTGTATATATACAACGTTTCTAACACGTACGTGTATGTTTACAACGTGTCCAACACGTACGTGTATACATACAACGTGTCCAACACGTACGTGTATACATACAATGTGTCCAACAGGTACGTGTATACATACAATGTGTCCAACACGTACGTGTATACATACAACGTGTCCAACACGTACGTGTATATATATATATACAACGTGTCCAACACGTACGTGTATATATATATACGTGTCCAACACGTACGTGTATACATACAACGTGTTCAACACGTACGTGTATGTTTACAACGTGTCCAACACGTACGTGTATATATACAACGTGTCCAACACGTACATGTATGTTTACAACGTGTCCAACACGTACGTATATATATACAACGTGTCCAACACGTACGTGTATACATACAACGTGTCCAACACGTACGTGTATACATACAACGTGTCCAACACGTACGTGTATACATACAACGTGTCCAACACGTACGTATATACACACAACGTGTCCAACACGTACGTGTATACATACAATGTGTCCAACACGTACGTGTATACATACAATGTGTCCAACACGTACGTGTATATATATATATATATACAACGTGTCCAACACGTATGTGTATATATATATATACAACGTGTCCAACACGTACGTGTATATATACAACGTGTCCAACACGTACGTGTATGTTTACAACGTGTCCAACACGTACGTGTATATATACAACGTGTCCAACACGTACGTGTATGTTTACAACGTGTCCAACACGTACGTGTATGTTTACAACGTGTCCAACACGTACGTTTATACATACAACGTGTCCAACACGTACGTGTATATATACAACGTGTCCAACACGTACGTGTATATATACAACGTGTCCAACACGTACATTTATGTTTACAACGTGTCCAACACGTACGTGTATATATACAACGTGTCCAACACGTACATGTATGTTTACAACGTGTCCAACACGTACGTCTATACATACAACGTGTCCACCACGTACGTATATACACACAACGTGTCCAACACGTACGTCTATACATACAACGTGTCCAACACGTACGTATATACACACAACGTGTCCAACACGTACGTGTATACACACAACGTGTCCAACACGTACGTATATACACACAACGTGTCCAACACGTACGTGTATACATACAACGTGTCCAACACGTACGTGTATATATACAACGTGTCCAACACGTACGTGTATATATACAACGTTTCTAACACGTACGTGTATGTTTACAACGTGTCCAACACGTACGTGTATACATACAACGTGTCCAACACGTACGTGTATACATACAATGTGTCCAACAGGTACGTGTATACATACAATGTGTCCAACACGTACGTGTATACATACAACGTGTCCAACACGTACGTGTATATATATATATACAACGTGTCCAACACGTACGTGTATATATATATACGTGTCCAACACGTACGTGTATACATACAACGTGTTCAACACGTACGTGTATACATAAAACGTGTCCAACACGTACGTGTATATATTCAATGTGTCCAACACGTACGTGTATACATACAATGTGTCCAACACGTACGTGTATACATACAACGTGTCCAACACGTACGTGTATATATATATATACAACGTGTCCAACACGTACGTGTATATATATATATACGTGTCCAACATGTACGTGTATGTTTACAACGTGTCCAACACGTACGTGTATGTTTACAACGTGTCCAACACGTACGTGTATATATACAACGTGTCCAACACGTACGTGTATATATACAACGTGTCCAACACGTACGTGTATGTTTACAACGTGTCCAACACGTACGTGTATATATACAACGTGTCCAACACGTACATGTATGTTTACAACGTGTCCAACACGTACGTGTATATATACAACGTGTCCAACACGTACATGTATGTTTACAACGTGTGCAACACGTACGTATATATATACAAAGTGTCCAACACGTACATGTATACATACAACGTGGCCAACACGTACGTGTATACATACAATGTGTCCAACACGTACGTGTATACATACAATGTGTCCAACACGTACGTGTATACATACAACGTGTCCAATACGTACGTGTATATATACAACGTGTCCAACATGTACGTGTATGTTTACAACGTGTCCAACACGTACGTGTATGTTTACAACGTGTCCAACACGTACGTGTATATATACAACGTGTCCAACACGTACGTGTATATATACAACGTGTCCAACACGTACGTGTATATATGCAACGTGTCCAACACGTACTTGTATGTATTCAACGTGTCCAACACGTACGTGTATGTTTACAACGTGTCCAACACGTACGTGTATATATACAACGTGTCCAACACGTACATGTATGTTTACAACGTGTCCAACACGTACGTCTATACATACAACGTGTCCAACACGTACGTATATACACACAACGTGTCCAACACGTACGTCTATACATACAACGTGTCCAACACGTACGTATATACACACAACGTGTCCAACACGTACGTGTATACACACAACGTGTCCAACACGTACGTGTATACATACAACGTGTCCAACACGTACGTGTGTACATACAACGTGTCCAACACGTATGTGTATACATACAACGTGTCCAACACGTACGTGTATATATACAACGTGTCCAACATGTATGTGTATTTATTTATTTATTATTACAATGTGATACCCACAGTACGTGTACTTAGTGGTCGTTACATCACAAGGAATTATTGGATACAATATATTCAAAATGGGAGAAGTCAGTTAAATGTAGTGTTAAAAGTAGAAGATTTACAGTTTGTGTCATATTATATTATTATCTAAAAACTTAGAATATTTATGTAAGGATTGCTTTTATGATTATTGTTTTTAATTACATAGTTCATTTAGAATGTTGTCAAAACAGGATTGATATAGTATAGGATTTGAATTGATAATTTCCGTAGATTGGTTTTCAAGTAGGTAGTTGAATGTAGATAGGTGGGTTGAGCTTGAGGGTTGCGTGGATTTTTGTCCTTTTCCAAGGTTTAGCAATGTCATCGTTGGTTAATGGTCAGAATTTAAAAGGTCTAATTCCTGAAGGGTCGACTGTAGTTGGTTTGGTAGGAATGGATTTTGATGAAGTCAAGTTTGAGGTAGAGATATTGACAAAAAATTGGTCGAGTTCATTTGGTGTCAAACCGATGTTAGAAGCATCAATTCTGGATTCCTCCAAGTTGATTCATGATTCAGCGAGTGGTCAGATATGAGTGGGTTGAGAACATGATGAGATTTGATGGTATTTGGATTCCTCAGAATTATGAGGTGGATGATAAAATTGGAAGATTGAGTCGGTGTAATTGCTTAGGGTACTGTAGAAACATTTCTTGTTGACAGTTAATGACATGATTTGTTGGAGTAGTATTTGAGTTTGATTGTATTTCCAATTTGCCATCATTTATTCGAAAAGCTTGGTTGCCTGCTTTTATGGTCTTCTCTTTCCAGTTGATTACAGGTATTAGATTATTTTGTTTTAATTCACGGGTTTTTATGCGAATATGAGCATAGTCCCGTCTGAGACTAGCTGGTAGGTCTTCATTGATGTAGATTGGAGGTTTGGTGGTCATTCTGTTGTTCCAGGTGAGATTTCTATCGGACATTTTTAAGAATCGGATTCTAACTGGTCTGTTATGTGCTTCACGGAAATTTCCAACTCTGTGAAATGTGTCAACGTCCATATCGTATCCATTTACACTCTTCAGTATGTCACAAATTTGGGATAGTAATTGAGAGTTTGATTCATCTTTGAAGTCGGGAATGCCACTGAACAGTAGATTGATTTTTAGCATTTCTTTTTGTGCTAATTCAAGATTATTTGTTAATTCTGAATGAGAAACTACTACACTTTGAAGTTTTGGTATAACAGTATCTTGGACGAGCTCATCTGTAGTTTCAGCTTTGGATTGAATATCTTTTATTGCATCTTGGATTCTTGATATGTCATTCTGTTGTCTTGAGACTATGGCGTGAATTTCTTTAATTGATTTTTGTTGAGCAGTTTGCTCTTCTTCTGCTTTAGCTAATTTCTTATTGATACTTGTAATCCCTCTTTCTATGGAAGCTAAAGTGGTTAAGAACTTGTCAGATAGTATGTCGTTACTGATCACTGATCTTGGGTCACTTGGTATTGGTATAGGTGATAATTGGTTATTTGAATCAGAACATCTGCGTTTATTTTCATTGTCGAAATCGCTAGCACGCTTATTGGTATCACTAATTGAATTATTATTCACTGTAGATTGTAATGGTTGTGATAGAGAGAGGTTTGCTTTCCTGACTTTAGGAGGCATTTTAGTATTGAGTAAGTGAGTCTGTAGTTTTAAGGGCGAATAGGATATAAGTCAGACCTATTTATTTAAGAAATGGAGCAGGTAGTATTGACAGGTGTGTGCAGGCCAATGGTCAGACGAACACGTCCAACACGTACGTGTATGTTTACAACGTGTCCAACACGTACGTGTATGTTTACAACGTGTCCAACACGTACGTGTATATATACAACGTGTCCAACACGTACGTGTATATATACAACGTGTCCAACACGTACGTGTATGTTTACAACGTGTCCAACACGTACGTGTATACATACAACGTGTCCAACACGTACGTGTATATATTCAACGTGTCCAACACGTACGTGTATGTTTACAACGTGTCCAACACGTACGTGTATACATACAACGTGTCCAACACGTACGTGTATACATACAATGTGTCCAACACGTACGTGTATACATACAATGTGTCTAACACGTACGTGTATACATACAACGTGTCCAACACGTACGTGTATATATATATATATACAACGTGTCCAACACGTATGTGTATATATATATATACGTGTCCAACACGTACGTGTATATATACAACGTGTCCAACACGTACGTGTATATATACAACGTGTCCAACACGTACGTGAATATATACAACGTGTCCAACACGTACGTGTATGTTTACAACGTGTCCAACACGTACGTATATACACACAACGTGTCCAACACGTACGTCTATACATACAACGTGTCCAACACGTACGTATATACACACAACGTGTCCAACACGTACGTGTATACACACAACGTGTCCAACACGTACGTGTATACATACAACGTGTCCAACACGTACGTGTATACATACAACGTGTCCAACACGTACGTGTATACATACAACGTGTCCAACACGTACGTGTATATATACAACGTGTCCAACACGTACGTGTATATATACAACGTGTCCAACACGTACGTGTATATATACAACGTGTCCAACACGTACGTGTATGTTTACAACGTGTCCAACACGTACGTGTATATATACAACGTGTCCAACACGTACATGTATGTTTACAACGTGTCCAACACGTACGTGTATATATACAACGTGTCCAACACGTACATGTATGTTTACAACGTGTCCAACACGTACGTATATATATACAACGTGTCCAACACGTACATGTATACATACAACGTGTCCAACACGTACGTGTATACATACAATGTGTCCAACACGTACGTGTATACATACAATCTGTCCAACACGTACGTGTATACATACAACGTGTCCAACACGTACGTGTATATATACAACGTGTCCAACATGTACGTGTATGTTTACAACGTGTCCAACACGTACGTGTATGTTTACAACGTGTCCAACACGTACGTGTATATATACAACGTGTCCAACACGTACGTGTATATATACAACGTGTCCAACACGTACGTGTATGTTTACAACGTGTCCAACACGTACGTGTATACATACAACGTGTCCAACACGTACGTGTATATATTCAACGTGTCCAACACGTACGTGTATGTTTACAACGTGTCCAACACGTACGTGTATATATACAACGTGTCCAACACGTACGTGTATACATACAACGTGTCCAACACGTACGTGTATACATACAATGTGTCCAACACGTACGTGTATACATACAATGTGTCTAACACGTACGTGTATACATACAACGTGTCCAACACGTACGTGTATATATATATATACAACGTGTCCAACACGTATGTGTATATATATATATACGTGTCCAACACGTACGTGTATATATACAACGTGTCCAACACGTACGTGTATATATACAACGTGTCCAACACGTACGTGTATATATACAACGTGTCCAACACGTACGTGTATGTTTACAACGTGTCCAACACGTACGTGTATATATATATACAACGTGTCCAACACGTATGTGTATATATATATATACGTGTCCAACACGTACGTGTATATATACAACGTGTCCAACACGTACGTGTATATATACAATGTGTCCAACACGTACGTGTATATATACAACGTGTCCAACACGTACGTGTATACATACAACGTGTCCAACACGTACGTGTATATATATATATATACAACGTGTCCAACACGTACGTGTATATATATATATACAACGTGTCCAACACGTACGTGTATATATATATATACGTGTCCAACACGTACGTGTATATATACAACGTGTCCAACACGTACGTGTATATATACAACGTGTCCAACACGTACGTGTATGTTTACAACGTGTCCAACACGTACGTGTATATATACAACGTGTCCAACACGTACATGTATGTTTACAACGTGTCCAACACGTACGTGTATATATACAACGTGTCCAACACGTACATGTATGTTTACAACGTGTCCAACACGTACGTATATATATACAACGTGTCCAACACGTACATGTATACATACAACATGTCCAACACGTACGTGTATGTTTACAACGTGTCCAACACGTACGTGTATATATACAACGTGTCCAACACGTACGTGTATATATACAACGTGTCCAACACGTACGTGTATGTTTACAACGTGTCCAACACGTACGTGTATACATACAACGTGTCCAACACGTACGTGTATATATTCAACGTGTCCAACACGTACGTGTATGTTTACAACGTGTCCAACACGTACGTGTATATATACAACGTGTCCAACACGTACGTGTATACATACAATGTGTCCAACACGTACGTGTATACATACAATCTGTCCAACACGTACGTGTATACATACAACGTGTCCAACACGTACGTGTATATATACAACGTGTCCAACATGTACGTGTATGTTTACAACGTGTCCAACACGTACGTGTATGTTTACAACGTGTCCAACACGTACGTGTATATATACAACGTGTCCAACACGTACGTGTATATATACAACGTGTCCAACACGTACGTGTATGTTTACAACGTGTCCAACACGTACGTGTATACATACAACGTGTCCAACACGTACGTGTATATATTCAACGTGTCCAACACGTACGTGTATGTTTACAACGTGTCCAACACGTACGTGTATATATACAACGTGTCCAACACGTACGTGTATACATACAACGTGTCCAACACGTACGTGTATACATACAATGTGTCCAACACGTACGTGTATACATACAATGTGTCTAACACGTACGTGTATACATACAACGTGTCCAACACGTACGTGTATATATATATATACAACGTGTCCAACACGTATGTGTATATATATATATACGTGTCCAACACGTACGTGTATATATACAACGTGTCCAACACGTACGTGTATATATACAACGTGTCCAACACGTACGTGTATATATACAACGTGTCCAACACGTACGTGTATGTTTACAACGTGTCCAACACGTACGTGTATATATATATACAACGTGTCCAACACGTATGTGTATATATATATATACGTGTCCAACACGTACGTGTATATATACAACGTGTCCAACACGTACGTGTATATATACAATGTGTCCAACACGTACGTGTATATATACAACGTGTCCAACACGTACGTGTATACATACAACGTGTCCAACACGTACGTGTATATATATATATATACAACGTGTCCAACACGTACGTGTATATATATATATACAACGTGTCCAACACGTACGTGTATATATATATATACGTGTCCAACACGTACGTGTATATATACAACGTGTCCAACACGTACGTGTATATATACAACGTGTCCAACACGTACGTGTATGTTTACAACGTGTCCAACACGTACGTGTATATATACAACGTGTCCAACACGTACATGTATGTTTACAACGTGTCCAACACGTACGTGTATATATACAACGTGTCCAACACGTACATGTATGTTTACAACGTGTCCAACACGTACGTATATATATACAACGTGTCCAACACGTACATGTATACATACAACATGTCCAACACGTACGTGTATACATACAATGTGTCCAACACGTACGTGTATACATACAATGTGTCCAACACGTACGTGTATACATACAACGTGTCCAACACGTACGTGTATATATACAACGTGTCCAACATGTACGTGTATGTTTACAACGTGTCCAACACGTACGTGTATGTTTAAAACGTGTCCAACACGTACGTGTATACATACAATGTGTCCAACAGGTACGTGTATACATACAATGTGTCCAACACGTACGTGTATACATACAACGTGTCCAACACGTACGTGTATATATATATATACAACGTGTCCAACACGTACGTGTATATATACAACGTGTCCAACACGTACGTGTATATATACAACGTGTTCAACACGTACGTGTATACATAAAACGTGTCCAACACGTACGTGTATATATACAACGTGTCCAACACGTACGTGTATATATACAACGTGTTCAACACGTACGTGTATACATAAAACGTGTCCAACATGTACGTGTATATATTCAATGTGTCCAACACGTACGTGTATACATACAATGTGTCCAACACGTACGTGTATACATACAATGTGTCCAACACGTACGTGTATGTTTACAACGTGTCCAACACGTACGTGTATATATATATATATACAACGTGTCCAACACGTACGTGTATATATATATATACGTGTCCAACACGTACGTGTTGGACACGTTGTATATATACAACGTGTCCAACATGTACGTGTATGTTTACAACGTGTCCAACACGTACGTGTATGTTTACAACGTGTCCAACACGTACGTGTATATATACAACGTGTCCAACACGTACATGTATGTTTACAACGTGTCCAACACGTACGTGTATATATACAACGTGTCCAACACGTACATGTATGTTTACAACGTGTGCAACACGTACGTATATATATACAACGTGTCCAACACGTACATGTATACATACAACGTGGCCAACACGTACGTGTATATATACAACGTGTCCAACACGTACATGTATACATACAACGTGTCCAACACGTTAGTGTATGTTTACAACGTGTCCAACACGTACGTGTATATATACAACGTGTCCAACACGTACGTGTATGTTTACAACGTGTCCAACACGTACGTGTATATATACAACGTGTCCAACACGTACATGTATGTTTACAACGTGTCCAACACGTACGTGTATATATACAACGTGTCCAACACGTACATGTATGTTTACAACGTGTCCAACACGTACGTATATATATACAACGTGTCCAACACGTACATGTATACATACAACGTGTCCAACACGTACGTGTATACATACAATGTGTCCAACACGTACGTGTATACATACAATGTGTCCAACACGTACGTGTATACATACAACGTGTCCAACACGTACGTGTATATATACAACGTGTCCAACATGTACGTGTATGTTTACAACGTATCCAACACGTACGTGTATGTTTACAACGTGTCCAACACGTACGTGTATATATACAACGTGTCCAACACGTACGTGTATATATACAACGTGTCCAACACGTACGTGTATGTTTACAACGTGTCCAACACGTACGTGTATACATACAACGTGTCCAACACGTACGTGTATATATTCAACGTGTCCAACACGTACGTGTATGTTTACAACGTGTCCAACACGTACGTGTATATATACAACGTGTCCAACACGTACGTGTATACATACAACGTGTCCAACACGTACGTGTATACATACAATGTGTCCAACACGTACGTGTATACATACAATGTGTCTAACACGTACGTGTATACATACAACGTGTCCAACACGTACGTATATATATATATATATACAACGTGTCCAACACGTATGTGTATATATATATATACGTGTCCAACACGTACGTGTATATATACAACGTGTCCAACACGTACGTGTATATATACAACGTGTCCAACACGTACGTGTATATATACAACGTGTCCAACACGTACGTGTATGTTTACAACGTGTCCAACACGTACGTGTATATATATATACAACGTGTCCAACACGTATGTGTATATATATATATACGTGTCCAACACGTACGTGTATATATACAACGTGTCCAACACGTACGTGTATATATACAATGTGTCCAACACGTACGTGTATATATACAACGTGTCCAACACGTACGTGTATACATACAACGTGTCCAACACGTACGTGTATATATATATATATACAACGTGTCCAACACGTACGTGTATATATATATATACAACGTGTCCAACACGTACGTGTATATATATATATACGTGTCCAACACGTACGTGTATATATACAACGTGTCCAACACGTACGTGTATATATACAACGTGTCCAACACGTACGTGTATGTTTACAACGTGTCCAACACGTACGTGTATATATACAACGTGTCCAACACGTACATGTATGTTTACAACGTGTCCAACACGTACGTGTATATATACAACGTGTCCAACACGTACATGTATGTTTACAACGTGTCCAACACGTACGTATATATATACAACGTGTCCAACACGTACATGTATACATACAACATGTCCAACACGTACGTGTATACATACAATGTGTCCAACACGTACGTGTATACATACAATGTGTCCAACACGTACGTGTATACATACAACGTGTCCAACACGTACGTGTATATATACAACGTGTCCAACATGTACGTGTATGTTTACAACGTGTCCAACACGTACGTGTATGTTTAAAACGTGTCCAACACGTACGTGTATACATACAATGTGTCCAACAGGTACGTGTATACATACAATGTGTCCAACACGTACGTGTATACATACAACGTGTCCAACACGTACGTGTATATATATATATACAACGTGTCCAACACGTACGTGTATATATACAACGTGTCCAACACGTACGTGTATATATACAACGTGTTCAACACGTACGTGTATACATAAAACGTGTCCAACACGTACGTGTATATATTCAATGTGTCCAACACGTACGTGTATACATACAATGTGTCCAACACGTACGTGTATACATACAATGTGTCCAACACGTACGTGTATGTTTACAACGTGTCCAACACGTACGTGTATATATATATATATACAACGTGTCCAACACGTACGTGTATATATATATATACGTGTCCAACATGTACGTGTATGTTTACAACGTGTCCAACACGTACGTGTATGTTTACAACGTGTCCAACACGTACGTGTATATATACAACGTGTCCAACACGTACATGTATGTTTACAACGTGTCCAACACGTACGTGTATATATACAACGTGTCCAACACGTACATGTATGTTTACAACGTGTGCAACACGTACGTATATATATACAACGTGTCCAACACGTACATGTATACATACAACGTGGCCAACACGTACGTGTATACATACAATGTGTCCAACACGTACGTGTATACATACAATGTGTCCAACACGTACGTGTATACATACAACGTGTCCAATACGTACGTGTATATATACAACGTGTCCAACATGTACGTGTATGTTTACAACGTGTCCAACACGTACGTGTATGTTTACAACGTGTCCAACACGTACGTGTATATATACAACGTGTCCAACACGTACGTGTATATATACAACGTGTCCAACACGTACGTGTATATATGCAACGTGTCCAACACGTACTTGTATGTATTCAACGTGTCCAACACGTACGTGTATGTTTACAACGTGTCCAACACGTACGTGTATATATACAACGTGTCCAACACGTACATGTATGTTTACAACGTGTCCAACACGTACGTCTATACATACAACGTGTCCAACACGTACGTATATACACACAACGTGTCCAACACGTACGTGTATACATACAACGTGTCCAACACGTACGTGTATATATACAACGTGTCCAACACGTACGTGTATATATACAACGTGTCCAACACGTACGTGTATATATACAACGTGTCCAACACGTACGTGTATGTTTTCAACGTGTCCAACACGTACGTGTATATATACAACGTGTCCAACACGTACATGTATGTTTACAACGTGTCCAACACGTACGTGTATATATACAACGTGTCCAACACGTACATGTATGTTTACAACGTGTCCAACACGTACGTATATATATACAACGTGTCCAACACGTACATGTATACATACAACGTGTCCAACACGTACGTGTATACATACAATGTGTCCAACACGTACGTGTATACATACAATGTGTCCAACACGTACGTGTATACATACAACGTGTCCAACACGTACGTGTATATATACAACGTGTCCAACATGTACGTGTATGTTTACAACGTGTCCAACACGTACGTGTATGTTTACAACGTGTCCAACACGTACGTGTATATATACAACGTGTCCAACACGTACGTGTATATATACAACGTGTCCAACACGTACGTGTATGTTTACAACGTGTCCAACACGTACGTGTATATATACAATGTGTCCAACACGTACGTGTATATATACAACGTGTCCAACACGTACGTGTATACATACAACGTGTCCAACACGTACGTGTATATATATATATATACAACGTGTCCAACACGTACGTGTATATATATATATACAACGTGTCCAACACGTACGTGTATATATATATATACGTGTCCAACACGTACGTGTATATATACAACGTGTCCAACACGTACGTGTATATATACAACGTGTCCAACACGTACGTGTATGTTTACAACGTGTCCAACACGTACGTGTATATATACAACGTGTCCAACACGTACATGTATGTTTACAACGTGTCCAACACGTACGTGTATATATACAACGTGTCCAACACGTACATGTATGTTTACAACGTGTCCAACACGTACGTATATATATACAACGTGTCCAACACGTACATGTATACATACAACATGTCCAACACGTACGTGTATACATACAATGTGTCCAACACGTACGTGTATACATACAATGTGTCCAACACGTACGTGTATACATACAACGTGTCCAACACGTACGTGTATATATACAACGTGTCCAACATGTACGTGTATGTTTACAACGTGTCCAACACGTACGTGTATGTTTAAAACGTGTCCAACACGTACGTGTATACATACAATGTGTCCAACAGGTACGTGTATACATACAATGTGTCCAACACGTACGTGTATACATACAACGTGTCCAACACGTACGTGTATATATATATATACAACGTGTCCAACACGTACGTGTATATATACAACGTGTCCAACACGTACGTGTATATATACAACGTGTTCAACACGTACGTGTATACATAAAACGTGTCCAACACGTACGTGTATATATTCAATGTGTCCAACACGTACGTGTATACATACAATGTGTCCAACACGTACGTGTATACATACAATGTGTCCAACACGTACGTGTATGTTTACAACGTGTCCAACACGTACGTGTATATATATATATATACAACGTGTCCAACACGTACGTGTATATATATATATACGTGTCCAACACGTACGTGTTGGACACGTTGTATATATACAACGTGTCCAACATGTACGTGTATGTTTACAACGTGTCCAACACGTACGTGTATGTTTACAACGTGTCCAACACGTACGTGTATATATACAACGTGTCCAACACGTACATGTATGTTTACAACGTGTCCAACACGTACGTGTATATATACAACGTGTCCAACACGTACATGTATGTTTACAACGTGTGCAACACGTACGTATATATATACAACGTGTCCAACACGTACATGTATACATACAACGTGGCCAACACGTACGTGTATACATACAATGTGTCCAACACGTACGTGTATACATACAATGTGTCCAACACGTACGTGTATACATACAACGTGTCCAATACGTACGTGTATATATACAACGTGTCCAACATGTACGTGTATGTTTACAACGTGTCCAACACGTACGTGTATGTTTACAACGTGTCCAACACGTACGTGTATATATACAACGTGTCCAACACGTACGTGTATATATACAACGTGTCCAACACGTACGTGTATATATGCAACGTGTCCAACACGTACTTGTATGTATTCAACGTGTCCAACACGTACGTGTATGTTTACAACGTGTCCAACACGTACGTGTATATATACAACGTGTCCAACACGTACATGTATGTTTACAACGTGTCCAACACGTACGTCTATACATACAACGTGTCCAACACGTACGTATATACACACAACGTGTCCAACACGTACGTGTATACATACAACGTGTCCAACACGTACGTGTATATATACAACGTGTCCAACACGTACGTGTATATATACAACGTGTCCAACACGTACGTGTATATATACAACGTGTCCAACACGTACGTGTATGTTTTCAACGTGTCCAACACGTACGTGTATATATACAACGTGTCCAACACGTACATGTATGTTTACAACGTGTCCAACACGTACGTGTATATATACAACGTGTCCAACACGTACATGTATGTTTACAACGTGTCCAACACGTACGTATATATATACAACGTGTCCAACACGTACATGTATACATACAACGTGTCCAACACGTACGTGTATACATACAATGTGTCCAACACGTACGTGTATACATACAATGTGTCCAACACGTACGTGTATACATACAACGTGTCCAACACGTACGTGTATATATACAACGTGTCCAACATGTACGTGTATGTTTACAACGTGTCCAACACGTACGTGTATGTTTACAACGTGTCCAACACGTACGTGTATATATACAACGTGTCCAACACGTACGTGTATATATACAACGTGTCCAACACGTACGTGTATGTTTACAACGTGTCCAACACGTACGTGTATACATACAACGTGTCCAACACGTACGTGTATATATTCAACGTGTCCAACACGTACGTGTATGTTTACAACGTGTCCAACACGTACGTGTAT
This sequence comes from Desoria tigrina, assembly GCA_906901685.1. Taxonomy (NCBI): domain Eukaryota; kingdom Metazoa; phylum Arthropoda; class Collembola; order Entomobryomorpha; family Isotomidae; genus Desoria; species Desoria tigrina. Next base: position 282,367 of record CAJQTU010000021.1, on the reverse strand, counting down.
ATATACAACGTGTCCAACACATACGTGTATACATACAACGTGTCCAACACGTACGTGTATACATACAATGTGTCCAACACGTACGTGTATACATACAATGTGTCTAACACGTACGTGTATACATACAACGTGTCCAACACGTACGTGTATATATATATATACAACGTGTCCAACACGTATGTGTATATATATATATACGTGTCCAACACGTACGTGTATATATACAACGTGTCCAACACGTACGTGTATATATACAACGTGTCCAACACGTACGTGTATATATGCAACGTGTCCAACACGTACTTGTATGTATTCAACGTGTCCAACACGTACGTGTATGTTTACAACGTGTCCAACACGTACGTGTATATATACAACGTGTCCAACACGTACATGTATGTTTACAACGTGTCCAACACGTACGTCTATACATACAACGTGTCCAACACGTACGTATATACACACAACGTGTCCAACACGTACGTCTATACATACAACGTGTCCAACACGTACGTATATACACACAACGTGTCCAACACGTACGTGTATACACACAACGTGTCCAACACGTACGTGTATACATACAACGTGTCCAACACGTACGTGTATACATACAACGTGTCCAACACGTACGTGTATACATACAACGTGTCCAACACGTACGTGTATATATACAACGTGTCCAACACGTACGTGTATATATACAACGTGTCCAACACGTATGTGTATATATACAACGTGTCCAACACGTACGTGTATGTTTTCAACGTGTCCAACACGTACGTATATATATACAACGTGTCCAACACGTACATGTATGTTTACAACGTGTCCAACACGTACGTGTATATATACAACGTGTCCAACACGTACATGTATGTTTACAACGTGTCCAACACGTACATATATATATACAACGTGTCCAACACGTACATGTATACATACAACGTGTCCAACACGTACGTGTATACATACAATGTGTCCAACACGTACGTGTATACATACAATGTGTCCAACACGTACGTGTATACATACAACGTGTCCAACACGTACGTGTATATATACAACGTGTCCAACATGTACGTGTATGTTTACAACGTGTCCAACACGTACGTGTATGTTTACAACGTGTCCAACACGTACGTGTATATATACAACGTGTCCAACACGTACGTGTATATATACAACGTGTCCAACACGTACGTGTATGTTTACAACGTGTCCAACACGTACGTGTATACATACAACGTGTCCAACACGTACGTGTATATATTCAACGTGTCCAACACGTACGTGTATGTTTACAACGTGTCCAACACGTACGTGTATATATACAACGTGTCCAACACGTACGTGTATACATACAACGTGTCCAACACGTACGTGTATACATACAATGTGTCCAACACGTACGTGTATACATACAATGTGTCTAACACGTACGTGTATACATACAACGTGTCCAACACGTACGTGTATATATATATATACAACGTGTCCAACACGTATGTGTATATATATATATACGTGTCCAACACGTACGTGTATATATACATCGTGTCCAACACGTACGTGTATATATACAACGTGTCCAACACGTACGTGTATATATACAACGTGTCCAACACGTACGTGTATGTTTACAACGTGTCCAACACGTACGTGTATATATATATACAACGTGTCCAACACGTATGTGTATATATATATATACGTGTCCAACACGTACGTGTATATATACAACGTGTCCAACACGTACGTGTATATATACAATGTGTCTAACACGTACGTGTATACATACAAGGTGTCCAACACGTACGTGTATATATATATATATATACAACGTGTCCAACACGTATGTGTATATATATATATATACGTGTCCAACACGTACGTGTATATATACAACGTGTCCAACACGTACGTGTATACATACAACGTGTCCAACACGTACGTGTATATATATATATACAACGTGTCCAACACGTACGTGTATATATATATATACAACGTGTCCAACACGTACGTGTATATATATATATACGTGTCCAACACGTACGTGTATATATACAACGTGTCCAACACGTACGTGTATATATACAACGTGTCCAACACGTACGTGTATATATACAACGTGTCCAACACGTACGTGTATGTTTACAACGTGTCCAACACGTACGTGTATATATACAACGTGTCCAACATGTACGTGTATGTTTACAACGTGTCCAACACGTACGTGTATATATACAACGTGTCCAACATGTACGTGTATGTTTACAACGTGTCCAACACGTACGTGTATATATACAACGTGTCCAACACGTACGTGTATATATACAACGTGTCCAACACGTACGTGTATATATACAACGTGTCCAACACGTACGTGTATGTTTACAACGTGTCCAACACGTACGTGTATATATACAACGTGTCCAACACGTACATGTATGTTTACAACTTGTCCAACACGTACGTATATATATACAACGTGTCCAACACGTACGTGTATGTTTACAACGTGTCCAACACGTACGTGTATATATACAACGTGTCCAACACGTACATGTATGTTTACAACGTGTCCAACACGTACGTGTATACGTACAACGTGTCCAACACGTACGTGTATATATACAACGTGTCCAACACGTACGTGTATACATACAACGTGTCCAACACGTACGTGTATACATACAATGTGTCCAACACGTACGTGTATACATACAATGTGTCCAACACGTACGTGTATACATACAACGTGTCCAACACGTACGTGTATATATACAACGTGTCCAACATGTACGTGTATGTTTACAACGTGTCCAACACGTACGTGTATGTTTACAACGTGTCCAACACGTACGTGTATATATACAACGTGTCCAACACGTACGTGTATATATACAACGTGTCCAACACGTACGTGTATGTTTACAACGTGTCCAACACGTACGTGTATACATACAACGTGTCCAACACGTACGTGTATATATTCAACGTGTCCAACACGTACGTGTATGTTTACAACGTGTCCAACACGTACGTGTATATATACAACGTGTCCAACACGTACGTGTATACATACAACGTGTCCAACACGTACGTGTATACATACAATGTGTCCAACACGTACGTGTATACATACAATGTGTCTAACACGTACGTGTATACATACAACGTGTCCAACACGTACGTGTATATATATATATACAACGTGTCCAACACGTATGTGTATATATATATATACGTGTCCAACACGTACGTGTATATATACATCGTGTCCAACACGTACGTGTATATATACAACGTGTCCAACACGTACGTGTATATATACAACGTGTCCAACACGTACGTGTATGTTTACAACGTGTCCAACACGTACGTGTATATATATATACAACGTGTCCAACACGTATGTGTATATATATATATACGTGTCCAACACGTACGTGTATATATACAACGTGTCCAACACGTACGTGTATATATACAATGTGTCTAACACGTACGTGTATACATACAAGGTGTCCAACACGTACGTGTATATATATATATATATACAACGTGTCCAACACGTATGTGTATATATATATATACGTGTCCAACACGTACGTGTATATATACAACGTGTCCAACACGTACGTGTATACATACAACGTGTCCAACACGTACGTGTATATATATATATACAACGTGTCCAACACGTACGTGTATATATATATATACAACGTGTCCAACACGTACGTGTATATATATATATACGTGTCCAACACGTACGTGTATATATACAACGTGTCCAACACGTACGTGTATATATACAACGTGTCCAACACGTACGTGTATATATACAACGTGTCCAACACGTACGTGTATGTTTACAACGTGTCCAACACGTACGTGTATATATACAACGTGTCCAACATGTACGTGTATGTTTACAACGTGTCCAACACGTACGTGTATATATACAACGTGTCCAACATGTACGTGTATGTTTACAACGTGTCCAACACGTACGTGTATATATACAACGTGTCCAACACGTACGTGTATATATACAACGTGTCCAACACGTACGTGTATATATACAACGTGTCCAACACGTACGTGTATGTTTACAACGTGTCCAACACGTACGTGTATATATACAACGTGTCCAACACGTACATGTATGTTTACAACTTGTCCAACACGTACGTATATATATACAACGTGTCCAACACGTACGTGTATGTTTACAACGTGTCCAACACGTACGTGTATATATACAACGTGTCCAACACGTACATGTATGTTTACAACGTGTCCAACACGTACGTGTATACGTACAACGTGTCCAACACGTACGTGTATATATACAACGTGTCCAACACGTACGTGTATACATACAACGTGTCCAACACGTACGTGTATACATACAATGTGTCCAACACGTACGTGTATACATACAATGTGTCTAACACGTACGTGTATACATACAACGTGTCCAACACGTACGTGTATATATATATATACAACGTGTCCAACACGTATGTGTATATATATATATACGTGTCCAACACGTACGTGTATATATACAACGTGTCCAACACGTACGTGTATATATACAACGTGTCCAACACGTACGTGTATATATACAACGTGTCCAACACGTACGTGTATGTTTACAACGTGTCCAACACGTACGTGTATATATATATATACAACGTGTCCAACACGTATGTGTATATATATATATACGTGTCCAACACGTACGTGTATACATACAACGTGTCCAACACGTACGTGTATACATACAATGTGTCCAACACGTACGTGTATACATACAATGTGTCTAACACGTACGTGTATACATACAACGTGTCCAACACGTACGTGTATATATATATATACAACGTGTCCAACACGTATGTGTATATATATATATACGTGTCCAACACGTACGTGTATATATACATCGTGTCCAACACGTACGTGTATATATACAACGTGTCCAACACGTACGTGTATATATACAACGTGTCCAACACGTACGTGTATGTTTACAACGTGTCCAACACGTACGTGTATATATATATACAACGTGTCCAACACGTATGTGTATATATATATATACGTGTCCAACACGTACGTGTATATATACAACGTGTCCAACACGTACGTGTATATATACAATGTGTCTAACACGTACGTGTATACATACAAGGTGTCCAACACGTACGTGTATATATATATATATATACAACGTGTCCAACACGTATGTGTATATATATATATACGTGTCCAACACGTACGTGTATATATACAACGTGTCCAACACGTACGTGTATACATACAACGTGTCCAACACGTACGTGTATATATATATATACAACGTGTCCAACACGTACGTGTATATATATATATACAACGTGTCCAACACGTACGTGTATATATATATATACGTGTCCAACACGTACGTGTATATATACAACGTGTCCAACACGTACGTGTATATATACAACGTGTCCAACACGTACGTGTATATATACAACGTGTCCAACACGTACGTGTATGTTTACAACGTGTCCAACACGTACGTGTATATATACAACGTGTCCAACATGTACGTGTATGTTTACAACGTGTCCAACACGTACGTGTATATATACAACGTGTCCAACATGTACGTGTATGTTTACAACGTGTCCAACACGTACGTGTATATATACAACGTGTCCAACACGTACGTGTATATATACAACGTGTCCAACACGTACGTGTATATATACAACGTGTCCAACACGTACGTGTATGTTTACAACGTGTCCAACACGTACGTGTATATATACAACGTGTCCAACACGTACATGTATGTTTACAACTTGTCCAACACGTACGTATATATATACAACGTGTCCAACACGTACGTGTATGTTTACAACGTGTCCAACACGTACGTGTATATATACAACGTGTCCAACACGTACATGTATGTTTACAACGTGTCCAACACGTACGTGTATACGTACAACGTGTCCAACACGTACGTGTATATATACAACGTGTCCAACACGTACGTGTATACATACAACGTGTCCAACACGTACGTGTATACATACAATGTGTCCAACACGTACGTGTATACATACAATGTGTCTAACACGTACGTGTATACATACAACGTGTCCAACACGTACGTGTATATATATATATACAACGTGTCCAACACGTATGTGTATATATATATATACGTGTCCAACACGTACGTGTATATATACAACGTGTCCAACACGTACGTGTATATATACAACGTGTCCAACACGTACGTGTATATATACAACGTGTCCAACACGTACGTGTATGTTTACAACGTGTCCAACACGTACGTGTATATATATATATACAACGTGTCCAACACGTATGTGTATATATATATATACGTGTCCAACACGTACGTGTATATATACAACGTGTCCAACACGTACGTGTATATATACAATGTGTCTAACACGTACGTGTATACATACAACGTGTCCAACACGTACGTGTATATATATATTTACAACGTGTCCAACACGTACGTGTATACATACAACGTGTCCAACACGTACGTGTATATATTCAACGTGTCCAACACGTACGTGTATGTTTACAACGTGTCCAACACGTACGTGTATATATACAACGTGTCCAACACGTACGTGTATACATACAACGTGTCCAACACGTACGTGTATACATACAATGTGTCCAACACGTACGTGTATACATACAATGTGTCTAACACGTACGTGTATACATACAACGTGTCCAACACGTACGTGTATATATATATATACAACGTGTCCAACACGTATGTGTATATATATATATACGTGTCCAACACGTACGTGTATATATACAACGTGTCCAACACGTACGTGTATATATACAACGTGTCCAACACGTACGTGTATATATACAACGTGTCCAACACGTACGTGTATGTTTACAACGTGTCCAACACGTACGTGTATATATATATACAACGTGTCCAACACGTATGTGTATATATATATATACGTGTCCAACACGTACGTGTATATATACAACGTGTCCAACACGTACGTGTATATATACAATGTGTCTAACACGTACGTGTATACATACAACGTGTCCAACACGTACGTGTATATATATATATATATACAACGTGTCCAACACGTATGTGTATATATATATATACGTGTCCAACACGTACGTGTATATATACAACGTGTCCAACACGTACGTGTATACATACAACGTGTCCAACACGTACGTGTATATATATATATACAACGTGTCCAACACGTACGTGTATATATATATATACAACGTGTCCAACACGTACGTGTATATATATATACAACGTGTCCAACACGTACGTGTATATATATATATATACGTGTCCAACACGTACGTGTATATATACAACGTGTCCAACACGTACGTGTATATATACAACGTGTCCAACACGTACGTGTATATATACAACGTGTCCAACACGTACGTGTATATATACAACGTGTCCAACACGTACGTGTATATATACAACGTGTCCAACACGTACGTGTATGTTTACAACGTGTCCAACACGTACGTGTATATATACAACGTGTCCAACATGTACGTGTATGTTTACAACGTGTCCAACACGTACGTGTATATATACAACGTGTCCAACATGTACGTGTATGTTTACAACGTGTCCAACACGTACGTGTATATATACAACGTGTCCAACACGTACGTGTATATATACAACGTGTCCAACACGTACGTGTATATATACAACGTGTCCAACACGTACGTGTATGTTTACAACGTGTCCAACACGTACGTGTATATATACAACGTGTCCAACACGTACATGTATGTTTACAACTTGTCCAACACGTACGTATATATATACAACGTGTCCAACACGTACGAGTATGTTTACAACGTGTCCAACACGTACGTGTATATATACAACGTGTCCAACACGTACATGTATGTTTACAACGTGTCCAACACGTACGTGTATACGTACAACGTGTCCAACACGTACGTGTATATATACAACGTGTCCAACACGTACGTGTATACATACAACGTGTCCAACACGTACGTGTATACATACAATGTGTCCAACACGTACGTGTATACATACAATGTGTCTAACACGTACGTGTATACATACAACGTGTCCAACACGTACGTGTATATATATATATACAACGTGTCCAACACGTATGTGTATATATATATATACGTGTCCAACACGTACGTGTATATATACAACGTGTCCAACACGTACGTGTATATATACAACGTGTCCAACACGTACGTGTATATATACAACGTGTCCAACACGTACGTGTATGTTTACAACGTGTCCAACACGTACGTGTATATATATATACAACGTGTCCAACACGTATGTGTATATATATATATACGTGTCCAACACGTACGTGTATATATACAACGTGTCCAACACGTACGTGTATATATACAATGTGTCTAACACGTACGTGTATACATACAACGTGTCCAACACGTACGTGTATATATATATATATATACAACGTGTCCAACACGTATGTGTATATATATATATACGTGTCCAACACGTACGTGTATATATACAACGTGTCCAACACGTACGTGTATACATACAACGTGTCCAACACGTACGTGTATATATATATATACAACGTGTCCAACACGTACGTGTATATATATATATACAACGTGTCCAACACGTACGTGTATATATATATACAACGTGTCCAACACGTACGTGTATATATATATATATACGTGTCCAACACGTACGTGTATATATACAACGTGTCCAACACGTACGTGTATATATACAACGTGTCCAACACGTACGTGTATATATACAACGTGTCCAACACGTACGTGTATATATACAACGTGTCCAACACGTACGTGTATATATACAACGTGTCCAACACGTACGTGTATGTTTACAACGTGTCCAACACGTACGTGTATATATACAACGTGTCCAACATGTACGTGTATGTTTACAACGTGTCCAACACGTACGTGTATATATACAACGTGTCCAACATGTACGTGTATGTTTACAACGTGTCCAACACGTACGTGTATATATACAACGTGTCCAACACGTACGTGTATATATACAACGTGTCCAACACGTACGTGTATATATACAACGTGTCCAACACGTACGTGTATGTTTACAACGTGTCCAACACGTACGTGTATATATACAACGTGTCCAACACGTACATGTATGTTTACAACTTGTCCAACACGTACGTATATATATACAACGTGTCCAACACGTACGAGTATGTTTACAACGTGTCCAACACGTACGTGTATATATACAACGTGTCCAACACGTACATGTATGTTTACAACGTGTCCAACACGTACGTGTATACGTACAACGTGTCCAACACGTACGTGTATATATACAACGTGTCCAACACGTACGTGTATACATACAACGTGTCCAACACGTACGTGTATACATACAATGTGTCCAACACGTACGTGTATACATACAATGTGTCTAACACGTACGTGTATACATACAACGTGTCCAACACGTACGTGTATATATATATATACAACGTGTCCAACACGTATGTGTATATATATATATACGTGTCCAACACGTACGTGTATATATACAACGTGTCCAACACGTACGTGTATATATACAACGTGTCCAACACGTACGTGTATATATACAACGTGTCCAACACGTACGTGTATGTTTACAACGTGTCCAACACGTACGTGTATATATATATATACAACGTGTCCAACACGTATGTGTATATATATATATACGTGTCCAACACGTACGTGTATATATACAACGTGTCCAACACGTACGTGTATACGTACAACGTGTCCAACACGTACGTGTATATATACAACGTGTCCAACACGTACGTGTATACATACAACGTGTCCAACACGTACGTGTATACATACAATGTGTCCAACACGTACGTGTATACATACAATGTGTCTAACACGTACGTGTGTACATACAACGTGTCCAACACGTACGTGTATATATATATATATATACAACGTGTCCAACACGTACATGTATGTTTACAACGTGTCCAACACGTACATGTATGTTTACAACGTGTCCAACACGTACGTGTATATATACAACGTACGTGTATGTTTACAACGTGTCCAACACGTACGTGTATATATACAATGTGTCCAACACGTACGTGTATACATACAATGTGTCTAACACGTACGTGTATACATACAACGTGTCCAACACGTACGTGTATATATATATATACAACGTGTCCAACACGTACGTGTATACATACAACGTGTCCAACACGTACGTGTATACATACAACGTGTCCAACACGTACGTGTATACATACAATGTGTCCAACACGTACGTGTATACATACAATGTGTCTAACACGTACGTGTATACATACAACGTGTCCAACACGTACGTGTATATATATATATACAACGTGTCCAACACGTATGTGTATATATATATATACGTGTCCAACACGTACGTGTATATATACAACGTGTCCAACACGTACGTGTATATATACAACGTGTCCAACACGTACGTGTATATATACAACGTGTCCAACACGTACGTGTATGTTTACAACGTGTCCAACACGTACGTGTATATATATATATACAACGTGTCCAACACGTATGTGTATATATATATATACGTGTCCAACACGTACGTGTATATATACAACGTGTCCAACACGTACGTGTATGTTTACAATGTGTCTAACACGTACGTGTATACATACAACGTGTCCAACACGTACATGTATGTTTACAACGTGTCCAACACGTACGTATATATATACAACGTGTCCAACACGTACGTGTATACGTACAACGTGTCCAACACGTACGTATATATATATAACGTGTCCAACACGTACATGTATACATACAACGTGTCCAACACGTACGTGTATACATACAATGTGTCCAACACGTACGTGTATACATACAATGTGTCTAAAACGTACGTGTATACATACAACGTGTCCAACACGTACGTGTATATATATATATACAACGTGTCCAACACGTACGTGTATATATATATATACGTGTCCAACACGTACGTGTATACATACAACGTGTTCAACAAGTACGTGTATACATAAAACGTGTCCAACACGTACGTGTATACATACAACGTGTCCAGCACGGACGTGTATGTATACGTGTCCTACACGTATGTGTATATATACAACGCGTCCATCACCTACGTGTATATATACAACGTGTCCACACGTACGTGTATGTTTACAACGTGTCCAACACGTACGTGTATACACACAACGTGTCCAACACTTACGTGTATACATACAACGTGTCCAACACGTACGTGTATACATACAACGTGTCCAACACGTACGTGTATATATACAACGTGTCTAACACGTACGTGTATGTTTACAACGTGTCCAACACGTAGGTGTATACATACAACGTGTCCAACACGTACGTGTATGTTTACAACGTGTCCAACACGTACGTGTATATATACAACGTGTCCAACACGTACGTGTATGTTTACAACGTGTCCAACACGTACGTGTATATATACAACGTGTCCAACACGTACGTGTATGTTTACAACGTGTCCAACACGTACGTGTATATATACAACGTGTCCAACACGTACATGTATGTTTACAACGTGTCCAACACGTACGTGTATATATACAACGTACGTGTATGTTTACAACGTGTCCAACACGTACGTGTATATATATATATATATATATATACAACGTGTCCAACACGTACATGTATGTTTACAACGTGTCCAACACGTACGTGCATATATACAACGTGTCCAACACGTACGTGTATACATACAACGTGTCCAACACGTACGTCTATACATACAACGTGTCCAACACGTACGTGTATACATACAATGTGTCCAACACGTACGTGTATACATACAATGTGTCTAACACGTACGTGTGTACATACAACGTGTCCAACACGTACGTGTATATATATATATATACAACGTGTCCAACACGTACGTGTATATATATATATACGTGTCCAACACGTACGTGTATATATACAACGTGTCCAACACGTACGTGTATATATACAACGTGTCCAACACGTACATGTATGTTTACAACGTGTCCAACAAGTACGTGTATACGTACAACGTGTCCAACACGTACGTGTATATATACAACGTGTCCAACACGTACGTGTATATATACAACGTGTCCAACACGTATGTATATATATATATATACAACGTGTCCAACACGTACGTGTATATATACAACGTGTCCACACGTACGTGTATGTTTACAACGTGTCCAACACGTACGTGTATACACACAACGTGTCCAACACTTACGTGTATACATACAACGTGTCCAACACGTACATGTATGTTTACAACGTGTCCAACACGTACGTATATATATACAACGTGTCCAACACGTACGTGTATGTTTACAACGTGTCCAACACGTACGTGTATATATACAACGTGTCCAACACGTATGTATATATATATATATACAACGTGTCCAACACGTACGTGTATATATACAACGTGTCCACACGTACGTGTATGTTTACAACGTGTCCAACACGTACGTGTATACACACAACGTGTCCAACACGTACGTGTATATATACAACGTGTCCAACACGTACATGTATGTTTACAACGTGTCCAACACGTACGTATATATATACAACGTGTCCAACACGTACGTGTATGTTTACAACGTGTCCAACACGTACGTGTATATATACAACGTGTCCAACACGTACATGTATGTTTACAACGTGTCCAACACGTACGTGTATACGTACAACGAGTCCAACACGTACGTGTATATATACAACGTGTCCAACACGTACGTGTATACATACAACGTGTCCAACACGTACGTGTATACATACAATGTGTCCAACACGTACGTGTATACATACAATGTGTCTAACACGTACGTGTATACATACAACGTGTCCAACACGTACGTGTATATATATATATACAACGTGTCCAACACGTATGTGTATATATATATATACGTGTCCAACAAGTACGTGTATACATAAAACGTGTCCAACACGTACGTGTATACATACAATGTGTCCAACATGTACGTGTATATATACAACGTGTCCAGCACGGACGTGTATGTATACGTGTCCTACACGTATGTGTATATATACAATGCGTCCATCACCTACGTGTATATATACAACGTGTCGAACACGTACGTGTATATATATATATACAACGTGTCCAACACGTACGTGTATATATACAACGTGTCCACACGTACGTGTATGTTTACAACGTGTCCAACACGTACGTGTATACACACAACGTGTCCAACACTTACGTGTATACATACAACGTGTCCAACACGTACGTGTATACATACAACGTGTCCAACACGTACGTGTATATATACAACGTGTCCAACACGTACGTGTATGTTTACAACGTGTCCAACACGTACGTGTATATATACAACGTGTCCAACACGTACATGTATGTTTACAACGTGTCCAACACGTACGTGTATATATACAACGTGTCCAACACGTACATGTATGTTTACAACGTGTCCAACACGTACGTATATATATACAACGTGTCCAACACGTACGTGTATGTTTACAACGTGTCCAACACGTACGTGTATATATACAACGTGTCCAACACGTACGTGTATATATACAACGTGTCCAACACGTACGTGTATGTTTACAACGTGTCCATGACGTACGTGTATATATACAACGTGTCCAACACGTACATGTATGTTTACAACGTGTCCAACACGTACGTGTATATATACAACGTGTCCAACACGTACATGTATGTTTACAACGTGTCCAACACGTACGTGTATACGTACAACGTGTCCAACACGTACGTGTATATATACAACGTGTCCAACACGTACGTGTATACATACAACGTGTCCAACACGTACGTGTATACATACAATGTGTCCAACACGTACGTGTATACATACAATGTGTCTAACACGTACGTGTGTACATACAACGTGTCCAACACGTACGTGTATATATATATATATACAACGTGTCCAACACGTACATGTATGTTTACAACGTGTCCAACACGTACATGTATGTTTACAACGTGTCCAACACGTACGTGTATATATACAACGTACGTGTATGTTTACAACGTGTCCAACACGTACGTGTATATATACAATGTGTCCAACACGTACGTGTATACATACAATGTGTCTAACACGTACGTGTATACATACAACGTGTCCAACACGTACGTGTATATATATATATACAACGTGTCCAACACGTACGTGTATACATACAACGTGTCCAACACGTACGTGTATACATACAACGTGTCCAACACGTACGTGTATACATACAATGTGTCCAACACGTACGTGTATACATACAATGTGTCTAACACGTACGTGTATACATACAACGTGTCCAACACGTACGTGTATACACACAACGTGTCCAACACTTACGTGTATACATACAACGTGTCCAACACGTACGTGTATACATACAACGTGTCCAACACGTACGTGTATATATACAACGTGTCCAACACGTACGTGTATGTTTACAACGTGTCCAACACGTACGTGTATATATACAACGTGTCCAACACGTACATGTATGTTTACAACGTGTCCAACACGTACGTGTATATATACAACGTGTCCAACACGTACATGTATGTTTACAACGTGTCCAACACGTACGTATATATATACAACGTGTCCAACACGTACGTGTATGTTTACAACGTGTCCAACACGTACGTGTATATATACAACGTGTCCAACACGTACGTGTATATATACAACGTGTCCAACACGTACGTGTATGTTTACAACGTGTCCATGACGTACGTGTATATATACAACGTGTCCAACACGTACATGTATGTTTACAACGTGTCCAACACGTACGTGTATATATACAACGTGTCCAACACGTACATGTATGTTTACAACGTGTCCAACACGTACGTGTATACGTACAACGTGTCCAACACGTACGTGTATATATACAACGTGTCCAACACGTACGTGTATACATACAACGTGTCCAACACGTACGTGTATACATACAATGTGTCCAACACGTACGTGTATACATACAATGTGTCTAACACGTACGTGTGTACATACAACGTGTCCAACACGTACGTGTATATATATATATATACAACGTGTCCAACACGTACATGTATGTTTACAACGTGTCCAACACGTACATGTATGTTTACAACGTGTCCAACACGTACGTGTATATATACAACGTACGTGTATGTTTACAACGTGTCCAACACGTACGTGTATATATACAATGTGTCCAACACGTACGTGTATACATACAATGTGTCTAACACGTACGTGTATACATACAACGTGTCCAACACGTACGTGTATATATATATATACAACGTGTCCAACACGTACGTGTATACATACAACGTGTCCAACACGTACGTGTATACATACAACGTGTCCAACACGTACGTGTATACATACAATGTGTCCAACACGTACGTGTATACATACAATGTGTCTAACACGTACGTGTATACATACAACGTGTCCAACACGTACGTGTATATATATATATACAACGTGTCCAACACGTATGTGTATATATATATATACGTGTCCAACACGTACGTGTATATATACAACGTGTCCAACACGTACGTGTATATATACAACGTGTCCAACACGTACGTGTATATATACAACGTGTCCAACACGTACGTGTATGTTTACAACGTGTCCAACACGTACGTGTATATATATATATACAACGTGTCCAACACGTATGTGTATATATATATATACGTGTCCAACACGTACGTGTATATATACAACGTGTCCAACACGTACGTGTATGTTTACAATGTGTCTAACACGTACGTGTATACATACAACGTGTCCAACACGTACATGTATGTTTACAACGTGTCCAACACGTACGTATATATATACAACGTGTCCAACACGTACGTGTATACGTACAACGTGTCCAACACGTACGTATATATATATAACGTGTCCAACACGTACATGTATACATACAACGTGTCCAACACGTACGTGTATACATACAATGTGTCCAACACGTACGTGTATACATACAATGTGTCTAAAACGTACGTGTATACATACAACGTGTCCAACACGTACGTGTATATATATATATACAACGTGTCCAACACGTACGTGTATATATATATATACGTGTCCAACACGTACGTGTATACATACAACGTGTTCAACAAGTACGTGTATACATAAAACGTGTCCAACACGTACGTGTATACATACAATGTGTCCAACATGTACGTGTATATATACAACGTGTCCAGCACGGACGTGTATGTATACGTGTCCTACACGTATGTGTATATATACAACGCGTCCATCACCTACGTGTATATATACAACGTGTCCACACGTACGTGTATGTTTACAACGTGTCCAACACGTACGTGTATACACACAACGTGTCCAACACTTACGTGTATACATACAACGTGTCCAACACGTACGTGTATACATACAACGTGTCCAACACGTACGTGTATATATACAACGTGTCTAACACGTACGTGTATGTTTACAACGTGTCCAACACGTACGTGTATACATACAACGTGTCCAACACGTACGTGTATGTTTACAACGTGTCCAACACGTACGTGTATATATACAACGTGTCCAACACGTACGTGTATGTTTACAACGTGTCCAACACGTACGTGTATATATACAACGTGTCCAACACGTACGTGTATGTTTACAACGTGTCCAACACGTACGTGTATATATACAACGTGTCCAACACGTACATGTATGTTTACAACGTGTCCAACACGTACGTGTATATATACAACGTACGTGTATGTTTACAACGTGTCCAACACGTACGTGTATATATATATATATATATATATACAACGTGTCCAACACGTACATGTATGTTTACAACGTGTCCAACACGTACGTGCATATATACAACGTGTCCAACACGTACGTGTATACATACAACGTGTCCAACACGTACGTCTATACATACAACGTGTCCAACACGTACGTATATACACACAACGTGTCCAACACGTACGTGTATACACACAACGTGTCCAACACGTACGTGTATACATACAACGTGTCCAACACGTACGTGTTTACATACAACGTGTCCAACACGTACGTGTATATATACAACGTGTCCAACACGTACGTGTATATATACAACGTGTCCAACACGTACGTGTATACACACAACGTGTCCAACACTTACGTGTATACATACAACGTGTCCAACACGTACGTGTATACATACAACGTGTCCAACACGTACGTGTATATATACAACGTGTCTAACACGTACGTGTATGTTTACAACGTGTCCAACACGTACGTGTATACATACAACGTGTCCAACACGTTCGTGTATGTTTACAACGTGTCCAACACGTACGTGTATATATACAACGTGTCCAACACGTACGTGTATGTTTACAACGTGTCCAACACGTACGTGTATATATACAACGTGTCCAACACGTACGTGTATGTTTACAACGTGTCCAACACGTACGTGTATATATACAACGTGTCCAACACGTACATGTATGTTTACAACGTGTCCAACACGTACGTGTATATATACAACGTACGTGCATGTTTACAACGTGTCCAACACGTACGTGTATGTTTACAATGTGTCTAACACGTACGTGTATACATACAACGTGTCCAACACGTACATGTATGTTTACAACGTGTCCAACACGTACGTATATATATACAACGTGTCCAACACGTACGTGTATACGTACAACGTGTCCAACACGTACGTATATATATATAACGTGTCCAACACGTACATGTATACATACAACGTGTCCAACACGTACGTGTATACATACAATGTGTCCAACACGTACGTGTATACATACAATGTGTCTAAAACGTACGTGTATACATACAACGTGTCCAACACGTACGTGTATATATATATATACAACGTGTCCAACACGTACGTGTATATATATATATACGTGTCCAACACGTACGTGTATACATACAACGTGTTCAACAAGTACGTGTATACATAAAACGTGTCCAACACGTACGTGTATACATACAATGTGTCCAACATGTACGTGTATATATACAACGTGTCCAGCACGGACGTGTATGTATACGTGTCCTACACGTATGTGTATATATACAACGCGTCCATCACCTACGTGTATATATACAACGTGTCCACACGTACGTGTATGTTTACAACGTGTCCAACACGTACGTGTATACACACAACGTGTCCAACACTTACGTGTATACATACAACGTGTCCAACACGTACGTGTATACATACAACGTGTCCAACACGTACGTGTATATATACAACGTGTCTAACACGTACGTGTATGTTTACAACGTGTCCAACACGTACGTGTATACATACAACGTGTCCAACACGTACGTGTATGTTTACAACGTGTCCAACACGTACGTGTATATATACAACGTGTCCAACACGTACGTGTATGTTTACAACGTGTCCAACACGTACGTGTATATATACAACGTGTCCAACACGTACGTGTATGTTTACAACGTGTCCAACACGTACGTGTATATATACAACGTGTCCAACACGTACATGTATGTTTACAACGTGTCCAACACGTACGTGTATATATACAACGTACGTGTATGTTTACAACGTGTCCAACACGTACGTGTATATATATATATATATATATATACAACGTGTCCAACACGTACATGTATGTTTACAACGTGTCCAACACGTACGTGCATATATACAACGTGTCCAACACGTACGTGTATACATACAACGTGTCCAACACGTACGTCTATACATACAACGTGTCCAACACGTACGTATATACACACAACGTGTCCAACACGTACGTGTATACACACAACGTGTCCAACACGTACGTGTATACATACAACGTGTCCAACACGTACGTGTTTACATACAACGTGTCCAACACGTACGTGTATATATACAACGTGTCCAACACGTACGTGTATATATACAACGTGTCCAACACGTACGTGTATATATACAACGTGTCTAACACGTACGTGTATGTTTACAACGTGTCCAACACGTACGTGTATACATACAACGTGTCCAACACGTACGTGTATATATACAACGTGTCCAACACGTACGTGTATATATACAACGTGTCCAACACGTACGTGTATGTTTACAACGTGTCCAACACGTACGTGTATATATACAACGTGTCCAACACGTACATGTATGTTTACAACGTGTCCAACACGTACGTATATATATACAACGTGTCCAACACGTACGTGTATGTTTACAACGTGTCCAACACGTACGTGTATATATACAACGTGTCCAACACGTACGTGTATATATACAACGTGTCCAACACGTACATGTATGTTTACAACGTGTCCAACACGTACGTGTATACGTACAACGTGTCCAACACGTACGTGTATACATACAACGTGTCCAACACGTACGTGTATACATACAACGTGTCCAACACGTACGTGTATACATACAATGTGTCCAACACGTACGTGTATACATACAATGTGTCTAACACGTACGTGTATACATACAACGTGTCCAACACGTACGTGTATATATATATACACAACGTGTCCAACACGTACGTGTATACATACAACGTGTCCAACACGTACGTGTATACATACAACGTGTCCAACACGTACGTGTATACACACAACGTGTCCAACACTTACGTGTATACATACAACGTGTCCAACACGTACGTGTATACATACAACGTGTCCAACACGTACGTGTATATATACAACGTGTCTAACACGTACGTGTATGTTTACAACGTGTCCAACACGTACGTGTATACATACAACGTGTCCAACACGTTCGTGTATGTTTACAACGTGTCCAACACGTACGTGTATATATACAACGTGTCCAACACGTACGTGTATGTTTACAAAGTGTCCAACACGTACGTGTATATATACAACGTGTCCAACACGTACGTGTATGTTTACAACGTGTCCAACACGTACGTGTATATATACAACGTGTCCAACACGTACATGTATGTTTACAACGTGTCCAACACGTACGTGTATATATACAACGTACGTGTATGTTTACAACGTGTCCAACACGTACGTGTATATATATATATATATATATACAACGTGTCCAACACGTACATGTATGTTTACAACGTGTCCAACACGTACGTGCATATATACAACGTGTCCAACACGTACGTGTATACATACAACGTGTCCAACACGTACGTCTATACATACAACGTGTCCAACACGTACGTATATACACACAACGTGTCCAACACGTACGTGTATACACACAACGTGTCCAACACGTACGTGTATACATACAACGTGTCCAACACGTACGTGTTTACATACAACGTGTCCAACACGTACGTGTATATATTCAACGTGTCCAACACGTACGTGTATATATACAACGTGTCCAACACGTACGTGTATATATACAACGTGTCTAACACGTACGTGTATGTTTACAACGTGTCCAACACGTACGTGTATACATACAACGTGTCCAACACGTACGTGTATGTTTACAACGTGTCCAACACGTACGTGTATATATATATATACAACGTGTCCAACACGTATGTGTATATATATATATACGTGTCCAACACGTACGTGTATATATACAACGTGTCCAACACGTACGTGTATATATACAATGTGTCCAACACGTACGTGTATATATACAACGTGTCCAACACGTACGTGTATGTTTACAACGTGTCCAACACGTACGTGTATATATATATATACAACGTGTCCAACACGTATGTGTATATATATATATACGTGTCCAACACGTACGTGTATATATACAACGTGTCCAACACGTACGTGTATATATACAATGTGTCTAACACGTACGTGTATACATACAACGTGTCCAACACGTACGTGTATATATATATACAACGTGTCCAACACGTACGTGCATATATACAACGTGTCCAACACGTACGTGTATACATACAACGTGTCCAACACGTACATCTATACATACAACGTGTCCAACACGTACGTATATACACACAACGTGTCCAACACGTACGTGTATACACACAACGTGTCCAACACGTACGTGTATACATACAACGTGTCCAACACGTACGTGTTTACATACAACGTGTCCAACACGTACGTGTATATATACAACGTGTCCAACACGTACGTGTATATATACAACGTGTCCAACACGTACGTGTATATATACAACGTGTCTAACACGTACGTGTATGTTTACAACGTGTCCAACACGTACGTGTATACATACAACGTGTCCAACACGTACGTGTATATATACAACGTGTCCAACACGTACGTGTATATATACAACGTGTCCAACACGTACGTGTATGTTTACAACGTGTCCAACACGTACGTGTATATATACAACGTGTCCAACACGTACATGTATGTTTACAACGTGTCCAACACGTACGTATATATATACAACGTGTCCAACACGTACGTGTATGTTTACAACGTGTCCAACACGTACGTGTATATATACAACGTGTCCAACACATACATGTATGTTTACAACGTGTCCAACACGTACGTGTATACGTACAACGTGTCCAACACGTACGTGTATACATACAACGTGTCCAACACGTACGTGTATACATACAACGTGTCCAACACGTACGTGTATACATACAATGTGTCCAACACGTACGTGTATACATACAATGTGTCTAACACGTACGTGTATACATACAACGTGTCCAACACGTACGTGTATATATATATATACAACGTGTCCAACACGTACGTGTATACATACAACGTGTCCAACACGTACGTGTATACATACAACGTGTCCAACACGTACGTGTATACATACAATGTGTCCAACACGTACGTGTATACATACAATGTGTCTAACACGTACGTGTATACATACAACGTGTCCAACACGTACGTGTATATATATATATACAACGTGTCCAACACGTATGTGTATATATATATATACGTGTCCAACACGTACGTGTATATATACAACGTGTCCAACACGTACGTGTATATATACAACGTGTCCAACACGTACGTGTATATATACAACGTGTCCAACACGTACGTGTATGTTTACAACGTGTCCAACACGTACGTGTATATATATATATACAACGTGTCCAACACGTATGTATATATATATATATATACGTGTCCAACACGTACGTGTATATATACAACGTGTCCAACACGTACGTGTATATATACAATGTGTCTAACACGTACGTGTATACATAAAACGTGTCCAACACGTACGTGTATATATATATATACAACGTGTCCAACACGTATGTGTATATATATATATACGTGTCCAACACGTACGTGTATATATACAACGTGTCCAACACGTACGTGTATATATACAACGTGTCCAACACGTACGTGTATACATACAACGTGTCCAACACGTACGTGTATATATATATATACAACGTGTCCAACACGTACGTGTATATATATATATACGTGTCCAACACGTACGTGTATATATACAACGTGTCCAACACGTACGTGTATATATACAACGTGTCCAACACGTACATGTATGTTTACAACGTGTCCAACACGTACGTGTATACGTACAACGTGTCCAACACGTACGTGTATATATACAACGTGTCCAACACGTACGTGTATACATACAACGTGTCCAACACGTACGTGTATACATACAATGTGTCCAACACGTACGTGTATACATACAATGTGTCTAACACGTACGTGTATACATACAACGTGTCCAACACGTACGTGTATATATATATATACAACGTGTCCAACACGTATGTGTATATATATATATACGTGTCCAACAAGTACGTGTATACATAAAACGTGTCCAACACGTACGTGTATACATACAATGTGTCCAACATGTACGTGTATATATACAACGTGTCCAGCACGGACGTGTATGTATACGTGTCCTACACGTATGTGTATATATACAATGCGTCCATCACCTACGTGTATATATACAACGTGTCGAACACGTACGTGTATATATATATATACAACGTGTCCAACACGTACGTGTATATATACAACGTGTCCACACGTACGTGTATGTTTACAACGTGTCCAACACTTACGTGTATACATACAACGTGTCCAACACGTACGTGTATACATACAACGTGTCCAACACGTACGTGTATATATACAACGTGTCCAACACGTACGTGTATACATACAATGTGTCTAACACGTACGTGTATACATACAACGTGTCCAACACGTACGTGTATACATACAACGTGTCCAACACGTACGTGTATACATACAACGTGTCCAACACGTACGTGTATACATACAATGTGTCCAACACGTACGTGTATACATACAATGTGTCTAACACGTACGTGTATACATACAACGTGTCCAACACGTACGTGTATATATATATATACAACGTGTCCAACACGTACGTGTATACATACAACGTGTCCAACACGTACGTGTATACATACAACGTGTCCAACACGTACGTGTATACATACAATGTGTCCAACACGTACGTGTATACTGTAACAAGTAAGGGAATTCCATAAATTAGCCAAAAATATAACCAACCGGGGATAGAACCCAAGTCTCTCTAATCCTAGTTTCAAGCACTTGCCCACTGGCCAAGATGGTATATTTATTGATTGGTATCGATAATTCCTGACTTGTGTTATTAAGAGTTCGTTTATCTCGATCTTCGGAGTAACTCAGAGCCTATTCATGTCATATTAATGCTTGGATAGGTGGAATTTAAATCATAATCTGATGGATTTCTGTATTCAGTCTAAGGGAAATCATATCAGGTTATATTCCCCTTCCTAAAGCGGAACATATGTAAATCCGTTATCTGCAGTAGATTGGAATAATGTTTCAAGACAGTAGGTTGGATAAGGAGAGAAATGGATGGCCGTGTACCACTATGTATACAGAAACAACCACATAAGCATTTAACCCCACAAAGCTCCTACGAGAAAACTGTCGGGGAGCCATGTAACAAGTAAGGGAATTCCATAAATTAGCCAAAAATATAACCAACCGGGGATAGAACCCAAGTCTCTCTAATCCTAGTTTCAAGCACTTGCCCACTGGCCAAGATGGTATATTTATTGATTGGTATCGATAATTCCTGACTTGTGTTATTAAGAGTTCGTTTATCTCGATCTTCGGAGTAACTCAGAGCCTATTCATGTCATATTAATGCTTGGATAGGTGGAATTTAAATCATAATCTGATGGATTTCTGTATTCAGTCTAAGGGAAATCATATCAGGTTATAATACATACAATGTGTCTAACACGTACGTGTATACATACAACGTGTCCAACACGTACGTGTATATATATATATACAACGTGTCCAACACGTATGTGTATATATATATATACGTGTCCAACACGTACGTGTATATATACAACGTGTCCAACACGTACGTGTATATATACAACGTGTCCAACACGTACGTGTATATATACAACGTGTCCAACACGTACGTGTATGTTTACAACGTGTCCAACACGTACGTGTATATATATATATACAACGTGTCCAACACGTATGTGTATATATATATATACGTGTCCAACACGTACGTGTATATATACAACGTGTCCAACACGTACGTGTATATATACAATGTGTCTAACACGTACGTGTATACATACAACGTGTCCAACACGTACGTGTATATATATATATACAACGTGTCCAACACGTATGTGTATATATATATATACGTGTCCAACACGTACGTGTATATATACAACGTGTCCAACACGTACGTGTATATATACAACGTGTCCAACACGTACGTGTATACATACAACGTGTCCAACACGTACGTGTATATATATATATACAACGTGTCCAACACGTACGTGTATATATATATATACGTGTCCAACACGTACGTGTATATATACAACGTGTCCAACACGTACGTGTATATATACAACGTGTCCAACACGTACATGTATGTTTACAACGTGTCCAACACGTACGTGTATACGTACAACGTGTCCAACACGTACGTGTATATATACAACGTGTCCAACACGTACGTGTATACATACAACGTGTCCAACACGTACGTGTATACATACAATGTGTCCAACACGTACGTGTATACATACAATGTGTCTAACACGTACGTGTATACATACAACGTGTCCAACACGTACGTGTATATATATATATACAACGTGTCCAACACGTATGTGTATATATATATATACGTGTCCAACAAGTACGTGTATACATAAAACGTGTCCAACACGTACGTGTATACATACAATGTGTCCAACATGTACGTGTATATATACAACGTGTCCAGCACGGACGTGTATGTATACGTGTCCTACACGTATGTGTATATATACAATGCGTCCATCACCTACGTGTATATATACAACGTGTCGAACACGTACGTGTATATATATATATACAACGTGTCCAACACGTACGTGTATATATACAACGTGTCCACACGTACGTGTATGTTTACAACGTGTCCAACACGTACGTGTATACACACAACGTGTCCAACACTTACGTGTATACATACAACGTGTCCAACACGTACGTGTATACATACAACGTGTCCAACACGTACGTGTATATATACAACGTGTCCAACACGTACGTGTATGTTTACAACGTGTCCAACACGTACGTGTATATATACAACGTGTCCAACACGTACATGTATGTTGACAACGTGTCCAACACGTACGTGTATATATACAACGTGTCCAACACGTACATGTATGTTTACAACGTGTCCAACACGTACGTGTATACGTACAACGTGTCCAACACGTACGTGTATATATACAACGTGTCCAACACGTACGTGTATACATACAACGTGTCCAACACGTACATGTATGTTGACAACGTGTCCAACACGTACGTGTATATATACAACGTGTCCAACACGTACATGTATGTTTACAACGTGTCCAACACGTACGTGTATACGTACAACGTGTCCAACACGTACGTGTATATATACAACGTGTCCAACACGTACGTGTATACATACAACGTGTCCAACACGTACGTGTATACATACAATGTGTCCAACACGTACGTGTATACATACAATGTGTCTAACACGTACGTGTATACATACAACGTGTCCAACACGTACGTATATATATATATATATATATATACAACGTGTCCAACACGTACGTGTATATATATATATACGTGTCCAACACGTACGTGTATATATACAACGTGTCCAACACGTACGTGTATATATACAACGTGTCCAACACGTACATGTATGTTTACAACGTGTCCAACACGTACGTGTATACGTACAACGTGTCCAACACGTACGTGTATATATACAACGTGTCCAACACGTACGTGTATATATACAACGTGTCCAACACGTATGTATATATATATATATACAACGTGTCCAACACGTACGTGTATATATACAACGTGTCCACACGTACGTGTATGTTTACAACGTGTCCAACACGTACGTGTATACACACAACGTGTCCAACACTTACGTGTATACATACAACGTGTCCACACGTACGTGTATGTTTACAACGTGTCCAACACGTACGTGTATACACACAACGTGTCCAACACTTACGTGTATACATACAACGTGTCCAACACGTACGTGTATGTTTACAACGTGTCCAACACGTACGTGTATACACACAACGTGTCCAACACTTACGTGTATACATACAACGTGTCCAACACGTACGTGTATACATACAACGTGTCCAACACGTACGTGTATATATACAACGTGTCCAACACGTACGTGTATGTTTACAACGTGTCCAACACGTACGTGTATATATACAACGTGTCCAACACGTACGTGTATGTTTACAACGTGTCCAACACGTACGTGTATACACACAACGTGTCCAACACTTACGTGTATACATACAACGTGTCCAACACGTACGTGTATACATACAACGTGTCCAACACGTACGTGTATATATACAACGTGTCCAACACGTACGTGTATGTTTACAACGTGTCCAACACGTACGTGTATATATACAACGTGTCCAACACGTACATGTATGTTGACAACGTGTCCAACACGTACGTGTATATATACAATGTGTCCAACACGTACATGTATGTTTACAACGTGTCCAACACGTACGTGTATACGTACAACGTGTCCAACACGTACGTGTATATATGCAACGTGTCCAACACGTACGTGTATACATACAACGTGTCCAACACGTACGTGTATACATACAATGTGTCCAACACGTACGTGTATACATACAATGTGTCTAACACGTACGTGTATACATACAACGTGTCCAACACGTACGTATATATATATATATATACAACGTGTCCAACACGTACGTGTATATATATATATACGTGTCCAACACGTACGTGTATACACACAACGTGTCCAACACTTACGTGTATACATACAACGTGTCCAACACGTACGTGTATACACACAACGTGTCCAACACTTACGTGTATACATACAACGTGTCCAACACGTACATGTATATATACAACGTGTCCAACACGTACGTGTATATATACAACGTGTCCAACACGTACATGTATGTTTACAACGTGTCCAACACGTACGTATATATATACAACGTGTCCAACACGTACGTGTATGTTTACAACGTGTCCAACACGTACGTGTATATATACAACGTGTCCAACACGTACGTGTATATATACAACGTGTCCAACACGTACGTGTATGTTTACAACGTGTCCAACACGTACGTGTATATATACAACGTGTCCAACACGTACATGTATGTTTACAACGTGTCCAACACGTACGTATATATATACAACGTGTCCAACACGTACATGTATGTTGACAACGTGTCCAACACGTACGTGTATATATACAACGTGTCCAACACGTACATGTATGTTTACAACGTGTCCAACACGTACGTGTATACGTACAACGTGTCCAACACGTACGTGTATATATACAACGTGTCCAACACGTACGTGTATACATACAACGTGTCCAACACGTACGTGTATACATACAATGTGTCCAACACGTACGTGTATACATACAATGTGTCTAACACGTACGTGTATACATACAACGTGTCCAACACGTACGTATATATATATATATATACAACGTGTCCAACACGTACGTGTATATATATATATACGTGTCCAACACGTACGTGTATATATACAACGTGTCCAACACGTACGTGTATATATACAACGTGTCCAACACGTACATGTATGTTTACAACGTGTCCAACACGTACGTGTATACGTACAACGTGTCTAACACGTACGTGTATACATACAACGTGTCCAACACGTACGTATATATATATATATATACAACGTGTCCAACACGTACGTGTATATATATATATACGTGTCCAACACGTACGTGTATATATACAACGTGTCCAACACGTACGTGTATATATACAACGTGTCCAACACGTACATGTATGTTTACAACGTGTCCAACACGTACGTGTATACGTACAACGTGTCCAACACGTACGTGTATATATACAACGTGTCCAACACGTACGTGTATATATACAACGTGTCCAACACGTATGTATATATATATATATACAACGTGTCCAACACGTACGTGTATATATATATAACGTGTCCACACGTACGTGTATGTTTACAACGTGTCCAACACGTACGTGTATACACACAACGTGTCCAACACTTACGTGTATACATACAACGTGTCCACACGTACGTGTATGTTTACAACGTGTCCAACACGTACGTGTATACACACAACGTGTCCAACACTTACGTGTATACATACAACGTGTCCAACACGTACATGTATATATACAACGTGTCCAACACGTACGTGTATATATACAACGTGTCCAACACGTACGTGTATGTTTACAACGTGTCCAACACGTACGTGTATACATACAACGTGTCCAACACGTACGTGTATATATTCAACGTGTCCAACACGTACGTGTATGTT
The DNA here is from genome assembly GCA_906901685.1 of Desoria tigrina. Taxonomy (NCBI): domain Eukaryota; kingdom Metazoa; phylum Arthropoda; class Collembola; order Entomobryomorpha; family Isotomidae; genus Desoria; species Desoria tigrina. Next base: position 253,108 of record CAJQTU010000021.1, on the reverse strand, counting down.
TACAACGTGTCCAACACGTACGTGTATACATACAACGTGTCCAACACGTACGTGTATACATACAATGTGTCCAACACGTACGTGTATACATACAATGTGTCTAACACGTACGTGTATACATACAACGTGTCCAACACGTACGTGTATACATACAATGTGTCCAACACGTACGTGTATACATACAATGTGTCTAACACGTACGTGTATACATACAACGTGTCCAACACGTACGTGTATATATATATATACAACGTGTCCAACACGTATGTGTATATATATATATACGTGTCCAACACGTACGTGTATATATACAACGTGTCCAACACGTACGTGTATATATACAACGTGTCCAACACGTACGTGTATATATACAACGTGTCCAACACGTACGTGTATGTTTACAACGTGTCCAACACGTACGTGTATATATATATACAACGTGTCCAACACGTATGTGTATATATATATATACCTGTCCAACACGTACGTGTATATATACAACGTGTCCAACACGTACGTGTATATATACAATGTGTCTAACACGTACGTGTATACATACAACGTGTCCAACACGTACGTGTATGTTTACAACGTGTCCAACACGTACGTATATATATACAACGTGTCCAACACGTACATGTATACATACAACGTGTCCAACACTTACGTGTATACATACAATGTGTCCAACACGTACGTGTATACATACAATGTGTCCAACACGTACGTGTATACATACAACGTGTCCAACACGTACGTGTATATATACAACGTGTCCAACATGTACGTGTATGTTTACAACGTGTCCAACACGTACGTGTATGTTTACAACGTGTCCAACACGTACGTGTATATATACAACGTGTCCAACACGTACGTGTATATATACAACGTGTCCAACACGTACGTGTATGTTTACAACGTGTCCAACACGTACGTGTATATATACAACGTGTCCAACACGTACGTGTATGTTTACAACGTGTCCAACACGTACGTGTATACATACAACGTGTCCAACACGTACGTGTATATATTCAACGTGTCCAACACGTACGTGTATGTTTACAACGTGTCCAACACGTACGTGTATGCATACAACGTGTCCAACACGTACGTGTATACATACAATGTGTCCAACACGTACGTGTATACATACAATGTGTCTAACACGTACGTGTATACATACAACGTGTCCAACACGTACGTGTATACATACAATGTGTCCAACACGTACGTGTATACATACAATGTGTCTAACACGTACGTGTATACATACAACGTGTCCAACACGTACGTGTATATATATATATACAACGTGTCCAACACGTATGTGTATATATATATATACGTGTCCAACACGTACGTGTATATATACAACGTGTCCAACACGTACGTGTATATATACAACGTGTCCAACACGTACGTGTATATATACAACGTGTCCAACACGTACGTGTATGTTTACAACGTGTCCAACACGTACGTGTATATATATATACAACGTGTCCAACACGTATGTGTATATATATATATACGTGTCCAACACGTACGTGTATATATACAACGTGTCCAACACGTACGTGTATATATACAATGTGTCTAACACGTACGTGTATACATACAACGTGTCCAACACGTACGTGTATATATATATATACAACGTGTCCAACACGTACGTGTATACATACAACGTGTCCAACACGTACGTGTATATATATATATACAACGTGTCCAACACGTACGTGTATATATATATATACAACGTGTCCAACACGTACGTGTATATATATATATACGTGTCCAACACGTACGTGTATATATACAACGTGTCCAACACGTACGTGTATATATACAACGTGTCCAACACGTACGTGTATATATACAACGTGTCCAACACGTACGTGTATGTTTACAACGTGTCCAACACGTACGTGTATATATACAACGTGTCCAACATGTACGTGTATGTTTACAACGTGTCCAACACGTACGTGTATATATACAACGTGTCCAACACGTACGTGTATATATACAACGTGTCCAACACGTACGTGTATACATACAACGTGTCCAACACGTACGTGTATACATACAATGTGTCCAACACGTACGTGTATACATACAATGTGTCTAACACGTACGTGTGTACATACAACGTGTCCAACACGTACGTGTATATATATATATACAACGTGTCCAACACGTACGTGTATATATATATATACGTGTCCAACACGTACGTGTATGTTTACAACGTGTCCAACACGTACGTGTATATATACAACGTGTCCAACACGTACATGTATGTTTACAACGTGTCCAACACGTACGTGTATATATACAACGTGTCCAACACGTACATGTATGTTTACAACGTGTCCAACACGTACGTGTATACGTACAACGTGTCCAACACGTACGTGTATATATACAACGTGTCCAACACGTACGTGTATGTTTACAACGTGTCCAACACGTACGTGTATACATACAACGTGTCCAACACGTACGTGTATATATACAACGTGTCCAACACGTACGTGTATGTTTACAGCGTGTCCAACACGTACGTGTATATATACAACGTGTCCTACACGTACATGTATGTTTACAACGTGTCCAACACGTACGTGTATATATACAACGTGTCCAACACGTACATGTATGTTTACAACGTGTGCAACACGTACGTATATATATACAACGTGTCCAACACGTACATGTATACATACAACGTGGCCAACACGTACGTGTATACATACAATGTGTCCAACACGTACGTGTATACATACAATGTGTCCAACACGTACGTGTATACATACAACGTGTCCAATACGTACGTGTATATATACAACGTGTCCAACATGTACGTGTATGTTTACAACGTGTCCAACACGTACGTGTATGTTTACAACGTGTCCAACACGTACGTGTATATATACAACGTGTCCAACACGTACGTGTATGTTTACAACGTGTCCAACACGTACGTGTATACATACAACGTGTCCAACACGTACGTGTATATATTCAACGTGTCCAACACGTACGTGTATATATACAACGTGTCCAACACGTACGTGTATATATACAACGTGTCCAACACGTACGTGTATACATACAACGTGTCCAACACGTACGTGTATACATACAATGTGTCCAACACGTACGTGTATACATACAATGTGTCTAACACGTACGTGTGTACATACAACGTGTCCAACACGTACGTGTATATATATATATACAACGTGTCCAACACGTACGTGTATATATATATATACGTGTCCAACACGTACGTGTATATATACAACGTGTCCAACACGTACGTGTATATATACAACGTGTCCAACACGTACGTGTATGTTTACAACGTGTCCAACACGTACGTATATATATACAACGTGTCCAACACGTACATGTATACATACAACGTGTCCAACACTTACGTGTATACATACAATGTGTCCAACACGTACGTGTATACATACAATGTGTCCAACACGTACGTGTATACATACAACGTGTCCAACACGTACGTGTATATATACAACGTGTCCAACATGTACGTGTATGTTTACAACGTGTCCAACACGTACGTGTATGTTTACAACGTGTCCAACACGTACGTGTATATATACAACGTGTCCAACACGTACGTGTATATATACAACGTGTCCAACACGTACGTATATATATACAACGTGTCCAACACGTACATGTATACATACAACGTGTCCAACACTTACGTGTATACATACAATGTGTCCAACACGTACGTGTATACATACAATGTGTCCAACACGTACGTGTATACATACAACGTGTCCAACACGTACGTGTATATATACAACGTGTCCAACATGTACGTGTATGTTTACAACGTGTCCAACACGTACGTGTATGTTTACAACGTGTCCAACACGTACGTGTATATATACAACGTGTCCAACACGTACGTGTATATATACAACGTGTCCAACACGTACGTGTATGTTTACAACGTGTCCAACACGTACGTGTATATATACAACGTGTCCAACACGTACGTGTATGTTTACAACGTGTCCAACACGTACGTGTATACATACAACGTGTCCAACACGTACGTGTATATATTCAACGTGTCCAACACGTACGTGTATGTTTACAACGTGTCCAACACGTACGTGTATACATACAACGTGTCCAACACGTACGTGTATACATACAATGTGTCCAACACGTACGTGTATACATACAATGTGTCTAACACGTACGTGTATACATACAACGTGTCCAACACGTACGTGTATATATATATATACGTGTCCAACACGTACGTGTATATATACAACGTGTCCAACACGTACGTGTATATATACAATGTGTCTAACACGTACGTGTATACATACAACGTGTCCAACACGTACGTGTATGTTTACAACGTGTCCAACACGTACGTATATATATACAACGTGTCCAACACGTACATGTATACATACAACGTGTCCAACACTTACGTGTATACATACAATGTGTCCAACACGTACGTGTATACATACAATGTGTCCAACACGTACGTGTATACATACAACGTGTCCAACACGTACGTGTATATATACAACGTGTCCAACATGTACGTGTATGTTTACAACGTGTCCAACACGTACGTGTATGTTTACAACGTGTCCAACACGTACGTGTATATATACAACGTGTCCAACACGTACGTGTATATATACAACGTGTCCAACACGTACGTGTATGTTTACAACGTGTCCAACACGTACGTGTATATATACAACGTGTCCAACACGTACGTGTATGTTTACAACGTGTCCAACACGTACGTGTATACATACAACGTGTCCAACACGTACGTGTATATATTCAACGTGTCCAACACGTACGTGTATGTTTACAACGTGTCCAACACGTACGTGTATACATACAACGTGTCCAACACGTACGTGTATACATACAATGTGTCCAACACGTACGTGTATACATACAATGTGTCTAACACGTACGTGTATACATACAACGTGTCCAACACGTACGTGTATACATACAATGTGTCCAACACGTACGTGTATACATACAATGTGTCTAACACGTACGTGTATACATACAACGTGTCCAACACGTACGTGTATATATATATATACAACGTGTCCAACACGTATGTGTATATATATATATACGTGTCCAACACGTACGTGTATATATACAACGTGTCCAACACGTACGTGTATATATACAACGTGTCCAACACGTACGTGTATATATACAACGTGTCCAACACGTACGTGTATGTTTACAACGTGTCCAACACGTACGTGTATATATATATACAACGTGTCCAACACGTATGTGTATATATATATATACGTGTCCAACACGTACGTGTATATATACAACGTGTCCAACACGTACGTGTATATATACAATGTGTCTAACACGTACGTGTATACATACAACGTGTCCAACACGTACGTGTATATATATATATACAACGTGTCCAACACGTATGTGTATATATATATATACGTGTCCAACACGTACGTGTATATATACAACGTGTCCAACACGTACGTGTATACATACAACGTGTCCAACACGTACGTGTATATATATATATACAACGTGTCCAACACGTACGTGTATATATATATATACAACGTGTCCAACACGTACGTGTATATATATATATACGTGTCCAACACGTACGTGTATATATACAACGTGTCCAACACGTACGTGTATATATACAACGTGTCCAACACGTACGTGTATATATACAACGTGTCCAACACGTACGTGTATGTTTACAACGTGTCCAACACGTACGTGTATATATACAACGTGTCCAACATGTACGTGTATGTTTACAACGTGTCCAACACGTACGTGTATATATACAACGTGTCCAACACGTACGTGTATATATACAACGTGTCCAACACGTACGTGTATACATACAACGTGTCCAACACGTACGTGTATACATACAATGTGTCCAACACGTACGTGTATACATACAATGTGTCTAACACGTACGTGTGTACATACAACGTGTCCAACACGTACGTGTATATATATATATACAACGTGTCCAACACGTACGTGTATATATATATATACGTGTCCAACACGTACGTGTATGTTTACAACGTGTCCAACACGTACGTGTATATATACAACGTGTCCAACACGTACATGTATGTTTACAACGTGTCCAACACGTACGTGTATATATACAACGTGTCCAACACGTACATGTATGTTTACAACGTGTCCAACACGTACGTGTATACGTACAACGTGTCCAACACGTACGTGTATATATACAACGTGTCCAACACGTACGTGTATACATACAACGTGTCCAACACGTACGTGTATATATATATATACAACGTGTCCAACACGTACGTGTATATATATATATACGTGTCCAACACGTACGTGTTGGACACGTTGTATATATACAACGTGTCCAACATGTACGTGTATGTTTACAACGTGTCCAACACGTACGTGTATGTTTACAACGTGTCCAACACGTACGTGTATACATACAACGTGTCCAACACGTACGTGTATATATACAACGTGTCCAACACGTACGTGTATGTTTACAGCGTGTCCAACACGTACGTGTATATATACAACGTGTCCTACACGTACATGTATGTTTACAACGTGTCCAACACGTACGTGTATATATACAACGTGTCCAACACGTACATGTATGTTTACAACGTGTGCAACACGTACGTATATATATACAACGTGTCCAACACGTACATGTATACATACAACGTGGCCAACACGTACGTGTATACATACAATGTGTCCAACACGTACGTGTATACATACAATGTGTCCAACACGTACGTGTATACATACAACGTGTCCAATACGTACGTGTATATATACAACGTGTCCAACATGTACGTGTATGTTTACAACGTGTCCAACACGTACGTGTATGTTTACAACGTGTCCAACACGTACGTGTATATATACAACGTGTCCAACACGTACGTGTATGTTTACAACGTGTCCAACACGTACGTGTATACATACAACGTGTCCAACACGTACGTGTATATATTCAACGTGTCCAACACGTACGTGTATATATACAACGTGTCCAACACGTACGTGTATATATACAACGTGTCCAACACGTACGTGTATACATACAACGTGTCCAACACGTACGTGTATACATACAATGTGTCCAACACGTACGTGTATACATACAATGTGTCTAACACGTACGTGTGTACATACAACGTGTCCAACACGTACGTGTATATATATATATACAACGTGTCCAACACGTACGTGTATATATATATATACGTGTCCAACACGTACGTGTATGTTTACAACGTGTCCAACACGTACGTGTATATATACAACGTGTCCAACACGTACATGTATGTTTACAACGTGTCCAACACGTACGTGTATATATACAACGTGTCCAACACGTACATGTATGTTTACAACGTGTCCAACACGTACGTGTATACGTACAACGTGTCCAACACGTACGTGTATATATACAACGTGTCCAACACGTACGTGTATACATACAACGTGTCCAACACGTACGTGTATATATATATATACAACGTGTCCAACACGTACGTGTATATATATATATACGTGTCCAACACGTACGTGTTGGACACGTTGTATATATACAACGTGTCCAACATGTACGTGTATGTTTACAACGTGTCCAACACGTACGTGTATGTTTACAACGTGTCCAACACGTACGTGTATACATACAACGTGTCCAACACGTACGTGTATATATACAACGTGTCCAACACGTACGTGTATGTTTACAGCGTGTCCAACACGTACGTGTATATATACAACGTGTCCTACACGTACATGTATGTTTACAACGTGTCCAACACGTACGTGTATATATACAACGTGTCCAACACGTACATGTATGTTTACAACGTGTGCAACACGTACGTATATATATACAACGTGTCCAACACGTACATGTATACATACAACGTGGCCAACACGTACGTGTATACATACAATGTGTCCAACACGTACGTGTATACATACAATGTGTCCAACACGTACGTGTATACATACAACGTGTCCAATACGTACGTGTATATATACAACGTGTCCAACATGTACGTGTATGTTTACAACGTGTCCAACACGTACGTGTATGTTTACAACGTGTCCAACACGTACGTGTATATATACAACGTGTCCAACACGTACGTGTATGTTTACAACGTGTCCAACACGTACGTGTATACATACAACGTGTCCAACACGTACGTGTATATATTCAACGTGTCCAACACGTACGTGTATGTTTACAACGTGTCCAACACGTACGTGTATATATACAACGTGTCCAACACGTACGTGTATACATACAACGTGTCCAACACGTACGTGTATATATTCAATGTGTCCAACACGTACGTGTATACATACAATGTGTCCAACACGTACGTGTATACATACAACGTGTCCAACACGTACGTGTATATATATATATACAACGTGTCCAACACGTACGTGTATATATATATATACGTGTCCAACACGTACGTGTTGGACACGTTGTATATATACAACGTGTCCAACATGTACGTGTATGTTTACAACGTGTCCAACACGTACGTGTATGTTTACAACGTGTCCAACACGTACGTGTATATATACAACGTGTCCAACACGTACGTGTATATATACAACGTGTCCAACACGTACGTGTATGTTTACAGCGTGTCCAACACGTACGTGTATATATACAACGTGTCCTACACGTACATGTATGTTTACAACGTGTCCAACACGTACGTGTATATATACAACGTGTCCAACACGTACATGTATGTTTACAACGTGTGCAACACGTACGTATATATATACAACGTGTCCAACACGTACATGTATACATACAACGTGGCCAACACGTACGTGTATACATACAATGTGTCCAACACGTACGTGTATACATACAATGTGTCCAACACGTACGTGTATACATACAACGTGTCCAATACGTACGTGTATATATACAACGTGTCCAACATGTACGTGTATGTTTACAACGTGTCCAACACGTACGTGTATGTTTACAACGTGTCCAACACGTACGTGTATATATACAACGTGTCCAACACGTACGTGTATATATACAACGTGTCCAACACGTACGTGTATATATGCAACGTGTCCAACACGTACTTGTATGTATTCAACGTGTCCAACACGTACTTGTATGTTTACAACGTGTCCAACACGTACGTGTATATATACAACGTGTCCAACACGTACGTGTATATATACAACGTGTCCAACACGTACGTCTATACATACAACGTGTCCAACACGTACGTATATACACACAACGTGTCCAACACGTACGTGTATACACACAACGTGTCCAACACGTTCGTGTATACATACAACGTATCCAACACGTACGTGTATACATACAACGTGTCCAACACGTACGTGTATACATACAACGTGACCAACACGTACGTGTATATATACAACGTGTCCAATACGTACGTGTATATATACAACGTGTCCAACACGTACGTGTATATATACAACGTGTCCAACACGTACGTGTATGTTTACAACGTGTCCAACACGTACGTGTATATATACAACGTGTCCAACACGTACATGTATGTTTACAACGTGTCCAACACGTACGTGTATATATACAACGTGTCCAACACGTACATGTATGTTTACAACGTGTCCAACACGTACGTATATATATACAACGTGTCCAACACGTACATGTATACATACAACGTGTCCAACACTTACGTGTATACATACAATGTGTCCAACACGTACGTGTATACATACAATGTGTCCAACACTTACGTGTATACATACAACGTGTCCAACACGTACGTGTATATATACAACGTGTCCAACATGTACGTGTATGTTTACAACGTGTCCAACACGTACGTGTATGTTTACAACGTGTCCAACACGTACGTGTATATATACAACGTGTCCAACACGTACGTGTATATATACAACGTGTCCAACACGTACGTGTATGTTTACAACGTGTCCAACACGTACGTGTATATATACAACGTGTCCAACACGTACGTGTATGTTTACAACGTGTCCAACACGTACGTGTATACATACAACGTGTCCAACACGTACGTGTATATATTCAACGTGTCCAACACGTACGTGTATGTTTACAACGTGTCCAACACGTACGTGTATATATACAACGTGTCCAACACGTACGTGTATACATACAACGTGTCCAACACGTACGTGTATACATACAATGTGTCCAACACGTACGTGTATACATACAATGTGTCCAACACGTACGTGTATATATATATATACAACGTGTCCAACACGTATGTGTATATATATATATACGTGTCCAACACGTACGTGTATATATACAACGTGTCCAACACGTACGTGTATATATACAACGTGTCCAACACGTACGTGTATATATACAACGTGTCCAACACGTACGTGTATGTTTACAACGTGTCCAACACGTACGTGTATATATATATACAACGTGTCCAACACGTATGTGTATATATATATATATACGTGTCCAACACGTACGTGTATATATACAACGTGTCCAACACGTACGTGTATATATACAATGTGTCTAACACGTACGTGTATACATACAACGTGTCCAACACGTACGTGTATATATATATACAACGTGTCCAACACGTATGTGTATATATATATATACGTGTCCAACACGTACGTGTATATATACAACGTGTCCAACACGTACGTGTATACATACAACGTGTCCAACACGTACGTGTATATATATATATACAACGTGTCCAACACGTACGTGTATATATATATATACAACGTGTCCAACACGTACGTGTATATATATATATACGTGTCCAACACGTACGTGTATATATACAACGTGTCCAACACGTACGTGTATATATACAACGTGTCCAACACGTACGTGTATATATACAACGTGTCCAACACGTACGTGTATGTTTACAACGTGTCCAACACGTACGTGTATATATACAACGTGTCCAACATGTACGTGTATGTTTACAACGTGTCCAACACGTACGTGTATATATACAACGTGTCCAACACGTACGTGTATATATACAACGTGTCCAACACGTACGTGTATACATACAACGTGTCCAACACGTACGTGTATACATACAATGTGTCCAACACGTACGTGTATACATACAATGTGTCTAACACGTACGTGTGTACATACAACGTGTCCAACACGTACGTGTATATATATATATATACAACGTGTCCAACACGTACGTGTATATATATATATACGTGTCCAACACGTACGTGTATGTTTACAACGTGTCCAACACGTACGTGTATATATACAACGTGTCCAACACGTACATGTATGTTTACAACGTGTCCAACACGTACGTGTATATATACAACGTGTCCAACACGTACATGTATGTTTACAACGTGTCCAACACGTACGTGTATACGTACAACGTGTCCAACACGTACGTGTATATATACAACGTGTCCAACACGTACGTGTATACATACAACGTGTCCAACACGTACGTGTATACATACAATGTGTCCAACACGTACGTGTATACATACAATGTGTCTAACACGTACGTGTGTACATACAACGTGTCCAACACGTACGTGTATATATATATATATACAACGTGTCCAACACGTACGTGTATATATATATATACGTGTCCAACACGTACGTGTATATATACAACGTGTCCAACACGTACGTGTATATATACAACGTGTCCAACACGTACATGTATGTTTACAACGTGTCCAACACGTACGTGTATACGTACAACGTGTCCAACACCTACGTGTATATCTACAACGTGTCCAACACGTACGTGTATATATACAACGTGTCCAACACGTATGTATATATATATATATACAACGTGTCCAACACGTACGTGTATATATACAACGTGTCCACACGTACGTGTATGTTTACAACGTGTCCAACACGTACGTATATATATACAACGTGTCCAACACGTACGTGTATGTTTACAACGTGTCCAACACGTACGTGTATATATACAACGTGTCCAACACGTATGTATATATATATATACAACGTGTCCAACACGTACGTGTATATATACAACGTGTCCACACGTACGTGTATGTTTACAACGTGTCCAACACGTACGTGTATACACACAACGTGTCCAACACGTACGTGTATATATACAACGTGTCCAACACGTACATGTATGTTTACAACGTGTCCAACACGTACGTATATATATACAACGTGTCCAACACGTACGTGTATGTTTACAACGTGTCCAACACGTACGTGTATATATACAACGTGTCCAACACGTACATGTATGTTTACAACGTGTCCAACACGTACGTGTATACGTACAACGAGTCCAACACGTACGTGTATATATACAACGTGTCCAACACGTACGTGTATACATACAACGTGTCCAACACGTACGTGTATACATACAATGTGTCCAACACGTACGTGTATACATACAATGTGTCTAACACGTACGTGTATACATACAACGTGTCCAACACGTACGTGTATATATATATATACAACGTGTCCAACACGTATGTGTATATATATATATACGTGTCCAACACGTACGTGTATATATACAACGTGTCCAACACGTACGTGTATATATACAACGTGTCCAACACGTACGTGTATATATACAACGTGTCCAACACGTACGTGTATGTTTACAACGTGTCCAACACGTACGTGTATATATATATACAACGTGTCCAACACGTATGTGTATATATATATATACGTGTCCAACACGTACGTGTATATATACAACGTGTCCAACACGTACGTGTATATATACAATGTGTCTAACACGTACGTGTATACATACAACGTGTCCAACACGTACGTGTATATATATATATACAACGTGTCCAACACGTACGTGTATATATACAACGTGTCCAACACGTACGTGTATATATACAATGTGTCTAACACGTACGTGTATACATACAACGTGTCCAACACGTACGTGTATATATATATATACAACGTGTCCAACACGTACGTGTATACATACAACGTGTCCAACACGTACGTGTATACATACAATGTGTCCAACACGTACGTGTATACATACAATGTGTCTAACACGTACGTGTATACATACAACGTGTCCAACACGTACGTGTATATATATATATACAACGTGTCCAACACGTATGTGTATATATATATATACGTGTCCAACACGTACGTGTATATATACAACGTGTCCAACACGTACGTGTATATATACAACGTGTCCAACACGTACGTGTATATATACAACGTGTCCAACACGTACGTGTATGTTTACAACGTGTCCAACACGTACGTGTATATATATATACAACGTGTCCAACACGTATGTGTATATATATATATACGTGTCCAACACGTACGTGTATATATACAACGTGTCCAACACGTACGTGTATATATACAATGTGTCTAACACGTACGTGTATACATACAACGTGTCCAACACGTACGTGTATATATATATATACAACGTGTCCAACACGTATGTGTATATATATATATACGTGTCCAACACGTACGTGTATATATACAACGTGTCCAACACGTACGTGTATACATACAACGTGTCCAACACGTACGTGTATATATATATATACAACGTGTCCAACACGTACGTGTATATATATATATACAACGTGTCCAACACGTACGTGTATATATATATATACGTGTCCAACACGTACGTGTATATATACAACGTGTCCAACACGTACGTGTATATATACAACGTGTCCAACACGTACGTGTATATATACAACGTGTCCAACACGTACGTGTATGTTTACAACATGTCCAACACGTACGTGTATATATACAACGAGTCCAACACGTACGTGTATATATACAACGTGTCCAACACGTACGTGTATACATACAACGTGTCCAACACGTACGTGTATACATACAATGTGTCCAACACGTACGTGTATACATACAATGTGTCTAACACGTACGTGTATACATACAACGTGTCCAACACGTACGTGTATATATATATATACAACGTGTCCAACACGTATGTGTATATATATATATACGTGTCCAACACGTACGTGTATATATACAACGTGTCCAACACGTACGTGTATATATACAACGTGTCCAACACGTACGTGTATATATACAACGTGTCCAACACGTACGTGTATGTTTACAACGTGTCCAACACGTACGTGTATATATATATACAACGTGTCCAACACGTATGTGTATATATATATATACGTGTCCAACACGTACGTGTATATATACAACGTGTCCAACACGTACGTGTATATATACAATGTGTCTAACACGTACGTGTATACATACAACGTGTCCAACACGTACGTGTATATATATATATACAACGTGTCCAACACGTACGTGTATATATACAACGTGTCCAACACGTACGTGTATATATACAATGTGTCTAACACGTACGTGTATACATACAACGTGTCCAACACGTACGTGTATATATATATATACAACGTGTCCAACACGTACGTGTATACATACAACGTGTCCAACACGTACGTGTATATATATATATACAACGTGTCCAACACGTATGTGTATATATATATATACGTGTCCAACACGTACGTGTATATATACAACGTGTCCAACACGTACGTGTATATATACAACGTGTCCAACACGTACGTGTATATATACAACGTGTCCAACACGTACGTGTATGTTTACAACGTGTCCAACACGTACGTGTATATATATATACAACGTGTCCAACACGTATGTGTATATATATATATACGTGTCCAACACGTACGTGTATATATACAACGTGTCCAACACGTACGTGTATATATACAATGTGTCTAACACGTACGTGTATACATACAACGTGTCCAACACGTACGTGTATATATATATATACAACGTGTCCAACACGTATGTGTATATATATATATACGTGTCCAACACGTACGTGTATATATACAACGTGTCCAACACGTACGTGTATACATACAACGTGTCCAACACGTACGTGTATATATATATATACAACGTGTCCAACACGTACGTGTATATATATATATACAACGTGTCCAACACGTACGTGTATATATATATATACGTGTCCAACACGTACGTGTATATATACAACGTGTCCAACACGTACGTGTATATATACAACGTGTCCAACACGTACGTGTATATATACAACGTGTCCAACACGTACGTGTATGTTTACAACGTGTCCAACACGTACGTGTATATATACAACGTGTCCAACATGTACGTGTATGTTTACAACGTGTCCAACACGTACGTGTATATATACAACGTGTCCAACACGTACGTGTATATATACAACGTGTCCAACACGTACGTGTATACATACAACGTGTCCAACACGTACGTGTATACATACAATGTGTCCAACACGTACGTGTATACATACAATGTGTCTAACACGTACGTGTGTACATACAACGTGTCCAACACGTACGTGTATATATATATATATACAACGTGTCCAACACGTACGTGTATATATATATATACGTGTCCAACACGTACGTGTATGTTTACAACGTGTCCAACACGTACGTGTATATATACAACGTGTCCAACACGTACATGTATGTTTACAACGTGTCCAACACGTACGTGTATATATACAACGTGTCCAACACGTACATGTATGTTTACAACGTGTCCAACACGTACGTGTATACGTACAACGTGTCCAACACGTACGTGTATATATACAACGTGTCCAACACGTACGTGTATACATACAACGTGTCCAACACGTACGTGTATACATACAATGTGTCCAACACGTACGTGTATACATACAATGTGTCTAACACGTACGTGTGTACATACAACGTGTCCAACACGTACGTGTATATATATATATATACAACGTGTCCAACACGTACGTGTATATATATATATACGTGTCCAACACGTACGTGTATATATACAACGTGTCCAACACGTACGTGTATATATACAACGTGTCCAACACGTACATGTATGTTTACAACGTGTCCAACACGTACGTGTATACGTACAACGTGTCCAACACCTACGTGTATATCTACAACGTGTCCAACACGTACGTGTATATATACAACGTGTCCAACACGTATGTATATATATATATATACAACGTGTCCAACACGTACGTGTATATATACAACGTGTCCACACGTACGTGTATGTTTACAACGTGTCCAACACGTACGTATATATATACAACGTGTCCAACACGTACGTGTATGTTTACAACGTGTCCAACACGTACGTGTATATATACAACGTGTCCAACACGTATGTATATATATATATATACAACGTGTCCAACACGTACGTGTATATATACAACGTGTCCACACGTACGTGTATGTTTACAACGTGTCCAACACGTACGTGTATACACACAACGTGTCCAACACGTACGTGTATATATACAACGTGTCCAACACGTACATGTATGTTTACAACGTGTCCAACACGTACGTATATATATACAACGTGTCCAACACGTACGTGTATGTTTACAACGTGTCCAACACGTACGTGTATATATACAACGTGTCCAACACGTACATGTATGTTTACAACGTGTCCAACACGTACGTGTATACGTACAACGAGTCCAACACGTACGTGTATATATACAACGTGTCCAACACGTACGTGTATACATACAACGTGTCCAACACGTACGTGTATACATACAATGTGTCCAACACGTACGTGTATACATACAATGTGTCTAACACGTACGTGTATACATACAACGTGTCCAACACGTACGTGTATATATATATATACAACGTGTCCAACACGTATGTGTATATATATATATACGTGTCCAACACGTACGTGTATATATACAACGTGTCCAACACGTACGTGTATATATACAACGTGTCCAACACGTACGTGTATATATACAACGTGTCCAACACGTACGTGTATGTTTACAACGTGTCCAACACGTACGTGTATATATATATACAACGTGTCCAACACGTATGTGTATATATATATATACGTGTCCAACACGTACGTGTATATATACAACGTGTCCAACACGTACGTGTATATATACAATGTGTCTAACACGTACGTGTATACATACAACGTGTCCAACACGTACGTGTATATATATATATACAACGTGTCCAACACGTATGTGTATATATATATATACGTGTCCAACACGTACGTGTATATATACAACGTGTCCAACACGTACGTGTATATATACAACGTGTCCAACACGTACGTGTATACATACAACGTGTCCAACACGTACGTGTATATATACAACGTGTCCAACACGTACGTGTATATATACAACGTGTCCAACACGTACATGTATGTTTACAACGTGTCCAACACGTACGTGTATACGTACAACGTGTCCAACACGTACGTGTATATATACAACGTGTCCAACACGTACGTGTATACATACAACGTGTCCAACACGTACGTGTATACATACAATGTGTCCAACACGTACGTGTATACATACAATGTGTCTAACACGTACGTGTATACATACAACGTGTCCAACACGTACGTGTATATATATATATACAACGTGTCCAACACGTATGTGTATATATATATATACGTGTCCAACAAGTACGTGTATACATAAAACGTGTCCAACACGTACGTGTATACATACAATGTGTCCAACATGTACGTGTATATATACAACGTGTCCAACACGTACGTGTATGTTTACAACGTGTCCAACACGTACGTGTATATATACAACGTGTCCAACACGTACATGTATGTTTACAACGTGTCCAACACGTACGTGTATACGTACAACGTGTCCAACACGTACGTGTATATATACAACGTGTCCAACACGTACGTGTATACACACAACGTGTCCAACACGTACGTGTATACATACAATGTGTCCAACACGTACGTGTATACATACAATGTGTCTAACACGTACGTGTATACATACAACGTGTCCAACACGTACGTGTATATATATATATATACAACGTGTCCAACACGTACGTGTATATATATATATATACGTGTCCAACTCGTACGTGTATATATACAACGTGTCCAACACGTACGTGTATATATACAACGTGTCCAACACGTACATGTATGTTTACAACGTGTCCAACACGTACGTGTATACGTACAACGTGTCCAACACGTACGTGTATATATACAACGTGTCCAACACGTACGTGTATATATACAACGTGTCCAACACGTATGTATATATATATATATATATACAACGTGTCCAACACGTACGTGTATATATACAACGTGTCCACACGTACGTGTATGTTTACAACGTGTCCAACACGTACGTCTATACATACAACGTGTCCACCACGTACGTATATACACACAACGTGTCCAACACGTACGTCTATACATACAACGTGTCCAACACGTATGTATATACACACAACGTGTCCAACACGTACGTGTATACACACAACGTGTCCAACACGTACGTGTATACATACAACGTGTCCAACACGTACGTGTATACATACAACGTGTCCAACACGTACGTGTATATATACAACGTGTCCAACACGTACGTGTATATATACAACGTGTCTAACACGTACGTGTATGTTTACAACGTGTCCAACACGTACGTGTATACACACAACGTGTCCAACACTTACGTGTATACATACAACGTGTCCAACACGTACATGTATGTTTACAACGTGTCCAACACGTACGTGTATATATACAACGTGTCCAACACGTACGTGTATGTTTACAACGTGTCCAACACGTACGTGTATATATACAACGTGTCCAACACGTACGTGTATATATACAACGTGTCCAACACGTACGTGTATGTTTACAACGTGTCCAACACGTACGTGTATATATACAACGTGTCCAACACGTACATGTATGTTTACAACGTGTCCAACACGTACGTGTATATATACAAGGTGTCCAACACGTACATGTATGTTTACAACGTGTCCAACACGTACGTATATATATACAACGTGTCCAACACGTACGTGTATACGTACAACGTGTCCAACACGTACGTATATATATATAACGTGTCCAACACGTACATGTATACATACAACGTGTCCAACACGTACGTGTATACATACAATGTGTCCAACACGTACGTGTATACATACAATGTGTCTAAAACGTACGTGTATACATACAACGTGTCCAACACGTACGTGTATATATATATATACAACGTGTCCAACACGTACGTGTATATATATATATACGTGTCCAACACGTACGTGTATACATACAACGTGTTCAACAAGTACGTGTATACATAAAACGTGTCCAACACGTACGTGTATACATACAATGTGTCCAACATGTACGTGTATATATACAACGTGTCCAGCACGGACGTGTATGTATACGTGTCCTACACGTATGTGTATATATACAACGCGTCCATCACCTACGTGTATATATACAACGTGTCGAACACGTACGTGTATATATATATATATATACAACGTGTCCAACACGTATGTGTATATATATATATATACAACGTGTCCAACACGTACGTGTATATATACAACGTGTCCAACACGTACGTGTATGTTTACAACGTGTCCAACACGTACGTGTATATATACAACGTGTCCAACACGTACGTGTATGTTTACAACGTGTCCAACACGTACGTGTATGTTTACAACGTGTCCAACACGTACGTTTATACATACAACGTGTCCAACACGTACGTGTATATATACAACGTGTCCAACACGTACGTGTATATATACAACGTGTCCAACACGTACATTTATGTTTACAACGTGTCCAACACGTACGTGTATATATACAACGTGTCCAACACGTACATGTATGTTTACAACGTGTCCAACACGTACGTCTATACATACAACGTGTCCACCACGTACGTATATACACACAACGTGTCCAACACGTACGTCTATACATACAACGTGTCCAACACGTATGTATATACACACAACGTGTCCAACACGTACGTGTATACACACAACGTGTCCAACACGTACGTGTATACATACAACGTGTCCAACACGTACGTGTATACATACAACGTGTCCAACACGTACGTGTATATATACAACGTGTCCAACACGTACGTGTATATATACAACGTGTCTAACACGTACGTGTATGTTTACAACGTGTCCAACACGTACGTGTATACATACAACGTGTCCAACACGTACGTGTATACATACAATGTGTCCAACAGGTACGTGTATACATACAATGTGTCCAACACGTACGTGTATACATACAACGTGTCCAACACGTACGTGTATATATATATATACAACGTGTCCAACACGTACGTGTATATATATATACGTGTCCAACACGTACGTGTATACATACAACGTGTTCAACACGTACGTGTATACATAAAACGTGTCCAACACGTACGTGTATATATTCAATGTGTCCAACACGTACGTGTATACATACAATGTGTCCAACACGTACGTGTATACATACAACGTGTCGAACACGTACGTGTATATATATATATATACAACGTGTCCAACACGTACGTGTATATATATATATACAACGTGTCCAACACGTACGTGTATATATATATATACAACGTGTCCAACACGTACGTGTATATATATATATACGTGTCCAACACGTACGTGTTGGACACGTTGTATATATACAACGTGTCCAACATGTACGTGTATGTTTACAACGTGTCCAACACGTACGTGTATGTTTACAACGTGTCCAACACGTACGTGTATATATACAACGTGTCCAACACGTACGTGTATATATACAACGTGTCCAACACGTACGTGTATGTTTACAGCGTGTCCAACACGTACGTGTATATATACAACGTGTCCAACACGTACATGTATGTTTACAACGTGTCCAACACGTACGTGTATATATACAACGTGTCCAACACGTACATGTATGTTTACAACGTGTGCAACACGTACGTATATATATACAACGTGTCCAACACGTACATGTATACATACAACGTGGCCAACACGTACGTGTATACATACAATGTGTCCAACACGTACGTGTATACATACAATGTGTCCAACACGTACGTGTATACATACAACGTGTCCAATACGTACGTGTATATATACAACGTGTCCAACATGTACGTGTATGTTTACAACGTGTCCAACACGTACGTGTATGTTTACAACGTGTCCAACACGTACGTGTATATATACAACGTGTCCAACACGTACGTGTATATATACAACGTGTCCAACACGTACGTGTATATATGCAACGTGTCCAACACGTACTTGTATGTATTCAACGTGTCCAACACGTACGTGTATGTTTAAAACGTGTCCAACACGTACGTGTATATATACAACGTGTCCAACACGTACATGTATGTTTACAACGTGTCCAACACGTACGTCTATACATACAACGTGTCCAACACGTACGTATATACACACAACGTGTCCAACACGTACGTCTATACATACAACGTGTCCAACACGTACGTATATACACACAACGTGTCCAACACGTACGTGTATACACACAACGTGTCCAACACGTACGTGTATACATACAACGTGTCCAACACGTACGTGTATACATACAACGTGTCCAACACGTACGTGTATACATACAACGTGACCAACACGTACGTGTATATATACAACGTGTCCAACACGTACGTGTATATATACAACGTGTCCAACACGTACGTGTATATATACAACGTGTCCAACACGTACGTGTATATATACAACGTGTCCAACACGTACATGTATGTTTACAACGTGTCCAACACGTACGTGTATACATACAACGTGTCCAACACGTACATGTATGTTTACAACGTGTCCAACACGTACGTATATATATACAACGTGTCCAACACGTACATGTATACATACAACGTGTCCAACACTTACGTGTATACATACAATGTGTCCAACACGTACGTGTATACATACAATGTGTCCAACACGTACGTGTATACATACAACGTGTCCAACACGTACGTGTATATATACAACGTGTCCAACATGTACGTGTATGTTTACAACGTGTCCAACACGTACGTGTATGTTTACAACGTGTCCAACACGTACGTGTATATATACAACGTGTCCAACACGTACGTGTATATATACAACGTGTCCAACACGTACGTGTATGTTTACAACGTGTCCAACACGTACGTGTATATATACAACGTGTCCAACATGTACGTGTATGTTTACAACGTGTCCAACACGTACGTGTATACATACAACGTGTCCAACACGTACGTGTATATATTCAACGTGTCCAACACGTACGTGTATGTTTACAACGTGTCTAACACGTACGTGTATATATACAACGTGTCCAACACGTACGTATATATATACAACGTGTCCAACACGTACGTGTATGTTTACAACGTGTCCAACACGTACGTGTATATATACAACGTGTCCAACACGTATGTATATATATATATATATACAACGTGTCCAACACGTACGTGTATATATACAACGTGTCCACACGTACGTGTATGTTTACAACGTGTCCAACACGTACGTGTATACATACAACGTGTCCAACACGTACGTGTATACATACAACGTGACCAACACGTACGTGTATATATACAACGTGTCCAACACGTACGTGTATATATACAACGTGTCCAACACGTACGTGTATATATACAACGTGTCCAACACGTACGTGTATATATACAACGTGTCCAACACGTACATGTATGTTTACAACGTGTCCAACACGTACGTGTATACATACAACGTGTCCAACACGTACATGTATGTTTACAACGTGTCCAACACGTACGTATATATATACAACGTGTCCAACACGTACATGTATACATACAACGTGTCCAACACTTACGTGTATACATACAATGTGTCCAACACGTACGTGTATACATACAATGTGTCCAACACGTACGTGTATACATACAACGTGTCCAACACGTACGTGTATATATACAACGTGTCCAACATGTACGTGTATGTTTACAACGTGTCCAACACGTACGTGTATGTTTACAACGTGTCCAACACGTACGTGTATATATACAACGTGTCCAACACGTACGTGTATATATACAACGTGTCCAACACGTACGTGTATGTTTACAACGTGTCCAACACGTACGTGTATATATACAACGTGTCCAACATGTACGTGTATGTTTACAACGTGTCCAACACGTACGTGTATACATACAACGTGTCCAACACGTACGTGTATATATTCAACGTGTCCAACACGTACGTGTATGTTTACAACGTGTCTAACACGTACGTGTATATATACAACGTGTCCAACACGTACGTATATATATACAACGTGTCCAACACGTACGTGTATGTTTACAACGTGTCCAACACGTACGTGTATATATACAACGTGTCCAACACGTATGTATATATATATATATACAACGTGTCCAACACGTACGTGTATATATACAACGTGTCCACACGTACGTGTATGTTTACAACGTGTCCAACACGTACGTGTATACACACAACGTGTCCAACACGTACGTGTATATATACAACGTGTCCAACACGTACATGTATGTTTACAACGTGTCCAACACGTACGTATATATATACAACGTGTCCAACACGTACGTGTATGTTTACAACGTGTCCAACACGTACGTGTATATATACAACGTGTCCAACACGTACATGTATGTTTACAACGTGTCCAACACGTACGTGTATACGTACAACGAGTCCAACACGTACGTGTATATATACAACGTGTCCAACACGTACGTGTATACATACAACGTGTCCAACACGTACGTGTATACATACAATGTGTTCAACACGTACGTGTATACATACAATGTGTCTAACACGTACGTGTATACATACAACGTGTCCAACACGTACGTGTATATATATATATACAACGTGTCCAACACGTATGTGTATATATATATATACGTGTCCAACACGTACGTGTATATATACAACGTGTCCAACACGTACGTGTATATATACAACGTGTCCAACACGTACGTGTATATATACAACGTGTCCAACACGTACGTGTATGTTTACAACGTGTCCAACACGTACGTGTATATATATACAACGTGTCCAACACGTATGTGTATATATATATATACGTGTCCAACACGTACGTGTATATATACAACGTGTCCAACACGTACGTGTATATATACAATGTGTCTAACACGTACGTGTATACATACAACGTGTCCAACACGTACGTGTATATATATATATACAACGTGTCCAACACGTATGTATATATATATATATACGTGTCCAACACGTACGTGTATATATATACAACGTGTCCAACACGTACGTGTATATATACAACGTGTCCAACACGTACGTGTATACATACAACGTGTCGAACACGTACGTGTATATATACAACGTGTCCAACACGTACGTGTATATATACAACGTGTCCAACACGTACATGTATGTTTACAACGTGTCCAACACGTACGTGTATACGTACAACGTGTCCAACACGTACGTGTATATATACAACGTGTCCAACACGTACGTGTATACATACAACGTGTCCAACACGTACGTGTATACATACAATGTGTCCAACACGTACGTGTATACATACAATGTGTCTAACACGTACGTGTATACATACAACGTGTCCAACACGTACGTGTATATATATATATACAACGTGTCCAACACGTATGTGTATATATATATATACGTGTCCAACAAGTACGTGTATACATAAAACGTGTCCAACACGTACGTGTATACATACAATGTGTCCAACATGTACGTGTATATATACAACGTGTCCAACACGTACGTGTATATATACAACGTGTCCACACGTACGTGTATGTTTACAACGTGTCCAACACGTACGTGTATACACACAACGTGTCCAACACTTACGTGTATACATACAACGTGTCCAACACGTACGTGTATATATACAACGTGTCCACACGTACGTGTATGTTTACAACGTGTCCAACACGTACGTGTATACACACAACGTGTCCAACACTTACGTGTATACATACAACGTGTCCAACACGTACGTGTATACATACAACGTGTCCAACACGTACGTGTATATATACAACGTGTCCAACACGTACGTGTATGTTTACAACGTGTCCAACACGTACGTGTATATATACAACGTGTCCAACACGTACATGTATGTTTACAACGTGTCCAACACGTACGTGTATATATACAACGTGTCCAACACGTACATGTATGTTTACAACGTGTCCAACACGTACGTGTATATATACAACGTGTCCAACACGTACGTGTATGTTTACAACGTGTCCAACACGTACGTGTATATATACAACGTGTCCAACACGTACATGTATGTTTACAACGTGTCCAACACGTACGTGTATATATACAACGTGTCCAACACGTACATGTATGTTTACAACGTGTCCAACACGTACGTATATATATACAACGTGTCCAACACGTACGTGTATGTTTACAACGTGTCCAACACGTACGTGTATATATACAACGTGTCCAACACGTACGTGTATATATACAACGTGTCCAACACGTACGTGTATGTTTACAACGTGTCCAACACGTACGTGTATATATACAACGTGTCCAACACGTACATGTATGTTTACAACGTGTCCAACACGTACGTGTATATATGCAACGTGTCCAACACGTACATGTATGTTTACAACGTGTCCAACACGTACGTGTATACGTACAACGTGTCCAACACGTACGTGTATATATACAACGTGTCCAACACGTACGTGTATACATACAACGTGTCCAACACGTATGTATATATATACAACGTGTCCAACACGTATGTATATATATATATATACAACGTGTCCAACACGTACGTGTATATATACAACGTGTCCACACGTACGTGTATGTTTACAACGTGTCCAACACGTACGTGTATACACACAACGTGTCCAACACTTACGTGTATACATACAACGTGTCCAACACGTACATGTATGTTTACAACGTGTCCAACACGTACGTGTATATATACAACGTGTCCAACACGTACATGTATGTTTACAACGTGTCCAACACGTACGTATATATATACAACGTGTCCAACACGTACGTGTATGTTTACAACGTGTCCAACACGTACCTGTATATATACAACGTGTCCAACACGTACGTGTATATATACAACGTGTCCAACACGTACGTGTATGTTTACAACGTGTCCAACACGTACGTGTATATATACAACGTGTCCAACACGTACATGTATGTTTACAACGTGTCCAACACGTACGTGTATATATACAACGTGTCCAACACGTACATGTATGTTTACAACGTGTCCAACACGTACGTATATATATACAACGTGTCCAACACGTACGTGTATACGTACAACGTGTCCAACACGTACGTATATATATATAACGTGTCCAACACGTACATGTATACATACAACGTGTCCAACACGTACGTGTATACATACAATGTGTCCAACACGTACGTGTATACATACAATGTGTCTAAAACGTACGTGTATACATACAACGTGTCCAACACGTACGTGTATATATATATATACAACGTGTCCAACACGTACGTGTATATATATATACGTGTCCAACACGTACGTGTATACATACAACGTGTTCAACAAGTACGTGTATACATAAAACGTGTCCAACACGTACGTGTATACATACAATGTGTCCAACATGTACGTGTATATATACAACGTGTCCAGCACGGACGTGTATGTATACGTGTCCTACACGTATGTGTATATATACAACGCGTCCATCACCTACGTGTATATATACAACGTGTCGAACACGTACGTGTATATATATATATATATACAACGTGTCCAACACGTATGTGTATATATATATATATATACAACGTGTCCAACACGTACGTGTATATATACAACGTGTCCAACACGTACGTGTATGTTTACAACGTGTCCAACACGTACGTGTATATATACAACGTGTCCAACACGTACGTGTATGTTTACAACGTGTCCAACTCGTACGTGTATGTTTACAACGTGTCCAACACGTACGTTTATACATACAACGTGTCCAACACGTACGTGTATATATACAACGTGTCCAACACGTACGTGTATATATACAACGTTTCCAACACGTACATTTATGTTTACAACGTGTCCAACACGTACGTGTATATATACAACGTGTCCAACACGTACATGTATGTTTAGAACGTGTCCAACACGTACGTCTATACATACAACGTGTCCACCACGTACGTATATACACACAACGTGTCCAACACGTACGTCTATACATACAACGTGTCCAACACGTATGTATATACACACAACGTGTCCAACACGTACGTGTATACACACAACGTGTCCAACACGTACGTGTATACATACAACGTGTCCAACACGTACGTGTATACATACAACGTGTCCAACACGTACGTGTATATATACAACGTGTCCAACACGTACGTGTATATATACAACGTGTCTAACACGTACGTGTATGTTTACAACGTGTCCAACACGTACGTGTATACATACAACGTGTCCAACACGTACGTGTATACATACAATGTGTCCAACAGGTACGTGTATACATACAATGTGTCCAACACGTACGTGTATACATACAACGTGTCCAACACGTACGTGTATATATATATATACAACGTGTCCAACACGTACGTGTATATATATACGTGTCCAACACGTACGTGTATACATACAACGTGTTCAACACGTACGTGTATACATAAAACGTGTCCAACACGTACGTGTATATATTCAATGTGTCCAACACGTACGTGTATAGATACAATGTGTCCAACACGTACGAGTATACATACAACGTGTCCAACACGTACGTGTATATATATATATACAACGTGTCCAACACGTACGTGTATATATATATATACGTGTCCAACACGTACGTGTTGGACACGTTGTATATATACAACGTGTCCAACATGTACGTGTATGTTTACAACGTGTCCAACACGTACGTGTATGTTTACAACGTGTCCAACACGTACGTGTATATATACAACGTGTCCAACACGTACGTGTATATATACAACGTGTCCAACACGTACGTGTATGTTTACAGCGTGTCCAACACGTACGTGTATATATACAACGTGTCCAACACGTACATGTATGTTTACAACGTGTCCAACACGTACGTGTATATATACAACGTGTCCAACACGTACATGTATGTTTACAACGTGTGCAACACGTACGTATATATATACAACGTGTCCAACACGTACATGTATACATACAACGTGGCCAACACGTACGTGTATACATACAATGTGTCCAACACGTACGTGTATACATACAATGTGTCCAACACGTACGTGTATACATACAACGTGTCCAATACGTACGTGTATATATACAACGTGTCCAACATGTACGTGTATGTTTACAACGTGTCCAACACGTACGTGTATGTTTACAACGTGTCCAACACGTACGTGTATATATACAACGTGTCCAACACGTACGTGTATATATACAACGTGTCCAACACGTACGTGTATATATACAACGTGTCCAACACGTACGTGTATATATGCAACGTGTCCAACACGTACTTGTATGTATTCAACGTGTCCAACACGTACGTGTATGTTTAAAACGTGTCCAACACGTACGTGTATATATACAACGTGTCCAACACGTACATGTATGTTTACAACGTGTCCAACACGTACGTCTATACATACAATGTGTCCAACACGTACGAGTATACATACAACGTGTCCAACACGTACGTGTATATATATATATACAACGTGTCCAACACGTACGTGTATATATATATATACGTGTCCAACACGTACGTGTTGGACACGTTGTATATATACAACGTGTCCAACATGTACGTGTATGTTTACAACGTGTCCAACACGTACGTGTATGTTTACAACGTGTCCAACACGTACGTGTATATATACAACGTGTCCAACACGTACGTGTATATAAACAACGTGTCCAACACGTACGTGTATGTTTACAGCGTGTCCAACACGTACGTGTATATATACAACGTGTCCAACACGTACATGTATGTTTACAACGTGTCCAACACGTACGTGTATGTTTACAGCGTGTCCAACACGTACGTGTATGTTTACAGCGTGTCCAACACGTACGTGTATACATACAATGTGTCTAAAACGTACGTGTATACATACAACGTGTCCAACACGTACGTGTATATATATATATACAACGTGTCCAACACGTACGTGTATATATATATATACGTGTCCAACACGTACGTGTATACATACAACGTGTTCAACAAGTACGTGTATACATAAAACGTGTCCAACACGTACGTGTATACATACAATGTGTCCAACATGTACGTGTATATATACAACGTGTCCAGCACGGACGTGTATGTATACGTGTCCTACACGTATGTGTATATATACAACGCGTCCATCACCTACGTGTATATATACAACGTGTCGAACACGTACGTGTATATATATATATATATACAACGTGTCCAACACGTATGTGTATATATATATATACAACGTGTCCAACACGTACGTGTATATATACAACGTGTCCAACACGTACGTGTATGTTTACAACGTGTCCAACACGTACGTGTATATATACAACGTGTCCAACACGTACGTGTATGTTTACAACGTGTCCAACACGTACGTGTATGTTTACAACGTGTCCAACACGTACGTTTATACATACAACGTGTCCAACACGTACGTGTATATATACAACGTGTCCAACACGTACGTGTATATATACAACGTTTCCAACACGTACATTTATGTTTACAACGTGTCCAACACGTACGTGTATATATACAACGTGTCCAACACGTACATGTATGTTTACAACGTGTCCAACACGTACGTCTATACATACAACGTGTCCACCACGTACGTATATACACACAACGTGTCCAACACGTACGTCTATACATACAACGTGTCCAACACGTATGTATATACACACAACGTGTCCAACACGTACGTGTATACACACAACGTGTCCAACACGTACGTGTATACATACAACGTGTCCAACACGTACGTGTATACATACAACGTGTCCAACACGTACGTGTATATATACAACGTGTCCAACACGTACGTGTATATATACAACGTGTCTAACACGTACGTGTATGTTTACAACGTGTCCAACACGTACGTGTATACATACAACGTGTCCAACACGTACGTGTATACATACAATGTGTCCAACAGGTACGTGTATACATACAATGTGTCCAACACGTACGTGTATACATACAACGTGTCCAACACGTACGTGTATATATATATATACAACGTGTCCAACACGTACGTGTATATATATACGTGTCCAACACGTACGTGTATACATACAACGTGTTCAACACGTACGTGTATACATAAAACGTGTCCAACACGTACGTGTATATATTCAATGTGTCCAACACGTACGTGTATAGATACAATGTGTCCAACACGTACGAGTATACATACAACGTGTCCAACACGTACGTGTATATATATATATACAACGTGTCCAACACGTACGTGTATATATATATATACGTGTCCAACACGTACGTGTTGGACACGTTGTATATATACAACGTGTCCAACATGTACGTGTATGTTTACAACGTGTCCAACACGTACGTGTATGTTTACAACGTGTCCAACACGTACGTGTATATATACAACGTGTCCAACACGTACGTGTATATATACAACGTGTCCAACACGTACGTGTATGTTTACAGCGTGTCCAACACGTACGTGTATATATACAACGTGTCCAACACGTACATGTATGTTTACAACGTGTCCAACACGTACGTGTATATATACAACGTGTCCAACACGTACATGTATGTTTACAACGTGTGCAACACGTACGTATATATATACAACGTGTCCAACACGTACATGTATACATACAACGTGGCCAACACGTACGTGTATACATACAATGTGTCCAACACGTACGTGTATACATACAATGTGTCCAACACGTACGTGTATACATACAACGTGTCCAATACGTACGTGTATATATACAACGTGTCCAACATGTACGTGTATGTTTACAACGTGTCCAACACGTACGTGTATGTTTACAACGTGTCCAACACGTACGTGTATATATACAACGTGTCCAACACTTACGTGTATATATACAACGTGTCCAACACGTACGTGTATATATGCAACGTGTCCAACACGTACTTGTATGTATTCAACGTGTCCAACACGTACGTGTATGTTTAAAACGTGTCCAACACGTACGTGTATATATACAACGTGTCCAACACGTACATGTATGTTTACAACGTGTCCAACACGTACGTCTATACATACAATGTGTCCAACACGTACGAGTATACATACAACGTGTCCAACACGTACGTGTATATATATATATACAACGTGTCCAACACGAACGTGTATATATATATATACGTGTCCAACACGTACGTGTTGGACACGTTGTATATATACAACGTGTCCAACATGTACGTGTATGTTTACAACGTGTCCAACACGTACGTGTATGTTTACAACGTGTCCAACACGTACGTGTATATATACAACGTGTCCAACACGTACGTGTATATATACAACGTGTCCAACACGTACGTGTATGTTTACAGCGTGTCCAACACGAACGTGTATATATACAACGTGTCCAACACGTACATGTATGTTTACAACGTGTCCAACACGTACGTGTATATATACAACGTGTCCAACACGTACATGTATGTTTACAACGTGTGCAACACGTACGTATATATATACAACGTGTCCAACACGTACATGTATACATACAACGTGGCCAACACGTACGTGTATACATACAATGTGTCCAACACGTACGTGTATACATACAATGTGTCCAACACGTACGTGTATACATACAACGTGTCCAATACGTACGTGTATATATACAACGTGTCCAACATGTACGTGTATGTTTACAACGTGTCCAACACGTACGTGTATGTTTACAACGTGTCCAACACGTACGTGTATATATACAACGTGTCCAACACGTACGTGTATATATACAACGTGTCCAACACGTACGTGTATATATGCAACGTGTCCAACACGTACTTGTATGTATTCAACGTGTCCAACACGTACGTGTATGTTTAAAACGTGTCCAACACGTACGTGTATATATACAACGTGTCCAACACGTACATGTATGTTTACAACGTGTCCAACACGTACGTCTATACATACAACGTGTCCAACACGTACGTATATACACACAACGTGTCCAACACGTACGTCTATACATACAACGTGTCCAACACGTACGTATATACACACAACGTGTCCAACACGTACGTGTATACACACAACGTGTCCAACACGTACGTGTATACATACAACGTGTCCAACACGTACGTGTATACATACAACGTGTCCAACACGTACGTGTATACATACAACGTGACCAACACGTACGTGTATATATACAACGTGTCCAACACGTACGTGTATATATACAACGTGTCCAACACGTACGTGTATATATACAACGTGTCCAACACGTACGTGTATGTTTACAACGTGTCCAACACGTACGTGTATATATACAACGTCTCCAACACGTACATGTATGTTTACAACGTGTCCAACACGTACGTGTATACATACAACGTGTCCAACACGTACATGTATGTTTACAACGTGTCCAACACGTACGTATATATATACAACGTGTCCAACACGTACGTGTATACATACAACGTGTCCAACACGTACATGTATGTTTACAACGTGTCCAACACGTACGTATATATATACAACGTGTCCAACACGTACATGTATACATACAACGTGTCCAACACTTACGTGTATACATACAATGTGTCCAACACGTACGTGTATACATACAATGTGTCCAACACGTACGTGTATACATACAACGTGTCCAACACGTACGTGTATATATACAACGTGTCCAACATGTACGTGTATGTTTACAACGTGTCCAACACGTACGTGTATGTTTACAACGTGTCCAACACGTACGTGTATATATACAACGTGTCCAACACGTACGTGTATATATACAACGTGTCCAACACGTACGTGTATGTTTACAACGTGTCCAACACGTACGTGTATATATACAACGTGTCCAACACGTATGTGTATATATATATATACGTGTCCAACACGTACGTGTATATATACAACGTGTCCAACACGTACGTGTATATATACAACGTGTCCAACACGTACGTGTATATATACAACGTGTCCAACACGTACGTGTATGTTTACAACGTGTCCAACACGTACGTGTATATATATATATACAACGTGTCCAACACGTATGTGTATATATATATATACGTGTCCAACACGTACGTGTATATATACAACGTGTCCAACACGTACGTGTATACATACAACGTGTCCAACACGTACGTGTATATATATATATACAACGTGTCCAACACGTACGTGTATATATATATATACAACGTGTCCAACACGTACGTGTATATATATATATACGTGTCCAACACGTACGTGTATATATACAACGTGTCCAACACGTACGTGTATATATACAACGTGTCCAACACGTACGTGTATATATACAACGTGTCCAACACGTACGTGTATGTTTACAACGTGTCCAACACGTACGTGTATATATACAACGTGTCCAACATGTACGTGTATGTTTACAACCTGTCCAACACGTACGTGTATATATACAAAGTGTCCAACACGTACGTGTATATATACAACGTGTCCAACACGTACGTGTATATATACAACGTGTCCAACACGTACGTGTATGTTTACAACGTGTCCAACACGTACGTGTATATATACAACGTGTCCAACACGTACATGTATGTTTACAACGTGTCCAACACGTACGTATATATATACAACGTGTCCAACACGTACGTGTATGTTTACAACGTGTCCAACACGTACGTGTATATATACAACGTGTCCAATACGTACATGTATGTTTACAACGTGTCCAACACGTACGTGTATACGTACAACGTGTCCAACACGTACGTGTATACATACAACGTGTCCAACACGTACGTGTATACATACAACGTGTCCAACACGTACGTGTATACATACAATGTGTCCAACACGTACGTGTATACATACAATGTGTCTAACACGTACGTGTATACATACAACGTGTCCAACACGTACGTGTATATATATATACAACGTGTCCAACACGTACGTGTATACATACAACGTGTCCAACACGTACGTGTATACATACAACGTGTCCAACACGTACGTGTATACATACAATGTGTCTAACACGTACGTGTATACATACAATGTGTCTAACACGTACGTGTATACATACAACGTGTCCAACACGTACGTGTATATATATATATACAACGTGTCCAACACGTATGTGTATATATATATATACGTGTCCAACACGTACGTGTATATATACAACGTGTCCAACACGTACGTGTATATATACAACGTGTCCAACACGTACGTGTATATATACAACGTGTCCAACACGTACGTGTATGTTTACAACGTGTCCAACGCGTACGTGTATATATATATATACAACGTGTCCAACACGTATGTGTATATATATATATACGTGTCCAACACGTACGTGTATATATACAACGTGTCCAACACGTACGTGTATATATACAATGTGTCCAACACGTACGTGTATACATACAACGTGTCCAACACGTACGTGTATACATACAATGTGTCCAACACGTACGTGTATACATACAATGTGTCTAACACGTACGTGTATACATACAACGTGTCCAACACGTACGTGTATACATACAACGTGTCCAACACGTACGTGTATACATACAATGTGTCCAACACGTACGTGTATACATACAATGTGTCTAACACGTACGTGTATACATACAATGTGTCTAACACGTACGTGTATACATACAACGTGTCCAACACGTACGTGTATATATATATATACAACGTGTCCAACACGTACGTGTATACATACAACGTGTCCAACACGTACGTGTATACATACAACGTGTCCAACACGTACGTGTATACATACAATGTGTCTAACACGTACGTGTATACATACAATGTGTCTAACACGTACGTGTATACATACAACGTGTCCAACACGTACGTGTATATATATATATACAACGTGTCCAACACGTATGTGTATATATATATATACGTGTCCAACACGTACGTGTATATATACAACGTGTCCAACACGTACGTGTATATATACAACGTGTCCAACACGTACGTGTATATATACAACGTGTCCAACACGTACGTGTATGTTTACAACGTGTCCAACACGTACGTGTATATATATATATACAACGTGTCCAACACGTATGTGTATATATATATATACGTGTCCAACACGTACGTGTATATATACAACGTGTCCAACACGTACGTGTATATATACAACGTGTCCAACACGTACGTGTATATATATATATACAACGTGTCCAACACGTATGTGTATATATATATATACGTGTCCAACACGTACGTGTATATATACAACGTGTCCAACACGTACGTGTATATATACAACGTGTCCAACACGTACGTGTATACATACAACGTGTCCAACACGTACGTGTATATATATATATACAACGTGTCCAACACGTACGTGTATATATATATATATACGTGTCCAACACGTACGTGTATATATACAACGTGTCCAACACGTACGTGTATATATACAACGTGTCCAACACGTACATGTATATATACAACGTGTCCAACACGTACATGTATGTTTACAACGTGTCCAACACGTACGTGTATATATACAACGTGTCCAACACGTACGTGTATACATACAACGTGTCCAACACGTACGTGTATACATACAATGTGTCCAACACGTACGTGTATACATACAATGTGTCTAACACGTACGTGTATACATACAACGTGTCCAACACGTACGTGTATATATATATATATACAACGTGTCCAACACGTACGTGTATATATATATATACAACGTGTCCAACACGTATGTGTATATATATATATACGTGTCCAACAAGTACGTGTATACATAAAACGTGTCCAACACGTACGTGTATACATACAATGTGTCCAACATGTACGTGTATATATACAACGTGTCCAGCACGGACGTGTATGTATACGTGTCCTACACGTATGTGTATATATACAATGCGTCCATCACCTACGTGTATATATACAACGTGTCGAACACGTACGTGTATATATATATATACAACGTGTCCAACACGTACGTGTATATATACAACGTGTCCACACGTACGTGTATGTTTACAACGTGTCCAACACGTACGTGTATACATACAACGTGTCCAACACGTACGTGTATATATACAACGTGTCCAACACGTACGTGTATGTTTACAACGTGTCCAACACGTACGTGTATATATACAACGTGTCCAACACGTACATGTATGTTTACAACGTGTCCAACACGTACGTGTATATATACAACGTGTCCAACACGTACATGTATGTTTACAACGTGTCCAACACGTACGTGTATACGTACAACGTGTCCAACACGTACGTGTATATATACAACGTGTCCAACACGTACGTGTATACATACAACGTGTCCAACACGTACGTGTATACATACAATGTGTCCAACACGTACGTGTATACATACAATGTGTCTAACACGTACGTGTATACATACAACGTGTCCAACACGTACGTGTATATATATATATATATACAACGTGTCCAACACGTACGTGTATATATATATATACGTGTCCAACACGTACGTGTATATATACAACGTGTCCAACACGTACGTGTATATATACAACGTGTCCAACACGTACATGTATGTTTACAACGTGTCCACACGTACGTGTATGTTTACAACGTGTCCAACACGTACGTGTATACACACAACGTGTCCAACACTTACGTGTATACATACAACGTATCCACACGTACGTGTATGTTTACAACGTGTCCAACACGTACGTGTATACACACAACGTGTCCAACACTTACGTGTATACATACAACGTGTCCAACACGTACATGTATGTTTACAACGTGTCCAACACGTACGTGTATATATACAATGTGTCCAACACGTACATGTATGTTTACAACGTGTCCAACACGTACGTATATATATACAACGTGTCCAACACGTACGTGTATGTTTACAACGTGTCTAACACGTACGTGTATATATACAACGTGTCCAACACGTACGTGTATATATACAACGTGTCCAACACGTACGTGTATGTTTACAACGTGTCCAACACGTACGTGTATATATACAACGTGTCCAACACGTACATGTATGTTTACAACGTGTCCAACACGTACGTATATATATACAACGTGTCCAACACGTACGTGTATACGTACAACGTGTCCAACACGTACGTATATATATATAACGTGTCCAACACGTACATGTATACATACAACGTGTCCAACACGTACGTGTATACATACAATGTGTCCAACACGTACGTGTATACATACAATGTGTCTAAAACGTACGTGTATACATACAACGTGTCCAACACGTACGTGTATATATATATATACAACGTGTCCAACACGTACGTGTATATATATATATACGTGTCCAACACGTACGTGTATACATACAACGTGTTCAACAAGTACGTGTATACATAAAACGTGTCCAACACGTACGTGTATACATACAACGTGTCCAGCACGGACGTGTATGTATACGTGTCCTACACGTATGTGTATATATACAACGCGTCCATCACCTACGTGTATATATACAACGTGTCGAACACGTACGTGTATATATATATATATATACAACGTGTCCAACACGTATGTATATATATATATTATTAGCGTGGCTCTAATATTAGGTGCCGCTAAACCAAATTACTGCCAATTATAACTCTTAATTTATGAGTTATGAAAATAATTCAAAGTCGTTGGGGTAATTTAGGATTAAATGTAAATTACAAGTTGATTTATTAACTCCTTCAAAACTCTTAACCGATATTCACACTTCAACACCCAGAGCTCATCTGCCCTGTTCTCTTTCCTACCATTCTCTTCCCTACTCTCTGCTAC
The DNA here is from genome assembly GCA_906901685.1 of Desoria tigrina. Taxonomy (NCBI): domain Eukaryota; kingdom Metazoa; phylum Arthropoda; class Collembola; order Entomobryomorpha; family Isotomidae; genus Desoria; species Desoria tigrina. The sequence continues at coordinate 214,696 of CAJQTU010000021.1, read as the reverse complement.
ATTTTCTCTCGATCTTCGGGTCAGTCCTCTAGACTTCCCAACCCAAGCCAAGCCATACTTGGCGTCCTTTTTCCAGCCTCTTATTTACAACCTATAGATTATAAACCCTTAATCTATAGGACCGGGATATACGGCATATAGCGTATACCCGCTAACACCACCCCTACATGACATTAGCTCGACCCTGAGCTAATCAAGGTATCAGCAAGTGTTAGAACATACATATTTTTACAATATTACATAGAGACTCAGATTATTGTCAATTTATACAATTCAATTAAATGGTCCTTAACTTCTCCCAGCATTCGCTCTAAGGTGAGATGGGAAAACCCACTCTTCAACTAGAGTTTTACATTAACCAAAATTAAAGGGCGAAAAACCACTCACAGGAGATTGCAACAAATTGATAATACATCGATTATACATTCTTTCATAAATAAACATAAATAGCTTAATTTCTTAATTATATGTAATTTTATACCTTTCTGCGTAATCATACAACTTACTCACAATATACAGCACCGTTTATTTCAAATATTGACAACTCATGATCGTAAACATGTTTATCCGTTACCGAGTACTTGAACTTCTGTATTTTATTGTGTTCTCAAGAGACCCTGAAAGTTCCAAAATGTAAAAACGGCTCAACTTACACCCCAGCTCCTCAGTATTCTTCATCTATGAAACTAATATAAATCCCTCTGACAAGACTGTTTATTGTTACTGTCACGTATGAATGAGCTACTGTTTACGGATCTTTCTTCCGTCCTTTTGACCCGACAATAATATTACAACTGAACCCATCTGATTCCTGTCCCGTAATGAATCTATTAAAACAATGCTTGCCTTCGTAACTATCATAAGTTATAAAAACTCCTCATATAGCCACCTCTAATAAAGAAATAAAACCCGACAGCGCTACCATTTCCTTAAACTATGAGTACTCTGTTGTCAACTCATCAAAATTTAACACCATTTCTAACGAAAAATAATTTCTTGTCCAGCTCTTTTCGTCTTAGCCTTTGCCAAACTATTACTTCTCTGCTTCAACGGAGGACAGCCTCACTTTCATCATGTCTTGCGAAGATTATCTTGATCGGGAGATTCCCCTAAAATATCTGAAACTGAAAGTTATCTGCACCAAGTTTATCATTTTCATTCAACATCATCCTTATTTGGTGAATCAACTTGATCCGGAGTTGATAGACTATCTTAAGAAAAAGCAATTCCTTCCTAAACCACTTAATCCACCTACTACTGGGCGGTCCGGAGTAACCCGTAAAGTGCCAGTTTTTCCGCACGATTCGGGAATAAAATGTTTATTCTGCTCACCCGTTCTCGATTTCCCTGATAAACGGTCATATAACCTTCACTGTGCAAGTATTCATCAAAAAACTATCCGACGATGTACCAAATGTTATTTTCCATGCCTGAAACCAAGTGAGAAACACTTATCCTGCACCTCTCTTCACTCCACCTCGACATCAGTCGTTCCAAAAATAAGTCTCAAAAGCATTGCGAGTGTGACAACGACGAGAACTTCATTATCTAACCGACGACGTACTCAAACCAGGCCGAGCCGTTCCTCAAAATCTACCTCCCGAATCAAATCAAACTGGAATAATGTACTATCGTCCTCTAATTCCCTCCAATCCGAACCTGGATCCGATTCCTCTGACTCATTATTCTCAATCCTACTTGTGCCGAAACAAACTACCAGTCGTCCTCCTCTTGATTGTCCCCCTGCTACATACACACGAAAACGAACACGAATCGCCCAATCTCGACCTCTTGTCCCCGTGCAACCTCCTCGACCGGGATATTCTCAGGTAGGACTCAAGACCCCTAAAGTTATCTCGAAAGGACTGTCCACGCACAAACAGCCATCAAACAACACTCAGAACTCGAAACTTGTTTCAAATAAACTTAAGGCTGTTTCTCGTGAAGTGCTTATTCTACGGAAGTCTCGTGGCATTGGGACTAAGCGACATACCCAACAACAGTGCATTTCAATCATTGATACTCAGTGTTTGGCCTGCAATCGTTGGATTCAAAACAAAAACTTCGACCGACATTCCAAAATCTGTCGTGGCCCAAACCCTGAACCATTACAATGTCCACATTGCCCAAATACTTTTGCTTCCCGTATTGGATTATCCCGACACAATTTTTCTCGCCATTCTACTCGTGTAAGTTTTCATATTTTAATCTACCTTTGTCGTCCCTAGTTATTAGGCGCTATTATGTATACTACAACTGTCCTTAGAATTTCACTAATCTAATTCTCATAATTTTTTTTAAGGCGGGTCCTGAAACTGAAGTGTTTTCATCTACTGAGGACTTTCCTACTCCAAACACCACTTTTCCATCATCTGACAAGGGACTTCTGCTTCCAGCTAATTTATCATCAGTGGACACCTGGATGGAAGATATACAGCCAGCCTCTAATTCCCGGGTAGACGACGTTCAAATCGACTACCTGCTTCCTCCTTCAATACCAGCTCAATCTGTTCACATATCACCACTTGCCCAAATCACTTGAAAGACTTTCATACTAACGATTCTTGACATTCATGAAGTCGATAAAATAAATATGGTTCGGCCGTGAATCTACTAATTGGGTCGTCTCATTCCCAACTGATCTAATAATATTTCTATTAGAGATAACTTATCTGGATTATTCCAGTACTTGTAGGACACACTATATCCGAATAGGATTCTGTACTTATAGCGTATGTAATACAATATAATATAATATAACATCTAATCTTTTTCCTAGAACATACTTTTAGCTACCGTAGTTGATTTAAATATAGTAGTATAATATAGCATAGTATAGCATATATATATATAGCATATATGGTCGCATTGAAACCCACAGATAAATGTCCTAGACAATTATAATCTTAAATTGATAACTAATATAAATAAATATGTAATTAAATTACAGGGGTCATTTAAATGATCCGTAAAACCAATCAGAGAGAGAATATCAAATCCATATACAAACATTAAATACATAATCATTAAACTTATTTTCGTTAAAGGTAAACGTTTAGTTCTTTTCTCCGCTGTCTAACGTGTGTGCGCGTCTTTTTATACATTTTTATATACTATCTTTTATAAAAGAGTTTCACTTTTAGTGATCTTCTGCTATCATCCAAATCTGTGTTCTGTCCTTGTGCCGCTGCACCTTCGCGTCTGATGTTCTTGTATCTGCCTTGACATCAGGATTGGAAGTCTTTCAGAGTTTTAAGTGTCTCTCTTTAAGGCATCCCTTCCTGTACTCATGATGTCCGGTTGCGTAATTATGGTACATTTGGTTGATGTTCTTGCCTCTTTCCTCTCATACATGACTCACTCCTTAAGGTGCTTCCCAGTTAGTATTGCATAACTCTCGATCTTGAATTCCGATCTCTGCTCTGGCTGGACTGCAATCTCGTTCACATGAACACATCCTTCCTCCTTCTATACCCAAGGCGCCTGGCTCATATGTCCTTATCAACCTTTGACATCTAGACATGTAATATGGTCTAATTCCAGACCTCAAATTCGTCATTGAATGCCATCAACTAAAAAAACTCATAAACAATAAAGTATTTAGTACATGTTTAAAGATTGTTAATGTCTTAAAAAAAACCGATGACATAAGGCTCATAGCTCTTTGTCAAACATTTTATGGCTCAGCAAATCTCTCTGCTAACGTCACAGCTCTCGGCTATTATTATCCAAATTCAGCATTTTTCATCTCTTCTCTAGACACATTACGATCCACTGTCGTATTTAAAATTCTTGCTTTGGTCGTTTGACCTTTCATTCAAACCCAGCAGATATTCGTTATAGTTTTACATCCACTTCTTCTCAATCCCAATTTCTTGACTAATGATCAAGTTAAACACTAGCAGTTCAAATTTCACATACTTTGCGATAGATATCATTTTTAAACGACTTCTCGACTTCATGAGAAAGGATACAGATCTACTGAAAATCATGTCGTGTCAGTAATTTTTAGACATAATAAAATTCCACTGACCATAAAACGAAATAAAACTCTTTCTCGCTTTCATCATCTCATCGCTTTCATGATGCTTTAAGTTATTACATACACAATCAAATATACTTTATTCGTTATAGTGACGCTTATTTTTCAACTCTATCGTCAAACTTCGATATTGTGATATGCTCTTCTTTACGTTTAGTTCTCATTTCTTTCAACTGAATTGTCAAACTCATCAATATTTATCCGTTCAAAAATTATTCTCATTCTTGAAATGCTCAGAATCTGACTCTCTCGTCTTAATATTTGCATTAGAGCATACGCCACCGTTAGTTACTTCAATTCTTGATGCTGGCTCTTTCCTCTGTACTACAACTAGAAAATGCTACCTTTATTATTCTAAATATTTCCTTATCAACAGACTGACCAATCGAACTTTGGCAGTTCCGAGATTGGGTTTGCAAAGCCATTTCCCTTCACCGTTACTCGTTTTTAAAGTTTGATCTGTTGACCCCTATTTCCACCGAACTTAGACAGATCCAAGGACGGGTTTGCTAGGCCCATCCTCTTCACTGTCTTCGATGTATGGATGCCCGAATCTCTCTATCCTCCTGCCTAATGTTTTAGTTTTCTTTTCCGTTAACCCGTAATCTTGAATTCAAGGACCTAAATGTGAACGTTAAAAACGGAACTCCTTTTCTCAAACGTATATTAATATTACTCTGCTGAATGGTGTTATATTACATTCTTTAAATCATAATTTACTAAAAAAAACTAGCAACTGACTCAGCCGTACCATTTATGAGTGGCCCACTTACTACATAACGAGTAAGAATGTCCGTCACGACTATTATAAACCCATTCCCTGACTCTGATATAGGAAAAGGACCCAGTAAGTCTACATTCCAAAACTCTGCTTGTTTCAAATCCTGAAATGCCTTCCAAGGATTAATAGGTGTTAAAGGTCCTGGCCTTTTAATTGTAGGGTGTTTATGGACTCTACAAGACAGACACTTCTTTATGTAATCCCTCACATTAACATCCAGGTTAGGCCAGTATACCCTGTCCTTCAATTTGGCTATGGTCTTGTCTCTCCCTAAATGTCCTGACATAACGGGTGTATGATATGCCTCTGTTACCGAACCTCGTAAAGCTAACGGGATACAAGCCTGAATTCTCTCTACTCCTCTCACTGTACTTTTCCGACATAGCAAACCATCTATAACTATATAGTTTTTATTGCCTTCTAAATCCCTATAGATCGATAAACACCAGTCGTCCACTGCTTGAAGTTCTCTTACATTGAATTTTTCTACTTCTTCCAAATCCTTGTCATCCTTAGAAATCTCACAATTTGGCTCTTTCCTCTCTGCTAACACAAATGTGGGAATTTCTAGTACTTGTTCTACATCAAGAGCTTTGTCGAACGGGTTACGAGATAAACAATCTGCTGCTTTGTTTTGAACCCCTGGTTTATGAATGATGTCACAGTTAAATTCGGCTAATTTTAATCCCCATCTTCCAATCCTTGATTTTAATGGATCTTTCATGTCATTTAAGTATGTGAGGGACATGGAATCCGTTCTTATGGTAAAATGCCTTAGAGCTAAATATGGTCTAAAAACTGACAAACAAAACATTAAGGCTAAAGCTTCCTTTTCAGGGATGGACCACATCTTCTCATTGCCTCTCAATGTTCTAGAAGCATATTGTATAGGAAATTCTTGTCTCCGTCTCTGTCCTGATTTTGTTATAACGGTCTTAACATGTAAAATGAGACCTGCTACCGCATAGTCACATGCATCACAATGTAGTTCTATAGGCAGTGAGCTATCATAATGTACCAAAGTCGGAGCTTGAACTAACGCCTGTTTTAAAGTGTTAAATGACTCTCGACATTCTACTGTCTCCATCGATGAAAGCTTTCCAGTATGCAAAAGGTTGTATAAAGGCTTACAAGGGACGTAAGGGAAAGACAAATGCCCGATCGTCTTGAAATTTTTACCATGTTATCAACCACTAATGTGAACAATAAAACCATAAAAATTAGCTGCCCTAATTTGTGTTTACTATGTTTAAAAAAATCGCGAAATAAAAAAATCGATGAAATTAACATTTTCAAACGCGTGCCAAATCATCAGTTTTGATCCGATTTTCAAAATTTTTGCATTTTTATGTTGCTAAAGATCGATATTTTACCAAAAAATAAAAGTATCAATTTTCTGAAATTTTTTTTGAAAAAAAAATTTTGGCGAGTGACGGATACAGAAAAATTTTTTTAAAAAATAATGAAAAAAATCATAAAATTGAGGTTTTTGCATTTTCATGAAACACAACTCTTTAGGATCACAAAAATGCAAAAATTTTGAAAATCGGACCAAAACTGATGATTTGGCACGCGTTTGAAAATGTTAATTTCATCGGTTTTTTTATTTCGCGATTTTTTTAAACATAGTAAACACAAATTAGGGCAGCTAATTTTTATGGTTTTATTGTTCACATTAGTGTGTTATAACATGGTAAAAGTTTCAAGACGATCGGGCATTTGTCTTTCCCTTACGTCCCTTGTTAGCCTTACGAGCGAGCTCAGGAATGAATTTCCTATAAAAATTAACCATGCCTAGGAATGCTCTAAGCTTAGTCATGGTATTAGGAGCTACCATCTCCACTATGCTCTCGACTTTCTCAGGATTAGGCTTCGTTCCTTCTTTATTCACTATAAAGCCTAACAAACGAATCTCATCATATAGGAATCTACATTTCTTAACCTTTAGCTTCAGATTTATGGCTCTTAGCTTCTCTAAGCAAATTCTTAAGCTGGCATTTGCTGACGGCCCATCTTTACCATGGGGTGTTATGTCACCCATATAAACTGCAATTTGAGACCGGACGTCACTAAATACTCTGTCCATTAGTAAACACCATTCCTGAGGGGCGTTTTTCAATCCAAATGGCATTCTTTTATAAGCAAATACTCCCTCTCTGGTGACAAATGCAGTTTTGAGGTCACTTCCATCTCCCTCGCATAGCTTAATTTGCCAATATCCGCTGATTGCATCTAAAGTATGAAAACACTTACTTCCGCTCAACGAGTCTAGAATATCCTGCGCCCTTGGAAAAGCTTGGCTAATAAAGGTTGTGATTTTGTTGAGTTGGCGAAAATCCGTGCAAAATCTCCAGGATCCGTCCGACTTCTTAGCAAGGACTACATTTGCACACCAAGGACTATATGCTCGCTTAATAACTCCGCAATCTAACATTTCCTTAACTTGGGTGGCTATGATGTCATGCTCTTCTCTAGAGTACCTATTCCACATTCTCTGCCTTATCGGTTTGTGATCTCCCGTGTCAATACTGTGTTCCACAGCCACGGTACACCCTAAGTTCTTATTTGAAAGGGCAAAAACATCCCAATATTCCTTCAAAATCCCTATGACTTCTTTTCTATCCTCAGCTCTCGCCTGTGGATTTATGTCAAAATATTTTTCATCAAAGACTGGCAGATCATTTGTCTCACTTTTCATGTCATTGTGTATCTCCATCACCGAACTCTCTGCTCTTTGCTCTTTGGTGTCATGTAATGTTACCAATCTCAAACCTTTGTATACATTTATGACCTCATCCGTCAAATTAGCTATAGGTATATACACCGTGCTCTCTCCTACCACTCCTGGGTATAATAAGAGCCCATATTTTAATTCAACGGACAGGGAAGGACAGAAATAAAAATCTTTATCGACACCCCTAACTTCAACAAGTGTTATCGCATTGGGAAATAAACATTCGCTTTTAATGACCCTTAAAAACAACGGCTCCACTCTGGGCTCAAATTGCATAGCATTTAAAAACATTTTTTTTTCTCTTGTCAGACTAAACAAAACTCTGATCCTCATTCAGATTTCACATATTCAATTTTTGTAAGATTCTTATCTTTATTACCGTTTGGGTTAAAAATGTCAGAGTCAGCTAATTCCTTTGTTTGAAATTGTTTGTAAAGTCATTTGCTCAATCCAGCGTCCTGGAGAGTTATTATCAACAAAAACCTCACCCTCTGTAACTGAGCTTGAGTTGGCCAGACTTTTACTCGAATTACGGCGATAAATATTTAAATGCGAAGATGGTTGATATTCAAAATAACCGACTGATAACTTCCTTCTATTTTATTATGACTTTCAAAATCTGGGGACAATCTCCAACCAGTTTCAATTTCATTTATAAAATCTGTGGCTTCACTCTCGCTACTTGTATTTCCGTTTTTAATACCCGCGGAGACACACCCACTCTGACTCGACATGTTTCATCCCAACAAAATTTATTGTCAGCAGTGCTTAACATCTCACTCCAATTATAAAATTCATAAACAATACAAATAGGATCAATGTCCATATACCTTCTCTCTTTCAAAATTCCTTATAGTGTCTGCCCATTTACTAGGAATGCTTGGACACAAGGAGAGAGTGGATATCTCTATATATATATATATTCTAAATTATAAGTAAATTGATAATGAGTTCGTTGTCATTATCCTTATTTCATTCTCCTTCTTTTCTGGAACTCTCTGTTGCCTCGAAAATTTCCATAGAACCTTTTACGTGCCGCTTTCTTATTCAGCATGCATCTATTAGCATAATGACCCTTATTTCCACAACTAAAACAAGTTACTCCTAGCTTTCTCAGATTTATGTTATCGGATCTAGACTCATTTTGATCAACGCTAACGTAGTGACCTTTTCTTTCATGCTTATTGTCCGTATTACACTGCTGCTCGTTCATTTTCTCTATACCTGGACCTATCGCTCTGACCTCTACGGTTTTCGTTGTCACTGTCGTGCATTGGACTAAAGTATTCTCAATACCTTTTGACGTGGACGGTGTCGGTTCACTACCCGTTGACTTTTCATGCCTACCTTTACCAACATTGTCTTCAACAAAGCTTTCGTCAGTACCACCTCTATTGACCTCTTTCCTAAAATGCTTGTTGGACTTCGTAAATAAGTCCCTGAGTGCATCATTGGCTCGTCTTTTTGCTTGGGCCCTTTTATCTAAAACCGTTCTCCTGATTTTATCATATGCCTCAGCTGAATCTTTAAACTGTTTTACAGAAGTGTAACTTCTATTCTCAAAATGGCTTTGATATGGTTCCTCCATATGCCGAATCATTAAAGTAATTAGATCTTCTTCTGAAATATCTATGCCTGTTTCTAAATACAATCGACAAATTCGAAAGATATATTTCGTAGCTTCCTCATTAGATTGTTGGCAACTAGACAATAAATTATCAAACCGATTCTTGGACTTTTCGTTTTCAAAATCTTCCTGTATCAGATCACACTCTAACTCACTCAAAACTTCAACTTCATTAACGTCATCTCCTAAGTCAAAGCTTTCGGAGCTATCATTATTTATAAGGCTATCCTGTTCAGACGATCTACTTTCTCCCTGAATTCCCGTAGAGTCAACGTTAGTCGGAATTTCGTCATCTACCTCCATTATGATTTCTTTAGCTACGAAGTTTCTAACGTATTTAAAATCAATGTTCTTCTGGGTCTATATACCTCAAACAATCAATACTATCGAAATTCTTCGAAGATCAACGTTAATTATTAAATTACCCCTTTTTAATAATAATTCTAAATAAATTCAAAACGCTTCTGGTTTTTCTATTAAAGTAAAATAAAATAGGATACTTATCCTTTTCTCTCAAAATCTTGACTTGAATGGTCTTAAAGCGTTGGGGACTTCCCTTGGTGTTCCAACTCGTCTCAGGTTACCCCTTCATCTGCGTTGTCCAGCTTATTGGTAGATCTCTGTCCCAATGACTGCGATTTTTCACTCGAATCAATGTCTTTTTGTCCAAATATCTCAAATAACTTTGTGAAAACCGAACACAGTGATTTGTTCTTAACACTCGGTATATCGTAACTCTATTTTCAGTTTTGGCACTTCTGTTTTAATTTCTTAAGTTTCTTAATTTAAAAATGTTCTGATCTCGACTTACTTATTGCGAGATCCCATCCTCGTCGCCATATTAGCGTGGCTCTAATATTAGGTGCCGCTAAACCAAATTACTGCCAATTATAACTCTTAATTTATGAGTTATGAAAATAATTCAAAGTCGTTGGGGTAATTTAGGATTAAATGTAAATTACAAGTTGATTTATTAACTCCTTCAAAACTCTTAACCGATATTCACACTTCAACACCCAGAGCTCATCTGCCCTGTTCTCTTTCCTACCATTCTCTTTCCTACTCTCTGCTACATTTTCTCTCGATCTTCGGGTCAGTCCTCTAGACTTCCCAACCCAAGCCAAGCCATACTTGGCGTCCTTTTTCCAGCCTCTTATTTACAACCTATAGATTATAAACCCTTAATCTATAGGACCGGGATATACGGCATATAGCGTATACCCGCTAACAATATATATACAACGTGTCCAACACGTACGTGTATATATACAACGTGTCCACACGTACGTGTATGTTTACAACGTGTCCAACACGTACGTGTATACACACAACGTGTCCAACACTTACGTGTATACATACAACGTGTCCAACACGTACGTGTATACATACAATGTGTCTAACACGTACGTGTATACATACAACGTGTCCAACACGTACGTGTATATATATATATACAACGTGTCCAACACGTATGTGTATATATATATATACGTGTCCAACAAGTACGTGTATACATAAAACGTGTCCAACACGTACGTGTATACATACAATGTGTCCAACATGTACGTGTATATATACAACGTGTCCAGCACGGACGTGTATGTATACGTGTCCTACACGTATGTGTATATATACAATGCGTCCATCACCTACGTGTATATATACAACGTGTCGAACACGTACGTGTATATATATATATACAACGTGTCCAACACGTACGTGTATATATACAACGTGTCCACACGTACGTGTATGTTTACAACGTGTCCAACACGTACGTGTATACACACAACGTGTCCAACACTTACGTGTATACATACAACGTGTCCAACACGTACGTGTATACATACAACGTGTCCAACACGTACGTGTATATATACAACGTGTCCAACACGTACGTGTATGTTTACAACGTGTCCAACACGTACGTGTATATATACAACGTGTCCAACACGTACATGTATGTTTACAACGTGTCCAACACGTACGTGTATATATACAACGTGTCCAACACGTACATGTATGTTTACAACGTGTCCAACACGTACGTGTATACGTACAACGTGTCCAACACGTACGTGTATATATACAACGTGTCCAACACGTACGTGTATACATACAACGTGTCCAACACGTACGTGTATACATACAATGTGTCCAACACGTACGTGTATACATACAATGTGTCTAACACGTACGTGTATACATACAACGTGTCCAACACGTACGTGTATATATATATATATATACAACGTGTCCAACACGTACGTGTATATATATATATACGTGTCCAACACGTACGTGTATATATACAACGTGTCCAACACGTACGTGTATATATACAACGTGTCCAACACGTACATGTATGTTTACAACGTGTCCAACACGTACGTGTATACGTACAACGTGTCCAACACGTACGTGTATATATACAACGTGTCCAACACGTACGTGTATATATACAACGTGTCCAACACGTATGTATATATATATATATACAACGTGTCCAACACGTACGTGTATATATACAACGTGTCCACACGTACGTGTATGTTTACAACGTGTCCAACACGTACGTGTATACACACAACGTGTCCAACACTTACGTGTATACATACAACGTGTCCACACGTACGTGTATGTTTACAACGTGTCCAACACGTACGTGTATACACACAACGTGTCCAACACTTACGTGTATACATACAACGTGTCCAACACGTACATGTATGTTTACAACGTGTCCAACACGTACGTGTATATATACAACGTGTCCAACACGTACATGTATGTTTACAACGTGTCCAACACGTACGTATATATATACAACGTGTCCAACACGTACGTGTATGTTTACAACGTGTCCAACACGTACGTGTATATATACAACGTGTCCAACACGTACGTGTATATATACAACGTGTCCAACACGTACGTGTATGTTTACAACGTGTCCAACACGTACGTGTATATATACAACGTGTCCAACACGTACATGTATGTTTACAACGTGTCCAACACGTACGTATATATATACAACGTGTCCAACACGTACGTGTATACGTACAACGTGTCCAACACGTACGTATATATATATAACGTGTCCAACACGTACATGTATACAGTTTTTGTGGTCAAGACCATCAAGATAAGCCCTAATCATTGTTTTAATTGTACGATTACTTCGTTCTGTCAAGTTAGACTGTGGATGATATATTGACGTGAATCTTTGTTCTATATTCCATTGTTTACATAAATAATTCATGACATTGGACGTGAAATTAGTCCCGTTGTCACTTACCAATACTCGAGGCATACCAAAGCGACAAAACAATTGCTCTTCGAGCACCTTACCAATTTTTACAGCGGTTGAATCTGTTAAAGGAAAGAATTCAGTCCATTTGGTAAAACCATCGATTACTACCAGAATCGATGTGAAGTTTCCCGGAGAAGCCTTCGTGTATGGACCCATAATATCCATGTAGAGCGTGTCCCACGGCTTAGTTATGGGGGAAGGTTGCATCAAACCGGAAGTTTTCTTATTTGAGTATTTGACACGTTGACAAATATCACAGGTACGGATGTACTCGGTGACGATAGCTGTCATCTGTGGAAAGTACACCCTGGAGGATAGTCGAGCTAGTGTCTTATCGATTCCAAGATGACCACCGGTGACAGAGTCATGAAATTGTGAGATGATGGATGGTATTAGAGACGGAGGAATGACGGGTAATCGCTTGGTTCCGGATTTCTTGTACACGATCTCATTGAACGTCTCGAAATCCGGGGAATCCACCGATGAAGTGACCCCAGCCGATCTCTGATGTTGTCGAATGGTATTGCGGTCTACATCACATGTCAATACCAAATTGCAGCGATGTGTAGGAGCATACATGTAGTCCTTGTCCGTATCAACGAAAGAATCATCTATAATTGAATTTCTAGACAAAAAATCTGCAACAACATTATCTTTACCTTTAATATATTGAATGTAAGGAGACCATTCTTGGAGTCTCCAAGCCCAACGCATAAGTCGTTGATTTGTGTTTTTCATGGACTCCAAATAAACAAGGGCTTGATTGTCAGTTTGTAATACAAACTCCTGACCATCAAGAAATTCTCGAAATTTTTCAAGTGCAAAAATGATTGCATAACACTCCTTTTCTGAAGTGGAATAATTCTGTTGAGCTGAATTGAGAGTTTTGCTAGCAAAAGATATTACCTTCTCAATTCCAGCGTCATCAATCTGAGATAATACGGCACCTAGACCGGTATTACTCGCATCAGTACGAAGAATGAAGGGTTTCCCAAAAATTGGGTGCGCCAAGATAATATCTTGGAGAAACGCTTCCTTCAATTTATGGAAAGCCTGTTCAGCCTTCGTGTTCCATTGGAACTTAACTTTTGCAGAAGTTAGGGGATATAGTGGGGCTGCTAAGTCGGCGTATCTCTCAATGAAATTATGGTACCAACCTACTAGTCCTAAAAATCCACGCAAACCTTTTTTCGATTGAGGTAGAGGAAAAACTTTTATAGTCTCAATTTTATCTGGATTCATACCGATACCCTGTTCGGAAACCGTGTGACCTAAAAACTTGATCAGAGTTTTTCCAAAGGAACACTTTGAGCTATTTAATGTTAATCCTGCTTCCCTAAAACGACTCATCACTATTTCTAGATGCTTAATGTGTTCTAAAAATGTCTTACTAAATATAAGTACATCATCAAGATAAACAACACAGAAATCATCTAAACCTTCTAATAATTCGTTCATCATTCTCTGATAAGTGGCTCCTGCATTTTTTAATCCAAAAGGCATGCAATTGTACTCAAAGAGACCACGTTCAGTTATGAAAGCAGTATACTTCCGGCTTTTCTTAGCCATCAGTATCTGCCAATACCCTTTCTCTGCATCCATCGAACTAAGATACTTTGCGTTGGCCAATTTGCGCAAGATATCCTGAATTTTAGGAAGTGGAAATGCATCGTTAGGGGTATAAGTATTAATATGTCGATAATCGACACAAAATCTCCAAGAACCATTAGCTTTCTCTTTGAGAAGTACGGGACAGGAGTACGGGCTTTTACTTTTCCTTATGATCCCTTGTTCTAACATGTAGTCAACTTGACGGTTGATTTCCGCATGTTTGAACGGGGAAGTAGGATAAGGTCTTTGTCTTTTAGGACGATCTTCAATTAATTCGATTACGTGCTTCACTTTGTTAACACGTCCGAGTGGAGCATCGATAACATCAGAGAATTTCTTAAGCAATTCTTTGATCTGATCGTTCTCAAAATCGGAGAGTAATTGAAGATGTCTAACTACGTTATTAGTAGAATTATCCATTACAAGGGGATATTGCTCATTGGGCCAAGTATCGACAAACCCCCATGAAAGGTGTCGAGTATCTATCATTAGTCCACAATGATGCAAAAAATCCATACCAAGTAATGCATGCGTTTCTATATCGATGACCAGAAAATCATGACGATAATCACGACTTCCCAACTGGAAGTTGACGGTGACTATCCCCACGGGATCTGTTTCCGTTCCATCAAGCATTATAATGGAACCATAGGACCATGGACGAACGGGTTCATTTTTAGGGACAAAAGCCTTCGAAATAATCGAAATAGTTGAACCTGTATCGACCAGAGCCTTAAAATTAGAGTTAAACATCTGAATATCTACAAGAGGGGTTATGCGTTTAGGATTGTTTATGAGAGGATGAGTAACCACGAATCCTTCAACGGTTACTCGTCCTTTCCGTTTCCCGAAGCATTATTTTCGGTATCAAAAGAGGCGTTATTTGTAGGCTTCGGTTTTGGATTAACAGATGAACCCTTGCTATTCTCTGTCGCATTTGATTGAGCCCGGTTAACCCGTTGTTTGCCAAAGAAACAACGAGCTGTAGTATGTCCATATATTTTGCAATTATCGCACCAACGATTGTCGGTACCATTAGCCTGTTTTTCATTTTCCTGACGTTTGCCTTTGTCAGAGGATGATGAATTCGATTTATTTTGAGTACTAGCATTTGACCCTGAACTAGATTTGTCTTCAGTAGACGCGGAAGTCTGGGTTTTATCATGAGCGTTAGGACGGTTGTCGCCTTTCCTAAAGTCTTTCTTCTTATCATATACTGGTAACTCAATTTTTGATGCAAAACGAATCAACTCATATATATCAGCCGCTTGACAACCTAATAAATGAGCCTTGAGAGATGGTAATGCACGATTCGAAATGAACAACATAATCTCCTTTTGATTTGCAAAAGGTGATAATTTGTAAATTTTACGATATTGAAGGTCCATTTCAAATGCGAAATGTTGGAAAGTCTCGGAATTAAGCTGACGCCTATTCAGGAGTTTCTCTAATGCGGAATGATTATCCTCCTCATTACCATACATAGATTTAAACTGAGTTTGGAAATCTTCCCAAGATTGAATGAACATCTTGGTCCGTTTCCACCACAGACTTTGACTATCATCCTGATTAAATATCGGAGTCAGCATTAGAATACGGTCGTCTGGAATTATACGTTTCCTTTTCATGTATAATTCCAGGTCTAGCATGAAATTATCGTACGTATCTAACTTGGGGTTGAATTTGGGCATCGGAACATTTCCAGCCGCATGATAAATAATTGGGGTGGATGATGCTTTAGTATTGGAATCAGAAGATACGACGGACTGGTCTGCTAGTGAATTCTCCTGATTAGCCTTAATTGGCGTCTTGTCAAAGCGAGTATTTGCAACAGGAGATGGTTGACCTCCTTTTGGGGTGGATGGAGGTGAGACGGTTTCCGGAGTTTTCTGCTCTAACAATTTATGCAAATTGACGAACTGAGATTTAATCTCATAAATGTCCTAACTATGCTTTTCTAGTGAATTCCGAAAATCGGATAATATGCTATCTGTCCTATCTTCATTGGCTGTTGCTGCTGTTACAAAATTATCAAACATTCGGATTTCTTGTCGAAGTTTCTCATTATCAGTTTCGAACTGTTTGGCGAAGTTTTTATGATATGTAAGATGCTTTTGTATTTTATGAATTCTAGAGTCAACGTATTCTTTAACCAAAGATGGTAAAGTATTGTTCGGAAAATAGTCTGGGCCAATCAAATCATTGAGAATCGGATCAACAGGGGAACCAAGTTGGTCAATTTGTTGTTTCAAAGTTTGGATTTCGATGTTCAACTCTGACTTGATGGTCTGTGAATTCTCCACGATTTGATTAGTACAGTTATTTTTTAGGGTCTTCAATTTACGTTTGAAACTCAAAATTATGCCGTTCAATACTTGGACTATCTCATCTGCTACCTGTTCTAATCTAGTCTCAAGATGCATATCTAATCGTTTTGAAATGCGAGATGAATTAGGAAGTAACCGTGAAAAGAATTTTACCAGAAAGGAAAACCTTGCGGACAACATATTATGAATTGACATGCCGGTAAAATAGATAGCAAAAGACAAAGTTGGGATAAGAACCAGTATGATGAGGAATTGAACCGTCCAAGGTATCCGGTTGATGATGAGGTCCAGAAGAATATCCTTGACATCAACCTGTTGATATCCGGTCTGGGGTGACGGGTTAACCTTGCTGGCTAACTTTGGAGGTACCCCTTCGACACGAGTTTGGTTGTTACCTCCGAAAAAGAGGACACTTATCATTGTATGGAAAATATCCATCATGATTTTAAACGAAGAACTATTAAACTTGATTCAAGGCACTGAGTTTTAATTGTTTTGTTGAACAGTTATCCTAAAAAACACTAGGTTTCTAGGCACCATGTAACACTTTAAGGGTTCCTTAAGGGTCCTTAAGTCGACCTGATTTTAATTTAAGTCGGAAAATCAAAAAGATGATATAAATATATATTTCCGAAGTAAATTACCCGATGATCAATGCAATGAATATGACGTTAAACAATCGCTTTATATTAAATAGAAGTAATTTATTTAATAAAGTTAAACGAAGAAATAGGATTTATTAAATATTAAAGACTTTAAGAAGTAATCTATAATTTGTCTATTGGGAAAAATAATAATAAATGTGAGAGTTGAGGAGTCAATGAAGTTGACTACTCGGAGCTATTAGACTGAATAAAAAATAAGAGAACTCGGCTTGCTCGTACTCTAAACTCGAACGCAGCACACCTGCTTCTCTTCCTTATGCATAGGCACAATGCTATCGCAAAATGTTTAAACAAATCGCATTACTAAATATTAAATATCTCGATTTCCTATCGAGCGATTTTTCTAAATTTTTGATATGTTGTAGCTAACAACATTATCAACAACTTTTATATATGACTTTTCTTGTTGTATCGTCTCCTTCATATAGATATTGCCATTTTTACACATATAAATCGAATCGCAAATTATTCTATATTATTATGAAATGGTATTGGACGTATCCAATACCATTGCATTATTTTTAACATACATGCATATTATTACTAATAATATGGGTGGGGTTATAATACGTACGTGTTGGACACGTTGTAAACATACATGTACGTGTTGGACACGTTGTATGTATACACGTAAGTGTTGGACACGTTGTGTGTATATACGTACGTGTTGGACACGTTGTAAACATACACGTACGTGTGGACACGTTGTATGTATACACGTAAGTGTTGGACACGTTGTGTGTATACACGTACGTGTATGTTTACAACGTGTCCAACACGTACGTATATATATACAACGTGTCCAACACGTACGTGTATGTTTACAACGTGTCCAACACGTACGTGTATATATACAACGTGTCCAACACGTACGTGTATGTTTACAACGTGTCCAACACGTACGTGTATATATACAACGTGTCCAACACGTACATGTATGTTTACAACGTGTCCAACACGTACGTATATATATACAACGTGTCCAACACGTACGTGTATACGTACAACGTGTCCAACACGTACGTATATATATATAACGTGTCCAACACGTACATGTATACATACAACGTGTCCAACAAGTACGTGTATACATACAATGTGTCCAACACGTACGTGTATACATACAATGTGTCTAAAACGTACGTGTATACATACAACGTGTCCAACACGTACGTGTATATATATATATACAACGTGTCCAACACGTACGTATATATATATATATATACGTGTCCAACACGTACGTGTATACATACAACGTGTTCAACAAGTACGTGTATACATAAAACGTGTCCAACACGTACGTGTATACATACAATGTGTCCAACATGTACGTGTATATATACAACGTGTCCAGCACGCACGTGTATGTATACGTGTCCTACACGTATGTGTATATATACAACGCGTCCATCACCTACGTGTATATATACAACGTGTCGAACACGTACGTGTATATATATATATATATACAACGTGTCCAACACGTATGTATATATATATATATACAACGTGTCCAACACGTACGTGTATATATGCAACGTGTCCACACGTACGTGTATGTTTACAACGTGTCCAACACGTACGTGTATACACACAACGTGTCCAACACTTACGTGTATACATACAACGTGTCCAACACGTACGTGTATACATACAACGTGTCCAACACGTACGTGTATATATACAACGTGTCTAACACGTACGTGTATGTTTACAACGTGTCCAACACGTACGTGTATACATACAACGTGTCCAACACGTACGTGTATGTTTACAACGTGTCCAACACGTACGTGTATATATACAACGTGTCCAACACGTACGTGTATGTTTACAACGTGTCCAACACGTACGTGTATATATACAACGTGTCCAACACGTACGTGTATGTTTACAACGTGTCCAACACGTACGTGTATATATACAACGTGTCCAACACGTACATGTATGTTTACAACGTGTCCAACACGTACGTGTATATATACAACGTACGTGTATGTTTACAACGTGTCCAACACGTACGTGTATATATATATATATATATATATATATATACAACGTGTCCAACACGTACATGTATGTTTACAACGTGTCCAACACGTACGTGCATATATACAACGTGTCCAACACGTACGTGTATACATACAACGTGTCCAACACGTACGTCTATACATACAACGTGTCCAACACGTACGTATATACACACAACGTGTCCAACACGTACGTGTATACACACAACGTGTCCAACACGTACGTGTATACATACAACGTGTCCAACACGTACGTGTTTACATACAACGTGTCCAACACGTACGTGTATATATACAACGTGTCCAACACGTACGTGTATATATACAACGTGTCCAACACGTACGTGTATATATACAACGTGTCTAACACGTACGTGTATGTTTACAACGTGTCCAACACGTAAGTGTATACATACAACGTGTCCAACACGTACGTGTATACATACAACGTGTCCAACACGTACGTGTATATATACAACGTGTCCAACACGTACGTGTATGTTTACAACGTGTCCAACACGTACGTGTATATATACAACGTGTCCAACACGTACATGTATGTTTACAACGTGTCCAACACGTACGTATATATATACAACGTGTCCAACACGTACGTGTATGTTTACAACGTGTCCAACACGTACGTGTATATATACAACGTGTCCAACACGTACATGTATGTTTACAACGTGTCCAACACGTACGTGTATACGTACAACGTGTCCAACACGTACGTGTATACATACAACGTGTCCAACACGTACGTGTATACATACAACGTGTCCAACACGTACGTGTATACATACAATGTGTCCAACACGTACGTGTATACATACAATGTGTCTAACACGTACGTGTAGACATACAACGTGTCCAACACGTACGTGTATATATATATATACAACGTGTCCAACACGTACGTGTATACATACAACGTGTCCAACACGTACGTGTATATATATATATACAACGTGTCCAACACGTACGTGTATACATACAACGTGTCCAACACGTACGTGTATACATACAATGTGTCCAACACGTACGTGTATACATACAATGTGTCTAACACGTACGTGTATACATACAATGTGTCTAACACGTACGTGTATACATACAACGTGTCCAACACGTACGTGTATATATATATATACAACGTGTCCAACACGTACGTGTATACATACAACGTGTCCAACACGTACGTGTATACATACAACGTGTCCAACACGTACGTGTATACATACAACGTGTCCAACACGTACGTGTATACATACAATGTGTCCAACACGTACGTGTATACATACAATGTGTCTAACACGTACGTGTATACATACAACGTGTCCAACACGTACGTGTATATATATATATACAACGTGTCCAACACGTATGTGTATATATATATATACGTGTCCAACACGTACGTGTATATATACAACGTGTCCAACACGTAGTGTATATATACAACGTGTCCAACACGTACGTGTATATATACAACGTGTCCAACACGTACGTGTATATATACAACGTGTATATATACAACGTGTCCAGCACGGACGTGTATGTATGCGTGTCCAACACGTACGTGTATACATACAATGTGTCCAACACGTACGTGTATACATACAATGTGTCTAACACGTACGTGTATACATACAACGTGTCCAACACGTACGTGTATATATATATATACAACGTGTCCAACACGTATGTGTATATATATATATATACGTGTCCAACACGTACGTGTATATATACAACGTGTCCAACACGTACGTGTATACATACAATGTGTCCAACACGTACGTGTATATATACAACGTGTCCAACACGTACGTGTATATATACAACGTGTCCAACACGTACGTGTATGTTTACAACGTGTCCAACACGTACGTGTATATATACAACGTGTCCAACACGTACATGTATGTTTACAACGTGTCCAACACGTACGTATATATATACAACGTGTCCAACACGTACGTGTATGTTTACAACGTGTCCAACACGTACGTGTATATATACAACGTGTCCAACACGTACATGTATGTTTACAACGTGTCCAACACGTACGTGTATACGTACAACGTGTCCAACACGTACGTGTATACATACAACGTGTCCAACACGTACGTGTATACATACAACGTGTCCAACACGTACGTGTATACATACAATGTGTCCAACACGTACGTGTATACATACAATGTGTCTAACACGTACGTGTAGACATACAACGTGTCCAACACGTACGTGTATATATATATATACAACGTGTCCAACACGTACGTGTATACATACAACGTGTCCAACACGTACGTGTATACATACAACGTGTCCAACACGTACGTGTATACATACAATGTGTCCAACACGTACGTGTATACATACAATGTGTCTAACACGTACGTGTATACATACAATGTGTCTAACACGTACGTGTATACATACAACGTGTCCAACACGTACGTGTATATATATATATACAACGTGTCCAACACGTACGTGTATACATACAACGTGTCCAACACGTACGTGTATACATACAACGTGTCCAACACGTACGTGTATACATACAACGTGTCCAACACGTACGTGTATACATACAATGTGTCCAACACGTACGTGTATACATACAATGTGTCTAACACGTACGTGTATACATACAACGTGTCCAACACGTACGTGTATATATATATATACAACGTGTCCAACACGTATGTGTATATATATATATACGTGTCCAACACGTACGTGTATATATACAACGTGTCCAACACGTACGTGTATACATACAACGTGTCCAACACGTACGTCTATACATACAACGTGTCCAACACGTACGTATATACACACAACGTGTCCAACACGTACGTCTATACATACAACGTGTCCAACACGTACGTATATACACACAACGTGTCCAACACGTACGTGTATACACACAACGTGTCCAACACGTACGTGTATACATACAACGTGTCCAACACGTACGTGTATATATATATATACAACGTGTCCAACACGTATGTGTATATATACAATGTGTCCAACACGTACGTGTATATATATATATACAACGTGTCCAACACGTATGTGTATATATATATATACGTGTCCAACACGTACGTGTATATATACAACGTGTCCAACACGTACGTGTATATATACAACGTGTCCAACACGTACGTGTATATATACAACGTGTCCAACACGTACGTGTATGTTTACAACGTGTCCAACACGTACGTGTATACATACAACGTGTCCAACACGTACGTGTATACATACAACGTGTCCAACACGTACGTGTATACATACAACGTGTCCAACACGTACGTGTATACATACAATGTGTCCAACACGTACGTGTATACATACAATGTGTCTAACAAGTACGTGTATACATACAACGTGTCCAACACGTACGTGTATATATATATATACAACGTGTCCAACACGTATGTGTATATATATATATACGTGTCCAACACGTACGTGTATATATACAACGTGTCCAACACGTACGTGTATATATACAACGTGTCCAACACGTACGTGTATATATACAACGTGTCCAACACGTACGTGTATGTTTACAACGTGTCCAACACGTACGTGTATATATATATATACAACGTGTCCAACACGTATGTGTATATATATATATACGTGTCCAACACGTACGTGTATATATACAACGTGTCCAACACGTACGTGTATATATACAATGTGTCTAACACGTACGTGTATACATACAACGTGTCCAACACGTACATGTATGTTTACAACGTGTCCAACACGTACGTATATATATACAACGTCTCCAACAC
Source organism: Desoria tigrina (assembly GCA_906901685.1). Lineage (NCBI taxonomy): Eukaryota > Metazoa > Arthropoda > Collembola > Entomobryomorpha > Isotomidae > Desoria > Desoria tigrina. The sequence goes on along the minus strand of CAJQTU010000021.1, from coordinate 191,727 downwards.
GTACGTGTATACGTACAACGTGTCCAACACGTACGTATATATATATAACGTGTCCAACACGTACATGTTTACATACAACGTGTCCAACACGTACGTGTATACATACAATGTGTCCAACGCGTACGTGTATACATACAATGTGTCTAAAACGTACGTGTATACATACAACGTGTCCAACACGTACGTGTATATATATATATACAACGTGTCCAACACGTACGTGTATATATATATATACGTGTCCAACACGTACGTGTATACATACAACGTGTTCAACAAGTACGTGTATACATAAAACGTGTCCAACACGTACGTGTATACATACAATGTGTCCAACATGTACGTGTATATATACAACGTGTCCAGCACGGACGTGTATGTATACGTGTCCTACACGTATGTGTATATATACAACGCGTCCATCACCTACGTGTATATATACAACGTGTCGAACACGTACGTGTATATATATATATATATACAACGTGTCCAACACGTATGTATATATATATATATACAACGTGTCCAACACGTACGTGTATACATACAATGTGTCCAACACGTACGTGTATACATACAATGTGTCTAAAACGTACGTGTATACATACAACGTGTCCAACACGTACGTGTATACATACAATGTGTCCAACACGTACGTGTATACATACAATGTGTCTAAAACGTACGTGTATACATACAACGTGTCCAACACGTACGTGTATATATATATATACAACGTGTCCAACACGTACGTGTATATATATATATACGTGTCCAACACGTACGTGTATACATACAACGTGTTCAACAAGTACGTGTATACATAAAACGTGTCCAACACGTACGTGTATACATACAATGTGTCCAACATGTACGTGTATATATACAACGTGTCCAACACGTACGTGTATACATACAACGTGTCCAACACGTACGTGTATACATACAACGTGTCCAACACGTACGTGTATACATACAACGTGTCCAACACGTACGTGTATACATACAACGTGTCCAACACGTACGTGTATACATACAATGTGTCCAACACGTACGTGTATACATACAATGTGTCTAACAAGTACGTGTATACATACAACGTGTCCAACACGTACGTGTATATATATATATACAACGTGTCCAACACGTATGTGTATATATATATATACGTGTCCAACACGTACGTGTATATATACAACGTGTCCAACACGTACGTGTATATATACAACGTGTCCAACACGTACGTGTATAAATACAACGTGTCCAACACGTACGTGTATGTTTACAACGTGTCCAACACGTACGTGTATATATATATATACAACGTGTCCAACACGTATGTGTATATATATATATACGTGTCCAACACGTACGTGTATATATACAACGTGTCCAACACGTACGTGTATATATACAATGTGTCTAACACGTACGTGTATACATACAACGTGTCCAACACGTACATGTATGTTTACAACGTGTCCAACACGTACGTATATATATACAACGTCTCCAACACGTACGTGTATACGTACAACGTGTCCAACACGTACGTATATATATATAACGTGTCCAACACGTACATGTTTACATACAACGTGTCCAACACGTACGTGTATACATACAATGTGTCCAACGCGTACGTGTATACATACAATGTGTCTAAAACGTACGTGTATACATACAACGTGTCCAACACGTACGTGTATATATATATATACAACGTGTCCAACACGTACGTGTATATATATATATACGTGTCCAACACGTACGTGTATACATACAACGTGTTCAACAAGTACGTGTATACATAAAACGTGTCCAACACGTACGTGTATACATACAATGTGTCCAACATGTACGTGTATATATACAACGTGTCCAGCACGGACGTGTATGTATACGTGTCCTACACGTATGTGTATATATACAACGCGTCCATCACCTACGTGTATATATACAACGTGTCGAACACGTACGTGTATATATATATATATATATACAACGTGTCCAACACGTATGTATATATATATATATACAACGTGTCCAACACGTACGTGTATACATACAATGTGTCCAACACGTACGTGTATACATACAATGTGTCTAAAACGTACGTGTATACATACAACGTGTCCAACACGTACGTGTATACATACAATGTGTCCAACACGTACGTGTATACATACAATGTGTCTAAAACGTACGTGTATACATACAACGTGTCCAACACGTACGTGTATATATATATATACAACGTGTCCAACACGTACGTGTATATATATATATACGTGTCCAACACGTACGTGTATACATACAACGTGTTCAACAAGTACGTGTATACATAAAACGTGTCCAACACGTACGTGTATACATACAATGTGTCCAACATGTACGTGTATATATACAACGTGTCCAGCACGGACGTGTATGTATACGTGTCCAACACGTACGTGTATACATACAATGTGTCCAACACGTACGTGTATACATGCAATGTGTCTAACACGTACGTGTATACATACAACGTGTCCAACACGTACGTGTATATATATATATACAACGTGTCCAACACGTATGTGTATATATATATATACGTGTCCAACACGTACGTGTATATATACAACGTGTCCAACACGTACGTGTATATATACAACGTGTCCAACACGTACGTGTATATATACAACGTGTCCAACACGTACGTGTATGTTTACAACGTGTCCAACACGTACGTATATATATATATATACAACGTGTCCAACACGTATGTGTATATATATATATACGTGTCCAACACGTACGTGTATATATACAACGTGTCCAACACGTACGTGTATATATACAATGTGTCTACCACGTACGTGTATACATACAACGTGTCCAACACGTACGTGTATATATATATATACAACGTGTCCAACACGTATGTGTATATATATATATACGTGTCCAACACGTACGTGTATACATACAATGTGTCCAACACGTACGTGTATACATACAATGTGTCTAACACGTACGTGTATACATACAACGTGTCCAACACGTACGTGTATATATATATATATTTACAACGTGTCCAACACGTACGTGTATATATATATATACGTGTCCAACACGTACGTGTATATATACAACGTGTCCAACACGTACGTGTATATATACAACGTGTCCAACACGTACATGTATGTTTACAACGTGTCCAACACGTATGTATATATATATATATACAACATGTCCAACACGTACGTGTATATATACAACGTGTCCACACGTACGTGTATGTTTACAACGTGTCCAACACGTACGTGTATACACACAACGTGTCCAACACTTACGTGTATACATACAACGTGTCCACACGTACGTGTATGTTTACAACGTGTCCAACACGTACGTGTATACACACAACGTGTCCAACACTTACGTGTATACATACAACGTGTCCACACGTACGTGTATACACACAACGTGTCCAACACTTACGTGTATACATACAACGTGTCCACACGTACGTGTATGTTTACAACGTGTCCAACACGTACGTGTATACACACAACGTGTCCAACACTTACGTGTATACATACAACGTGTCCAACACGTACATGTATGTTTACAACGTGTCCAACACGTACGTGTATATATACAACGTGTCCAACACGTACATGTATGTTTACAACGTGTCCAACACGTACGTATATATATACAACGTGTCCAACACGTACGTGTATGTTTACAACGTGTCCAACACGTACGTGTATATATACAACGTGTCCAACACGTACGTGTATATATACAACGTGTCCAACACGTACGTGTATGTTTACAACGTGTCCAACACGTACGTGTATATATACAACGTGTCCAACACGTACATGTATGTTTACAACGTGTCCAACACGTACGTATATATATACAACGTGTCCAACACGTACATGTATACATACAACGTGTCCAACACGTACGTGTATACATACAATGTGTCCAACACGTACGTGTATACATACAATGTGTCTAAAACGTACGTGTATACATACAACGTGTCCAACACGTACGTGTATATATATATATTCAACGTGTCCAACACGTACGTGTATATATATATATACGTGTCCAACACGTACGTGTATACATACAACGTGTTCAACAAGTACGTGTATACATAAAACGTGTCCAACACGTACGTGTATACATACAATGTGTCCAACACGTACGTGTATACATACAATGTGTCTAACACGTACGTGTATACATACAACGTGTCCAACACGTACGTGTATATATATATATACAACGTGTCCAACACGTATGTGTATATATATATATACGTGTCCAACACGTACGTGTATATATACAACGTGTCCAACACGTACGTGTATGTTTACAACGTGTCCAACACGTACGTGTATATATATATATACAACGTGTCCAACACGTATGTGTATATATATATATACGTGTCCAACACGTACGTGTATATATACAACGTGTCCAACACGTACGTGTATATATACAATGTGTCTACCACGTACGTGTATACATACAACGTGTCCAACACGTACGTGTATATATACAACGTGTCCAACACGTACGTGTATATATACAACGTGTCCAACACGTACGTGTATGTTTACAACGTGTCCAACACGTACGTGTATATATATATATACAACGTGTCCAACACGTATGTGTATATATATATATACGTGTCCAACACGTACGTGTATATATACAACGTGTCCAACACGTACGTGTATATATACAATGTGTCTACCACGTACGTGTATACATACAACGTGTCCAACACGTACGTGTATATATATATATACAACGTGTCCAACACGTATGTGTATATATATATATACGTGTCCAACACGTACGTGTATACATACAATGTGTCCAACACGTACGTGTATACATACAATGTGTCTAACACGTACGTGTATACATACAACGTGTCCAACACGTACGTGTATATATATATATACAACGTGTCCAACACGTATGTGTATATATATATATACGTGTCCAACACGTACGTGTATATATACAACGTGTCCAACACGTACGTGTATATATACAACGTGTCCAACACGTACGTGTATGTTTACAACGTGTCCAACACGTACGTGTATATATACAACGTGTCCAACACGTACATGTATGTTTACAACGTGTCCAACACGTACGTATATATATACAACGTGTCCAACACGTACATGTATACATACAACGTGTCCAACACGTACGTGTATACATACAATGTGTCCAACACGTACGTGTATACATACAATGTGTCTAAAACGTACGTGTATACATACAACGTGTCCAACACGTACGTGTATATATATATATTCAACGTGTCCAACACGTACGTGTATATATATATATACGTGTCCAACACGTACGTGTATACATACAACGTGTTCAACAAGTACGTGTATACATAAAACGTGTCCAACACGTACGTGTATACATACAATGTGTCCAACACGTACGTGTATACATACAATGTGTCTAACACGTACGTGTATACATACAACGTGTCCAACACGTACGTGTATATATATATATACAACGTGTCCAACACGTATGTGTATATATATATATACGTGTCCAACACGTACGTGTATATATACAACGTGTCCAACACGTACGTGTATGTTTACAACGTGTCCAACACGTACGTGTATATATATATATACAACGTGTCCAACACGTATGTGTATATATATATATACGTGTCCAACACGTACGTGTATATATACAACGTGTCCAACACGTACGTGTATATATACAATGTGTCTACCACGTACGTGTATACATACAACGTGTCCAACACGTACGTGTATATATACAACGTGTCCAACACGTACGTGTATATATACAACGTGTCCAACACGTACGTGTATGTTTACAACGTGTCCAACACGTACGTGTATATATATATATACAACGTGTCCAACACGTATGTGTATATATATATATACGTGTCCAACACGTACGTGTATATATACAACGTGTCCAACACGTACGTGTATATATACAATGTGTCTACCACGTACGTGTATACATACAACGTGTCCAACACGTACGTGTATATATATATATACAACGTGTCCAACACGTATGTGTATATATATATATACGTGTCCAACACGTACGTGTATACATACAATGTGTCCAACACGTACGTGTATACATACAATGTGTCTAACACGTACGTGTATACATACAACGTGTCCAACACGTACGTGTATATATATATATACAACGTGTCCAACACGTATGTGTATATATATATATACGTGTCCAACACGTACGTGTATATATACAACGTGTCCAACACGTACGTGTATGTTTACAACGTGTCCAACACGTACGTGTATATATATATATACAACGTGTCCAACACGTATGTGTATATATATATATACGTGTCCAACACGTACGTGTATATATACAACGTGTCCAACACGTACGTGTATATATACAATGTGTCTACCACGTACGTGTATACATACAACGTGTCCAACACGTACGTGTATATATACAACGTGTCCAACACGTACGTGTATATATACAACGTGTCCAACACGTACGTGTATGTTTACAACGTGTCCAACACGTACGTGTATATATATATATACAACGTGTCCAACACGTATGTGTATATATATATATACGTGTCCAACACGTACGTGTATATATACAACGTGTCCAACACGTACGTGTATATAGACAATGTGTCTACCACGTACGTGTATACATACAACGTGTCCAACACGTACGTGTATATATATATATACAACGTGTCCAACACGTATGTGTATATATATATATACGTGTCCAACACGTACGTGTATACATACAATGTGTCCAACACGTACGTGTATACATACAATGTGTCTAACACGTACGTGCATACATACAACGTGTCCAACACGAACGTGTATATATATATATATACAACGTGTCCAACACGTACGTGTATATATATATATACGTGTCCAACACGTACGTGTATATATACAACGTGTCCAACACGTACGTGTATATATACAACGTGTCCAACACGTACATGTATGTTTACAACGTGTCCAACACGTATGTATATATATATATATACAACGTGTCCAACACGTACGTGTATATATACAACGTGTCCACACGTACGTGTATGTTTACAACGTGTCCAACACGTACGTGTATACACACAACGTGTCCAACACTTACGTGTATACATACAACGTGTCCACACGTACGTGTATGTTTACAACGTGTCCAACACGTACGTGTATACACACAACGTGTCCAACACTTACGTGTATACATACAACGTGTCCACACGTACGTGTATGTTTACAACGTGTCCAACACGTACGTGTATACACACAACGTGTCCAACACTTACGTGTATACATACAACGTGTCCAACACGTACATGTATGTTTACAACGTGTCCAACACGTACGTGTATATATACAACGTGTCCAACACGTACATGTATGTTTACAACGTGTCCAACACGTACGTATATATATACAACGTGTCCAACACGTACGTGTATGTTTACAACGTGTCCAACACGTACGTGTATATATACAACGTGTCCAACACGTACGTGTATATATACAACGTGTCCAACACGTACGTGTATGTTTACAACGTGTCCAACACGTACGTGTATATATACAACGTGTCCAACACGTACATGTATGTTTACAACGTGTCCAACACGTACGTATATATATACAACGTGTCCAACACGTACATGTATACATACAACGTGTCCAACACGTACGTGTATACATACAATGTGTCCAACACGTACGTGTATACATACAATGTGTCTAAAACGTACGTGTATACATACAACGTGTCCAACACGTACGTGTATATATATATATACAACGTGTCCAACACGTACGTGTATATATATATATACGTGTCCAACACGTACGTGTATACATACAACGTGTTCAACAAGTACGTGTATACATAAAACGTGTCCAACACGTACGTGTATACATACAATGTGTCCAACATGTACGTGTATATATACAACGTGTCCAACACGTACGTGTATACATACAACGTGTCCAACACGTACGTCTATACATACAACGTGTCCAACACGTACGTATATACACACAACGTGTCCAACACGTACGTCTATACATACAACGTGTCCAACACGTACGTATATACACACAACGTGTCCAACACGTACGTGTATACACACAACGTGTCCAACACGTACGTGTATACATACAACGTGTTCAACAAGTACGTGTATACATAAAACGTGTCCAACACGTACGTGTATACGTACAACGTGTCCAACACGTACGTATATATATATAACGTGTCCAACACGTACATGTATACATACAACGTGTCCAACACGTACGTGTATACATACAATGTGTCCAACACGTACGTGTATACATACAATGTGTCTAAAACGTACGTGTATACATACAACGTGTCCAACACGTACGTGTATATATATATATATACAACGTGTCCAACACGTACGTGTATATATATATATACGTGTCCAACACGTACGTGTATACATACAACGTGTTCAACAAGTACGTGTATACATAAAACGTGTCCAACACGTACGTGTATACATACAATGTGTCCAACATGTACGTGTATATATACAACGTGTCCAGCACGGACGTGTATGTATACGTGTCCTACACGTATGTGTATATATACAACGCGTCCATCACCTACGTGTATATATACAACGTGTCGAACACGTACGTGTATATATATATATATATACAACGTGTCCAACACGTATGTATATATATATATATACAACGTGTCCAACACGTACGTGTATATATACAACGTGTCCACACGTACGTGTATGTTTACAACGTGTCCAACACGTACGTGTATACACACAACGTGTCCAACACTTACGTGTATACATACAACGTGTCTAACACGTACGTGTATGTTTACAACGTGTCCAACACGTACGTGTATATATACAACGTGTCCAACACGTACATGTATGTTTACAACGTGTCCAACACGTACGTATATATATACAACGTGTCCAACACGTACGTGTATACATACAATGTGTCTAACACGTACGTGTATACATACAACGTGTCCAACACGTACGTATATATATATATATATACAACGTGTCCAACACGTACGTGTATATATATATATACGTGTCCAACACGTACGTGTATATATACAACGTGTCCAACACTTACGTGTATACATACAACGTGTCCAACACGTACATGTATGTTTACAACGTGTCCAACACGTACGTGTATATATACAACGTGTCCAACACGTACATGTATGTTTACAACGTGTCCAACACGTACGTATATATATACAACGTGTCCAACACGTACGTGTATGTTTACAACGTGTCCAACACGTACGTGTATATATACAACGTGTCCAACACGTACGTGTATATATACAACGTGTCCAACACGTACGTGTATGTTTACAACGTGTCCAACACGTACGTGTATATATACAACGTGTCCAACACATACATGTATGTTTACAACGTGTCCAACACGTACGTATATATATACAACGTGTCCAACACGTACGTGTATACATACAATGTGTCTAACACGTACGTGTATACATACAACGTGTCCAACACGTACGTATATATATATATATATACAACGTGTCCAACACGTACGTGTATATATATATATACGTGTCCAACACGTACGTGTATATATACAACGTGTCCAACACGTACGTGTATATATACAACGTGTCCAACACGTACATGTATGTTTACAACGTGTCCAACACGTACATGTATACGTACAACGTGTCCAACACGTACGTGTATATATACAACGTGTCCAACACGTACGTGTATATATACAACGTGTCCAACACGTATGTATATATATATATATACAACGTGTCCAACACGTACGTGTATATATACAACGTGTCCACACGTACGTGTATGTTTACAACGTGTCCAACACGTACGTGTATACACACAACGTGTCCAACACTTACGTGTATACATACAACGTGTCCACACGTACGTGTATATATACAACGTGTCCAACACGTACATGTATGTTTACAACGTGTCCAACACGTACGTATATATATACAACGTGTCCAACACGTACGTGTATGTTTACAACGTGTCCAACACGTACGTGTATATATACAACGTGTCCAACACGTACGTGTATATATACAACGTGTCCAACACGTACGTGTATGTTTACAACGTGTCCAACACGTACGTGTATATATACAACGTGTCCAACACGTACATGTATGTTTACAACGTGTCCAACACGTACGTATATATATACAACGTGTCCAACACGTACGTGTATACATACAATGTGTCTAACACGTACGTGTATACATACAACGTGTCCAACACGTACGTATATATATATATATACAACGTGTCCAACACGTACGTGTATATATATATATACGTGTCCAACACGTACGTGTATATATACAACGTGTCCAACACGTACGTGTATATATACAACGTGTCCAACACGTACATGTATGTTTACAACGTGTCCAACACGTACATGTATACGTACAACGTGTCCAACACGTACGTGTATATATACAACGTGTCCAACACGTACGTGTATATATACAACGTGTCCAACACGTATGTATATATATATATATACAACGTGTCCAACACGTACGTGTATATATACAACGTGTCCACACGTACGTGTATGTTTACAACGTGTCCAACACGTACGTGTATACACACAACGTGTCCAACACTTACGTGTATACATACAACGTGTCCACACGTACGTGTATGTTTACAACGTGTCCAACACGTACGTGTATACACACAACGTGTCCAACACTTACGTGTATACATACAACGTGTCCAACACGTACATGTATGTTTACAACGTGTCCAACACGTACGTGTATATATACAACGTGTCCAACACGTACATGTATGTTTACAACGTGTCCAACACGTACGTATATATATACAACGTGTCCAACACGTACGTGTATGTTTACAACGTGTCCAACACGTACGTGTATATATACAACGTGTCCAACACGTACGTGTATATATACAACGTGTCCAACACGTACGTGTATGTTTACAACGTGTCCAACACGTACGTGTATATATACAACGTGTCCAACACGTACATGTATGTTTACAACGTGTCCAACACGTACGTATATATATACAACGTGTCCAACACGTACGTGTATACGTACAACGTGTCCAACACGTACGTATATATATTTAACGTGTCCAACACGTACATGTATACATACAACGTGTCCAACACGTACGTGTATACATACAATGTGTCCAACACGTACGTGTATACATACAATGTGTCTAAAACGTACGTGTATACATACAACGTGTCCAACACGTACGTGTATATATATATATACAACGTGTCCAACACGTACGTGTATATATATATATACGTGTCCAACACGTACGTGTATACATACAACGTGTTCAACAAGTACGTGTATACATAAAACGTGTCCAACACGTACGTGTATACATACAATGTGTCCAACATGTACGTGTATATATACAACGTGTCCAGCACGGACGTGTATGTATACGTGTCCTACACGTATGTGTATATATACAACGCGTCCATCACCTACGTGTATATATACAACGTGTCGAACACGTACGTGTATATATATATATATATACAACGTGTCCAACACGTATGTATATATATATATATACAACGTGTCCAACACGTACGTGTATATATACAACGTGTCCACACGTACGTGTATGTTTACAACGTGTCCAACACGTACGTGTATACACACAACGTGTCCAACACTTACGTGTATACATACAACGTGTCTAACACGTACGTGTATGTTTACAACGTGTCCAACACGTACGTGTATATATACAACGTGTCCAACACGTACATGTATGTTTACAACGTGTCCAACACGTACGTATATATATACAACGTGTCCAACACGTACGTGTATACATACAATGTGTCTAACACGTACGTGTATACATACAACGTGTCCAACACGTACGTATATATATATATATATACAACGTGTCCAACACGTACGTGTATATATATATATACGTGTCCAACACGTACGTGTATATATACAACGTGTCCAACACTTACGTGTATACATACAACGTGTCCAACACGTACATGTATGTTTACAACGTGTCCAACACGTACGTGTATATATACAACGTGTCCAACACGTACATGTATGTTTACAACGTGTCCAACACGTACGTATATATATACAACGTGTCCAACACGTACGTGTATGTTTACAACGTGTCCAACACGTACGTGTATATATACAACGTGTCCAACACGTACGTGTATATATACAACGTGTCCAACACGTACGTGTATGTTTACAACGTGTCCAACACGTACGTGTATATATACAACGTGTCCAACACGTACATGTATGTTTACAACGTGTCCAACACGTACGTATATATATACAACGTGTCCAACACGTACGTGTATACATACAATGTGTCTAACACGTACGTGTATACATACAACGTGTCCAACACGTACGTATATATATATATATATACAACGTGTCCAACACGTACGTGTATATATATATATACGTGTCCAACACGTACGTGTATATATACAACGTGTCCAACACGTACGTGTATATATACAACGTGTCCAACACGTACATGTATGTTTACAACGTGTCCAACACGTACATGTATACGTACAACGTGTCCAACACGTACGTGTATATATACAACGTGTCCAACACGTACGTGTATATATACAACGTGTCCAACACGTATGTATATATATATATATACAACGTGTCCAACACGTACGTGTATATATACAACGTGTCCACACGTACGTGTATGTTTACAACGTGTCCAACACGTACGTGTATACACACAACGTGTCCAACACTTACGTGTATACATACAACGTGTCCACACGTACGTGTATATATACAACGTGTCCAACACGTACATGTATGTTTACAACGTGTCCAACACGTACGTATATATATACAACGTGTCCAACACGTACGTGTATGTTTACAACGTGTCCAACACGTACGTGTATATATACAACGTGTCCAACACGTACGTGTATATATACAACGTGTCCAACACGTACGTGTATGTTTACAACGTGTCCAACACGTACGTGTATATATACAACGTGTCCAACACGTACATGTATGTTTACAACGTGTCCAACACGTACGTATATATATACAACGTGTCCAACACGTACGTGTATACATACAATGTGTCTAACACGTACGTGTATACATACAACGTGTCCAACACGTACGTATATATATATATATACAACGTGTCCAACACGTACGTGTATATATATATATACGTGTCCAACACGTACGTGTATATATACAACGTGTCCAACACGTACGTGTATATATACAACGTGTCCAACACGTACATGTATGTTTACAACGTGTCCAACACGTACATGTATACGTACAACGTGTCCAACACGTACGTGTATATATACAACGTGTCCAACACGTACGTGTATATATACAACGTGTCCAACACGTATGTATATATATATATATACAACGTGTCCAACACGTACGTGTATATATACAACGTGTCCACACGTACGTGTATGTTTACAACGTGTCCAACACGTACGTGTATACACACAACGTGTCCAACACTTACGTGTATACATACAACGTGTCCACACGTACGTGTATGTTTACAACGTGTCCAACACGTACGTGTATACACACAACGTGTCCAACACTTACGTGTATACATACAACGTGTCCAACACGTACATGTATGTTTACAACGTGTCCAACACGTACGTGTATATATACAACGTGTCCAACACGTACATGTATGTTTACAACGTGTCCAACACGTACGTATATATATACAACGTGTCCAACACGTACGTGTATGTTTACAACGTGTCCAACACGTACGTGTATATATACAACGTGTCCAACACGTACGTGTATATATACAACGTGTCCAACACGTACGTGTATGTTTACAACGTGTCCAACACGTACGTGTATATATACAACGTGTCCAACACGTACATGTATGTTTACAACGTGTCCAACACGTACGTATATATATACAACGTGTCCAACACGTACGTGTATACGTACAACGTGTCCAACACGTACGTATATATATTTAACGTGTCCAACACGTACATGTATACATACAACGTGTCCAACACGTACGTGTATACATACAATGTGTCCAACACGTACGTGTATACATACAATGTGTCTAAAACGTACGTGTATACATACAACGTGTCCAACACGTACGTGTATATATATATATACAACGTGTCCAACACGTACGTGTATATATATATATACGTGTCCAACACGTACGTGTATACATACAACGTGTTCAACAAGTACGTGTATACATAAAACGTGTTCAACAAGTACGTGTATACATAAAACGTGTCCAACACGTACGTGTATACACACAACGTGTCCAACACTTACGTGTATACATACAACGTGTCCACACGTACGTGTATATATACAACGTGTCCAACACGTACATGTATGTTTACAACGTGTCCAACACGTACGTATATATATACAACGTGTCCAACACGTACGTGTATGTTTACAACGTGTCCAACACGTACGTGTATATATACAACGTGTCCAACACGTACGTGTATATATACAACGTGTCCAACACGTACGTGTATGTTTACAACGTGTCCAACACGTACGTGTATATATACAACGTGTCCAACACGTACATGTATGTTTACAACGTGTCCAACACGTACGTATATATATACAACGTGTCCAACACGTACGTGTATACATACAATGTGTCTAACACGTACGTGTATACATACAACGTGTCCAACACGTACGTATATATATATATATACAACGTGTCCAACACGTACGTGTATATATATATATACGTGTCCAACACGTACGTGTATATATACAACGTGTCCAACACGTACGTGTATATATACAACGTGTCCAACACGTACATGTATGTTTACAACGTGTCCAACACGTACATGTATACGTACAACGTGTCCAACACGTACGTGTATATATACAACGTGTCCAACACGTACGTGTATATATACAACGTGTCCAACACGTATGTATATATATATATATACAACGTGTCCAACACGTACGTGTATATATACAACGTGTCCACACGTACGTGTATGTTTACAACGTGTCCAACACGTACGTGTATACACACAACGTGTCCAACACTTACGTGTATACATACAACGTGTCCACACGTACGTGTATGTTTACAACGTGTCCAACACGTACGTGTATACACACAACGTGTCCAACACTTACGTGTATACATACAACGTGTCCAACACGTACATGTATGTTTACAACGTGTCCAACACGTACGTGTATATATACAACGTGTCCAACACGTACATGTATGTTTACAACGTGTCCAACACGTACGTATATATATACAACGTGTCCAACACGTACGTGTATGTTTACAACGTGTCCAACACGTACGTGTATATATACAACGTGTCCAACACGTACGTGTATATATACAACGTGTCCAACACGTACGTGTATGTTTACAACGTGTCCAACACGTACGTGTATATATACAACGTGTCCAACACGTACATGTATGTTTACAACGTGTCCAACACGTACGTATATATATACAACGTGTCCAACACGTACGTGTATACGTACAACGTGTCCAACACGTACGTATATATATTTAACGTGTCCAACACGTACATGTATACATACAACGTGTCCAACACGTACGTGTATACATACAATGTGTCCAACACGTACGT
This sequence comes from Desoria tigrina, assembly GCA_906901685.1. NCBI lineage: Eukaryota > Metazoa > Arthropoda > Collembola > Entomobryomorpha > Isotomidae > Desoria > Desoria tigrina. The sequence continues at coordinate 175,819 of CAJQTU010000021.1, read as the reverse complement.
GTATACATACAATGTGTCTAAAACGTACGTGTATACATACAACGTGTCCAACACGTACGTGTATATATATATATACAACGTGTCCAACACGTACGTGTATATATATATATACGTGTCCAACACGTACGTGTATACATACAACGTGTTCAACAAGTACGTGTATACATAAAACGTGTTCAACAAGTACGTGTATACATAAAACGTGTCCAACACGTACGTGTATACACACAACGTGTCCAACACTTACGTGTATACATACAACGTGTCCAACACGTACGTGTATACATACAACGTGTCCAACACGTACGTGTATATATACAACGTGTCCAACACGTACGTGTATGTTTACAACGTGTCCAACACGTACGTGTATATATACAACGTGTCCAACAAGTACATGTATGTTTACAACGTGTCCAACACGTACGTGTATATATACAACGTGTCCAACACGTACATGTATGTTTACAACGTGTCCAACACGTACGTGTATACGTACAACGTGTCCAACACGTACGTGTATATATACAACGTGTCCAACACGTACGTGTATACATACAACGTGTCCAACACGTACGTGTATACATACAATGTGTCCAACACGTACGTGTATACATACAATGTGTCTAACACGTACGTGTATACATACAACGTGTCCAACACGTACGTATATATATATATATATACAACGTGTCCAACACGTACGTGTATATATATATATACGTGTCCAACACGTACGTGTATATATACAACGTGTCCAACACGTACGTGTATACATACAACGTGTCCAACACGTACGTGTATACATACAATGTGTCCAACACGTACGTGTATACATACAATGTGTCTAACACGTACGTGTATACATACAACGTGTCCAACACGTACGTATATATATATATATATACAACGTGTCCAACACGTACGTGTATATATATATATACGTGTCCAACACGTACGTGTATATATACAACGTGTCCAACACGTACGTGTATATATACAACGTGTCCAACACGTACGTGTATACATACAACGTGTCCAACACGTACGTGTATATATATATATACAACGTGTCCAACACGTACGTGTATATATATATATATACGTGTCCAACACGTACGTGTATATATACAACGTGTCCAACACGTACGTGTATATATACAACGTGTCCAACACGTACATGTATGTTTACAACGTGTCCAACACGTACGTGTATACGTACAACGTGTCCAACACGTACGTGTATATATACAACGTGTCCAACACGTACGTGTATACATACAACGTGTCCAACACGTACGTGTATACATACAATGTGTCCAACACGTACGTGTATACATACAATGTGTCTAACACGTACGTGTATACATACAACGTGTCCAACACGTACGTGTATATATATATATACAACGTGTCCAACACGTATGTGTATATATATATATACGTGTCCAACAAGTACGTGTATACATAAAACGTGTCCAACACGTACGTGTATACATACAATGTGTCCAGCACGGACGTGTATGTATACGTGTCCTACACGTATGTGTATATATACAATGCGTCCATCACCTACGTGTATATATACAACGTGTCGAACACGTACGTGTATATATATATATACAACGTGTCCAACACGTACAACACGTACGTGTATACACACAACGTGTCCAACACTTACGTGTATACATACAACGTGTCCAACACGTACGTGTATACATACAACGTGTCCAACACGTACGTGTATATATACAACGTGTCCAACACGTACGTGTATGTTTACAACGTGTCCAACACGTACGTGTATATATACAACGTGTCCAACACGTACATGTATGTTTACAACGTGTCCAACACGTACGTGTATATATACAACGTGTCCAACACTTACGTGTATACATACAACGTGTCCAACACGTACGTGTATACATACAACGTGTCCAACACGTACGTGTATATATACAACGTGTCCAACACGTACGTGTATACATACAATGTGTCCAACACGTACGTGTATACATACAATGTGTCTAACACGTACGTGTATACATACAACGTGTCCAACACGTACGTATATATATATATATATACAACGTGTCCAACACGTACGTGTATATATATATATACGTGTCCAACACGTACGTGTATATATACAACGTGTCCAACACGTACGTGTATATATACAACGTGTCCAACACGTACATGTATGTTTACAACGTGTCCAACACGTACGTGTATACGTACAACGTGTCCAACACGTACGTGTATATATACAACGTGTCCAACACGTACGTGTATATATACAACGTGTCCAACACGTATGTATATATATATATATACAACGTGTCCAACACGTACGTGTATATATACAACGTGTCCACACGTACGTGTATGTTTACAACGTGTCCAACACGTACGTGTATACACACAACGTGTCCAACACTTACGTGTATACATACAACGTGTCCACACGTACGTGTATGTTTACAACGTGTCCAACACGTACGTGTATACACACAACGTGTCCAACACTTACGTGTATACATACAACGTGTCCAACACGTACATGTATGTTTACAACGTGTCCAACACGTACGTGTATATATACAACGTGTCCAACACGTACATGTATGTTTACAACGTGTCCAACACGTACGTATATATATACAACGTGTCCAACACGTACGTGTATGTTTACAACGTGTCCAACACGTACGTGTATATATACAACGTGTCCAACACGTACGTGTATATATACAACGTGTCCAACACGTACGTGTATGTTTACAACGTGTCCAACACGTACGTGTATATATACAACGTGTCCAACACGTACATGTATGTTTACAACGTGTCCAACACGTACGTATATATATACAACGTGTCCAACACGTACGTGTATACGTACAACGTGTCCAACACGTACGTATATATATATAACGTGTCCAACACGTACATGTATACATACAACGTGTCCAACACGTACGTGTATACATACAATGTGTCCAACACGTACGTGTATACATACAATGTGTCTAAAACGTACGTGTATACATACAACGTGTCCAACACGTACGTGTATACATACAACGTGTTCAACAAGTACGTGTATACATAAAACGTGTTCAACAAGTACGTGTATACATAAAACGTGTCCAACACGTACGTGTATACACACAACGTGTCCAACACTTACGTGTATACATACAACGTGTCCAACACGTACGTGTATACATACAACGTGTCCAACACGTACGTGTATATATACAACGTGTCCAACACGTACGTGTATGTTTACAACGTGTCCAACACGTACGTGTATATATACAACGTGTCCAACACGTACATGTATGTTTACAACGTGTCCAACACGTACGTGTATATATACAACGTGTCCAACACGTACATGTATGTTTACAACGTGTCCAACACGTACGTGTATACGTACAACGTGTCCAACACGTACGTGTATATATACAACGTGTCCAACACGTACGTGTATACATACAACGTGTCCAACACTTACGTGTATACATACAATGTGTCCAGCACGGACGTGTATGTATACGTGTCCTACACGTATGTGTATATATACAATGCGTCCATCACCTACGTGTATATATACAACGTGTCGAACACGTACGTGTATATATATATATACAACGTGTCCAACACGTACAACACGTACGTGTATACACACAACGTGTCCAACACTTACGTGTATACATACAACGTGTCCAACACGTACGTGTATACATACAACGTGTCCAACACGTACGTGTATATATACAACGTGTCCAACACGTACGTGTATGTTTACAACGTGTCCAACACGTACGTGTATATATACAACGTGTCCAACACGTACATGTATGTTTACAACGTGTCCAACACGTACGTGTATATATACAACGTGTCCAACACTTACGTGTATACATACAACGTGTCCAACACGTACGTGTATACATACAACGTGTCCAACACGTACGTGTATATATACAACGTGTCCAACACGTACGTGTATACATACAATGTGTCCAACACGTACGTGTATACATACAATGTGTCTAACACGTACGTGTATACATACAACGTGTCCAACACGTACGTATATATATATATATATACAACGTGTCCAACACGTACGTGTATATATATATATACGTGTCCAACACGTACGTGTATATATACAACGTGTCCAACACGTACGTGTATATATACAACGTGTCCAACACGTACATGTATGTTTACAACGTGTCCAACACGTACGTGTATACGTACAACGTGTCCAACACGTACGTGTATATATACAACGTGTCCAACACGTACGTGTATATATACAACGTGTCCAACACGTATGTATATATATATATATACAACGTGTCCAACACGTACGTGTATATATACAACGTGTCCACACGTACGTGTATGTTTACAACGTGTCCAACACGTACGTGTATACACACAACGTGTCCAACACTTACGTGTATACATACAACGTGTCCACACGTACGTGTATGTTTACAACGTGTCCAACACGTACGTGTATACACACAACGTGTCCAACACTTACGTGTATACATACAACGTGTCCAACACGTACATGTATGTTTACAACGTGTCCAACACGTACGTGTATATATACAACGTGTCCAACACGTACATGTATGTTTACAACGTGTCCAACACGTACGTATATATATACAACGTGTCCAACACGTACGTGTATGTTTACAACGTGTCCAACACGTACGTGTATATATACAACGTGTCCAACACGTACGTGTATATATACAACGTGTCCAACACGTACGTGTATGTTTACAACGTGTCCAACACGTACGTGTATATATACAACGTGTCCAACACGTACATGTATGTTTACAACGTGTCCAACACGTACGTATATATATACAACGTGTCCAACACGTACGTGTATACGTACAACGTGTCCAACACGTACGTATATATATATAACGTGTCCAACACGTACATGTATACATACAACGTGTCCAACACGTACGTGTATACATACAATGTGTCCAACACGTACGTGTATACATACAATGTGTCTAAAACGTACGTGTATACATACAACGTGTCCAACACGTACGTGTATACATACAACGTGTTCAACAAGTACGTGTATACATAAAACGTGTTCAACAAGTACGTGTATACATAAAACGTGTCCAACACGTACGTGTATACACACAACGTGTCCAACACTTACGTGTATACATACAACGTGTCCAACACGTACGTGTATACATACAACGTGTCCAACACGTACGTGTATATATACAACGTGTCCAACACGTACGTGTATGTTTACAACGTGTCCAACACGTACGTGTATATATACAACGTGTCCAACACGTACATGTATGTTTACAACGTGTCCAACACGTACGTGTATATATACAACGTGTCCAACACGTACATGTATGTTTACAACGTGTCCAACACGTACGTGTATACGTACAACGTGTCCAACACGTACGTGTATATATACAACGTGTCCAACACGTACGTGTATACATACAACGTGTCCAACACGTACGTGTATACATACAATGTGTCCAACACGTACGTGTATACATACAATGTGTCTAACACGTACGTGTATACATACAACGTGTCCAACACGTACGTATATATATATATATATACAACGTGTCCAACACGTACGTGTATATATATATATACGTGTCCAACACGTACGTGTATATATACAACGTGTCCAACACGTACGTGTATATATACAACGTGTCCAACACGTACATGTATGTTTACAACGTGTCCAACACGTACGTGTATACGTACAACGTGTCCAACACGTACGTGTATATATACAACGTGTCCAACACGTACGTGTATATATACAACGTGTCCAGCACGTATGTATATATATATATACAACGTGTCCAACACGTACGTGTATATATACAACGTGTCCACACGTACGTGTATGTTTACAACGTGTCCAACACGTACGTGTATACACACAACGTGTCCAACACTTACGTGTATACATACAACGTGTCCACACGTACGTGTATGTTTACAACGTGTCCAACACGTACGTGTATACACACAACGTGTCCAACACTTACGTGTATACATACAACGTGTCCAACACGTACATGTATGTTTACAACGTGTCCAACACGTACGTGTATATATACAACGTGTCCAACACGTACATGTATGTTTACAACGTGTCCAACACGTACGTATATATATACAACGTGTCCAACACGTACGTGTATGTTTACAACGTGTCCAACACGTACGTGTATATATACAACGTGTCCAACACGTACGTGTATATATACAACGTGTCCAACACGTACGTGTATGTTTACAACGTGTCCAACACGTACGTGTATATATACAACGTGTCCAACACGTACATGTATGTTTACAACGTGTCCAACACGTACGTATATATATACAACGTGTCCAACACGTACGTGTATACGTACAACGTGTCCAACACGTACGTATATATATATAACGTGTCCAATACGTACATGTATACATACAACGTGTCCAACACGTACGTGTATACATACAATGTGTCCAACACGTACGTGTATACATACAATGTGTCTAAAACGTACGTGTATACATACAACGTGTCCAACACGTACGTGTATATATATATATACAACGTGTCCAACACGTACGTGTATATATATATATACGTGTCCAACACGTACGTGTATACATACAACGTGTTCAACAAGTACGTGTATACATAAAACGTGTTCAACAAGTACGTGTATACATAAAACGTGTCCAACACGTACGTGTCTACATACAATGTGTCCAACATGTACGTGTATATATACAACGTGTCCAGCACGGACGTGTATGTATACGTGTCCTACACGTATGTGTATATATACAACGCGTCCATCACCTACGTGTATATATACAACGTGTCCACACGTACGTGTATGTTTACAACGTGTCCAACACGTACGTGTATACACACAACGTGTCCAACACTTACGTGTATACATACAACGTGTCCAACACGTACGTGTATACATACAACGTGTCCAACACTTACGTGTATACATACAACGTGTCCAACACGTACGTGTATACATACAACGTGTCCAACACGTACGTGTATATATACAACGTGTCTAACACGTACGTGTATGTTTACAACGTGTCCAACACGTACGTGTATACATACAACGTGTCCAACACGTACGTGTATATTTACAACGTGTCCAACACGTACGTGTATATATACAACGTGTCCAACACGTACGTGTATGTTTACAACGTGTCCAACACGTACGTGTATATATACAACGTGTCCAACACGTACGTGTATATATACAACGTGTCCAACACGTACATGTATGTTTACAACGTGTCCAACACGTACGTGTATACGTACAACGTGTCCAACACGTACGTGTATATATACAACGTGTCCAACACGTACGTGTATATATACAACGTGTCCAACACGTATGTATATATATATATATACAACGTGTCCAACACGTACGTGTATATATACAACGTGTCCACACGTACGTGTATGTTTACAACGTGTCCAACACGTACGTGTATACACACAACGTGTCCAACACTTACGTGTATACATACAACGTGTCCACACGTACGTGTATGTTTACAACGTGTCCAACACGTACGTGTATACATACAACGTGTCCAACACGTACGTGTATATATACAACGTGTCTAACACGTACGTGTATGTTTACAACGTGTCCAACACGTACGTGTATACATACAACGTGTCCAACACGTACGTGTATATTTACAACGTGTCCAACACGTACGTGTATATATACAACGTGTCCAACACGTACGTGTATGTTTACAACGTGTCCAACACGTACGTGTATATATACAACGTGTCCAACACGTACGTGTATATATACAACGTGTCCAACACGTACATGTATGTTTACAACGTGTCCAACACGTACGTGTATACGTACAACGTGTCCAACACGTACGTGTATATATACAACGTGTCCAACACGTACGTGTATATATACAACGTGTCCAACACGTATGTATATATATATATATACAACGTGTCCAACACGTACGTGTATATATACAACGTGTCCACACGTACGTGTATGTTTACAACGTGTCCAACACGTACGTGTATACACACAACGTGTCCAACACTTACGTGTATACATACAACGTGTCCACACGTACGTGTATGTTTACAACGTGTCCAACACGTACGTGTATACACACAACGTGTCCAACACTTACGTGTATACATACAACGTGTCCAACACGTACATGTATGTTTACAACGTGTCCAACACGTACGTGTATATATACAACGTGTCCAACACGTACATGTATGTTTACAACGTGTCCAACACGTACGTATATATATACAACGTGTCCAACACGTACGTGTATGTTTACAACGTGTCCAACACGTACGTGTATATATACAACGTGTCCAACACGTACGTGTATATATACAACGTGTCCAACACGTACGTGTATGTTTACAACGTGTCCAACACGTACGTGTATATATACAACGTGTCCAACACGTACATGTATGTTTACAACGTGTCCAACACGTACGTATATATATACAACGTGTCCAACACGTACGTGTATACGTACAACGTGTCCAACACGTACGTATATATATATAACGTGTCCAACACGTACATGTATACATACAACGTGTCCAACACGTACGTGTATACATACAATGTGTCCAACACGTACGTGTATACGTACAACGTGTCCAACACGTACGTGTATATATACAACGTGTCCAACACGTACGTGTATATATACAACGTGTCCAACACGTATGTATATATATATATATACAACGTGTCCAACACGTACGTGTATATATACAACGTGTCCACTCGTACGTGTATGTTTACAACGTGTCCAACACGTACGTGTATACACACAACGTGTCCAACACTTACGTGTATACATACAACGTGTCCACACGTACGTGTATGTTTACAACGTGTCCAACACGTACGTGTATACACACAACGTGTCCAACACTTACGTGTATACATACAACGTGTCCAACACGTACATGTATGTTTACAACGTGTCCAACACGTACGTGTATATATACAACTTGTCCAACACGTACATGTATGTTTACAACGTGTCCAACACGTACGTATATATATACAACGTGTCCAACACGTACGTGTATGTTTACAACGTGTCCAACACGTACGTGTATATATACAACGTGTCCAACACGTACGTGTATATATACAACGTGTCCAACACGTACGTGTATGTTTACAACGTGTCCAACACGTACGTGTATATATACAACGTGTCCAACACGTACATGTATGTTTACAACGTGTCCAACACGTACGTATATATATACAACGTGTCCAACACGTACGTGTATACGTACAACGTGTCCAACACGTACGTATATATATATAACGTGTCCAACACGTACATGTATACATACAACGTGTCCAACAAGTACGTGTATACATAAAACGTGTCCAACACGTACGTGTATACATACAATGTGTCCAACATGTACGTGTATATATACAACGTGTCCAGCACGGACGTGTATGTATACGTGTCCTACACGTATGTGTATATATACAACGCGTCCATCACCTACGTGTATATATACAACGTGTCGAACACGTACGTGTATATATATATATATATACAACGTGTCCAACACGTATGTATATATATATATATACAACGTGTCCAACACGTACGTGTATATATACAACGTGTCCACACGTACGTGTATGTTTACAACGTGTCCAACACGTACGTGTATACACACAACGTGTCCAACACTTACGTGTATACATACAACGTGTCCAACACGTACGTGTATACATACAACGTGTCCAACACGTACGTGTATATATACAACGTGTCTAACACGTACGTGTATGTTTACAACGTGTCCAACACGTACGTGTATACATACAACGTGTCCAACACGTACGTGTATGTTTACAACGTGTCCAACACGTACGTGTATATATACAACGTGTCCAACACGTACGTGTATGTTTACAACGTGTCCAACACGTACGTGTATATATACAACGTGTCCAACACGTACGTGTATATATACAACGTGTCCAACACGTACATGTATGTTTACAACGTGTCCAACACGTACGTGTATACGTACAACGTGTCCAACACGTACGTGTATATATACAACGTGTCCAACACGTACGTGTATATATACAACGTGTCCAACACGTATGTATATATATATATATACAACGTGTCCAACACGTACGTGTATATATACAACGTGTCCACACGTACGTGTATGTTTACAACGTGTCCAACACGTACGTGTATACACACAACGTGTCCAACACTTACGTGTATACATACAACGTGTCCACACGTACGTGTATGTTTACAACGTGTCCAACACGTACGTGTATACACACAACGTGTCCAACACTTACGTGTATACATACAACGTGTCCAACACGTACATGTATGTTTACAACGTGTCCAACACGTACGTGTATATATACAACGTGTCCAACACGTACATGTATGTTTACAACGTGTCCAACACGTACGTATATATATACAACGTGTCCAACACGTACGTGTATGTTTACAACGTGTCCAACACGTACGTGTATATATACAACGTGTCCAACACGTACGTGTATATATACAACGTGTCCAACACGTACGTGTATGTTTACAACGTGTCCAACACGTACGTGTATATATACAACGTGTCCAACACGTACATGTATGTTTACAACGTGTCCAACACGTACGTATATATATACAACGTGTCCAACACGTACGTGTATACGTACAACGTGTCCAACACGTACGTATATATATATAACGTGTCCAACACGTACATGTATACATACAACGTGTCCAACACGTACGTGTATACATACAATGTGTCCAACACGTACGTGTATACATACAATGTGTCTAAAACGTACGTGTATACATACAACGTGTCCAACACGTACGTGTATATATATATATACAACGTGTCCAACACGTACATGTATATATATATATACAACGTGTCCAACACGTACGTGTATATATATATACGTGTCCAACACGTACGTGTATACATACAACGTGTTCAACAAGTACGTGTATACATAAAACGTGTCCAACACGTACGTGTATACATAAAACGTGTCCAACACGTACGTGTCTACATACAATGTGTCCAACATGTACGTGTATATATACAACGTGTCCAGCACGGACGTGTATGTATACGTGTCCTACACGTATGTGTATATATACAACGCGTCCATCACCTACGTGTATATATACAACGTGTCCAACACGTACGTGTATACATACAACGTGTCCAACACTTACGTGTATACATACAACGTGTCCAACACGTACGTGTATACATACAACGTGTCCAACACGTACGTGTATATATACAACGTGTCTAACACGTACGTGTATGTTTACAACGTGTCCAACACGTACGTGTATACATACAACGTGTCCAACACGTACGTGTATATATACAACGTGTCTAACACGTACGTGTATGTTTACAACGTGTCCAACACGTACGTGTATACATACAACGTGTCCAACACGTACGTGTATGTTTACAACGTGTCCAACACGTACGTGTATATATACAACGTGTCCAACACGTACGTGTATGTTTACAACGTGTCCAACACGTACGTGTATATATACAACGTGTCCAACACGTACGTGTATATATACAACGTGTCCAACACGTACATGTATGTTTACAACGTGTCCAACACGTACGTGTATACGTACAACGTGTCCAACACGTACGTGTATATATACAACGTGTCCAACACGTACGTGTATATATACAACGTGTCCAACACGTATGTATATATATATATATACAACGTGTCCAACACGTACGTGTATATATACAACGTGTCCACACGTACGTGTATGTTTACAACGTGTCCAACACGTACGTGTATACACACAACGTGTCCAACACTTACGTGTATACATACAACGTGTCCACACGTACGTGTATGTTTACAACGTGTCCAACACGTACGTGTATACACACAACGTGTCCAACACTTACGTGTATACATACAACGTGTCCAACACGTATATGTATGTTTACAACGTGTCCAACACGTACGTGTATATATATACAACGTGTCCAACACGTACATGTATGTTTACAACGTGTCCAACACGTACGTATATATATACAACGTGTCCAACACGTACGTGTATGTTTACAACGTGTCCAACACGTACGTGTATATATACAACGTGTCCAACACGTACGTGTATATATACAACGTGTCCAACACGTACGTGTATGTTTACAACGTGTCCAACACGTACGTGTATATATACAACGTGTCCAACACGTACATGTATGTTTACAACGTGTCCAACACGTACGTATATATATACAACGTGTCCAACACGTACGTGTATACGTACAACGTGTCCAACACGTACGTATATATATATAACGTGTCCAACACGTACATGTATACATACAACGTGTCCAACACGTACGTGTATACATACAATGTGTCCAACACGTACGTGTATACGTACAACGTGTCCAACACGTACGTGTATATATACAACGTGTCCAACACGTACGTGTATATATACAACGTGTCCAACACGTATGTATATATATATATATACAACGTGTCCAACACGTACGTGTATATATACAACGTGTCCACACGTACGTGTATGTTTACAACGTGTCCAGCACGTACGTGTATACACACAACGTGTCCAACACTTACGTGTATACATACAACGTGTCCACACGTACGTGTATGTTTACAACGTGTCCAACACGTACGTGTATACACACAACGTGTCCAACACTTACGTGTATACATACAACGTGTCCAACACGTACATGTATGTTTACAACGTGTCCAACACGTACGTGTATATATACAACGTGTCCAACACGTACATGTATGTTTACAACGTGTCCAACACGTACGTATATATATACAACGTGTCCAACACGTACGTGTATGTTTACAACGTGTCCAACACGTACGTGTATATATACAACGTGTCCAACACGTACGTGTATATATACAACGTGTCCAACACGTACGTGTATGTTTACAACGTGTCCAACACGTACGTGTATATATACAACGTGTCCAACACGTACATGTATGTTTACAACGTGTCCAACACGTACGTATATATATACAACGTGTCCAACACGTACGTGTATACGTACAACGTGTCCAACACGTACGTATATATATATAACGTGTCCAACACGTACATGTATACATACAACGTGTCCAACAAGTACGTGTATACATAAAACGTGTCCAACACGTACGTGTATACATACAATGTGTCCAACATGTACGTGTATATATACAACGTGTCCAGCACGGACGTGTATGTATACGTGTCCTACACGTATGTGTATATATACAACGCGTCCATCACCTACGTGTATATATACAACGTGTCGAACACGTACGTGTATATATATATATATATACAACGTGTCCAACACGTACGTGTATATATACAACGTGTCCACACGTACGTGTATGTTTACAACGTGTCCAACACGTACGTGTATACACACAACGTGTCCAACACTTACGTGTATACATACAACGTGTCCAACACGTACGTGTATACATACAACGTGTCCAACACGTACGTGTATATATACAACGTGTCTAACACGTACGTGTATGTTTACAACGTGTCCAACACGTACGTGTATACATACAACGTGTCCAACACGTACGTGTATGTTTACAACGTGTCCAACACGTACGTGTATATATACAACGTGTCCAACACGTACGTGTATGTTTACAACGTGTCCAACACGTACGTGTATATATACAACGTGTCCAACACGTACGTGTATATATACAACGTGTCCAACACGTACATGTATGTTTACAACGTGTCCAACACGTACGTGTATACGTACAACGTGTCCAACACGTACGTGTATATATACAACGTGTCCAACACGTACGTGTATATATACAACGTGTCCAACACGTATGTATATATATATATATACAACGTGTCCAACACGTACGTGTATATATACAACGTGTCCACACGTACGTGTATGTTTACAACGTGTCCAACACGTACGTGTATACACACAACGTGTCCAACACTTACGTGTATACATACAACGTGTCCACACGTACGTGTATGTTTACAACGTGTCCAACACGTACGTGTATACACACAACGTGTCCAACACTTACGTGTATACATACAACGTGTCCAACACGTACATGTATGTTTACAACGTGTCCAACACGTACGTGTATATATACAACGTGTCCAACACGTACATGTATGTTTACAACGTGTCCAACACGTACGTATATATATACAACGTGTCCAACACGTACGTGTATGTTTACAACGTGTCCAACACGTACGTGTATATATACAACGTGTCCAACACGTACGTGTATATATTCAACGTGTCCAACACGTACGTGTATGTTTACAACGTGTCCAACACGTACGTGTATGTTTACAACGTGTCCAACACGTACGTGTATATATACAACGTGTCCAACACGTACGTGTATATATACAACGTGTCCAACACGTACATGTATGTTTACAACGTGTCCAACACGTACGTGTATACGTACAACGTGTCCAACACGTACGTGTATATATACAACGTGTCCAACACGTACGTGTATATATACAACGTGTCCAACACGTATGTATATATATATATATACAACGTGTCCAACACGTACGTGTATATATACAACGTGTCCACACGTACGTGTATGTTTACAACGTGTCCAACACGTACGTGTATACACACAACGTGTCCAACACTTACGTGTATACATACAACGTGTCCACACGTACGTGTATGTTTACAACGTGTCCAACACGTACGTGTATACACACAACGTGTCCAACACTTACGTGTATACATACAACGTGTCCAACACGTACATGTATGTTTACAACGTGTCCAACACGTACGTGTATATATACAACGTGTCCAACACGTACATGTATGTTTACAACGTGTCCAACACGTACGTATATATATACAACGTGTCCAACACGTACGTGTATGTTTACAACGTGTCCAACACGTACGTGTATATATACAACGTGTCCAACACGTACGTGTATATATACAACGTGTCCAACACGTACGTGTATGTTTACAACGTGTCCAACACGTACGTGTATATATACAACGTGTCCAACACGTACATGTATGTTTACAACGTGTCCAACACGTACGTATATATATACAACGTGTCCAACACGTACGTGTATACGTACAACGTGTCCAACACGTACGTATATATATATAACGTGTCCAACACGTACATGTATACATACAACGTGTCCAACACGTACGTGTATACATACAATGTGTCCAACACGTACGTGTATACGTACAACGTGTCCAACACGTACGTGTATATATACAACGTGTCCAACACGTACGTGTATATATACAACGTGTCCAACACGTATGTATATATATATATATACAACGTGTCCAACACGTACGTGTATATATACAACGTGTCCACTCGTACGTGTATGTTTACAACGTGTCCAACACGTACGTGTATACACACAACGTGTCCAACACTTACGTGTATACATACAACGTGTCCACACGTACGTGTATGTTTACAACGTGTCCAACACGTACGTGTATACACACAACGTGTCCAACACTTACGTGTATACATACAACGTGTCCAACACGTACATGTATGTTTACAACGTGTCCAACACGTACGTGTATATATACAACTTGTCCAACACGTACATGTATGTTTACAACGTGTCCAACACGTACGTATATATATACAACGTGTCCAACACGTACGTGTATGTTTACAACGTGTCCAACACGTACGTGTATATATACAACGTGTCCAACACGTACGTGTATATATACAACGTGTCCAACACGTACGTGTATGTTTACAACGTGTCCAACACGTACGTGTATATATACAACGTGTCCAACACGTACATGTATGTTTACAACGTGTCCAACACGTACGTATATATATACAACGTGTCCAACACGTACGTGTATACGTACAACGTGTCCAACACGTACGTATATATATATAACGTGTCCAACACGTACATGTATACATACAACGTGTCCAACAAGTACGTGTATACATAAAACGTGTCCAACACGTACGTGTATACATACAATGTGTCCAACATGTACGTGTATATATACAACGTGTCCAGCACGGACGTGTATGTATACGTGTCCAACACGTACGTGTATATATACAACGTGTCCAACACGTACGTGTATATATACAACGTGTCCAACACGTACGTGTATGTTTACAACGTGTCCAACACGTACGTGTATATATACAACGTGTCCAACACGTACATGTATGTTTACAACGTGTCCAACACGTACGTATATATATACAACGTGTCCAACACGTACGTGTATACGTACAACGTGTCCAACACGTACGTATATATATATAACGTGTCCAACACGTACATGTATACATACAACGTGTCCAACACGTACGTGTATACATACAATGTGTCCAACACGTACGTGTATACGTACAACGTGTCCAACACGTACGTGTATATATACAACGTGTCCAACACGTACGTGTATATATACAACGTGTCCAACACGTATGTATATATATATATATACAACGTGTCCAACACGTACGTGTATATATACAACGTGTCCACACGTACGTGTATGTTTACAACGTGTCCAGCACGTACGTGTATACACACAACGTGTCCAACACTTACGTGTATACATACAACGTGTCCACACGTACGTGTATGTTTACAACGTGTCCAACACGTACGTGTATACACACAACGTGTCCAACACTTACGTGTATACATACAACGTGTCCAACACGTACATGTATGTTTACAACGTGTCCAACACGTAC
This sequence comes from Desoria tigrina, assembly GCA_906901685.1. Taxonomy (NCBI): domain Eukaryota; kingdom Metazoa; phylum Arthropoda; class Collembola; order Entomobryomorpha; family Isotomidae; genus Desoria; species Desoria tigrina. Next base: position 158,801 of record CAJQTU010000021.1, on the reverse strand, counting down.
GTGTATATATACAACGTGTCCAACACGTACATGTATGTTTACAACGTGTCCAACACGTACGTATATATATACAACGTGTCCAACACGTACGTGTATGTTTACAACGTGTCCAACACGTACGTGTATATATACAACGTGTCCAACACGTACGTGTATATATACAACGTGTCCAACACGTACGTGTATGTTTACAACGTGTCCAACACGTACGTGTATATATACAACGTGTCCAACACGTACATGTATGTTTACAACGTGTCCAACACGTACGTATATATATACAACGTGTCCAACACGTACGTGTATACGTACAACGTGTCCAACACGTACGTATATATATATAACGTGTCCAACACGTACATGTATACATACAACGTGTCCAACAAGTACGTGTATACATAAAACGTGTCCAACACGTACGTGTATACATACAATGTGTCCAACATGTACGTGTATATATACAACGTGTCCAGCACGGACGTGTATGTATACGTGTCCTACACGTATGTGTATATATACAACGCGTCCATCACCTACGTGTATATATACAACGTGTCGAACACGTACGTGTATATATATATATATATACAACGTGTCCAACACGTATGTATATATATATATATATACAACGTGTCCAACACGTACGTGTATATATACAACGTGTCCACACGTACGTGTATGTTTACAACGTGTCCAACACGTACGTGTATACACACAACGTGTCCAACACTTACGTGTATACATACAACGTGTCCAACACGTACGTGTATACATACAACGTGTCCAACACGTACGTGTATATATACAACGTGTCTAACACGTACGTGTATGTTTACAACGTGTCCAACACGTACGTGTATACATACAACGTGTCCAACACGTACGTGTATGTTTACAACGTGTCCAACACGTACGTGTATATATACAACGTGTCCAACACGTACGTGTATGTTTACAACGTGTCCAACACGTACGTGTATATATACAACGTGTCCAACACGTACGTGTATATATACAACGTGTCCAACACGTACATGTATGTTTACAACGTGTCCAACACGTACGTGTATACGTACAACGTGTCCAACACGTACGTGTATATATACAACGTGTCCAACACGTACGTGTATATATACAACGTGTCCAACACGTATGTATATATATATATATACAACGTGTCCAACACGTACGTGTATATATACAACGTGTCCACACGTACGTGTATGTTTACAACGTGTCCAACACGTACGTGTATACACACAACGTGTCCAACACTTACGTGTATACATACAACGTGTCCACACGTACGTGTATGTTTACAACGTGTCCAACACGTACGTGTATACACACAACGTGTCCAACACTTACGTGTATACATACAACGTGTCCAACACGTACATGTATGTTTACAACGTGTCCAACACGTACGTGTATATATACAACGTGTCCAACACGTACATGTATGTTTACAACGTGTCCAACACGTACGTATATATATACAACGTGTCCAACACGTACGTGTATGTTTACAACGTGTCCAACACGTACGTGTATATATACAACGTGTCCAACACGTACGTGTATATATTCAACGTGTCCAACACGTACGTGTATGTTTACAACGTGTCCAACACGTACGTGTATGTTTACAACGTGTCCAACACGTACGTGTATATATACAACGTGTCCAACACGTACGTGTATATATACAACGTGTCCAACACGTACATGTATGTTTACAACGTGTCCAACACGTACGTGTATACGTACAACGTGTCCAACACGTACGTGTATATATACAACGTGTCCAACACGTACGTGTATATATACAACGTGTCCAACACGTATGTATATATATATATATACAACGTGTCCAACACGTACGTGTATATATACAACGTGTCCACACGTACGTGTATGTTTACAACGTGTCCAACACGTACGTGTATACACACAACGTGTCCAACACTTACGTGTATACATACAACGTGTCCACACGTACGTGTATGTTTACAACGTGTCCAACACGTACGTGTATACACACAACGTGTCCAACACTTACGTGTATACATACAACGTGTCCAACACGTACATGTATGTTTACAACGTGTCCAACACGTACGTGTATATATACAACGTGTCCAACACGTACATGTATGTTTACAACGTGTCCAACACGTACGTATATATATACAACGTGTCCAACACGTACGTGTATGTTTACAACGTGTCCAACACGTACGTGTATATATACAACGTGTCCAACACGTACGTGTATATATACAACGTGTCCAACACGTACGTGTATGTTTACAACGTGTCCAACACGTACGTGTATATATACAACGTGTCCAACACGTACATGTATGTTTACAACGTGTCCAACACGTACGTATATATATACAACGTGTCCAACACGTACGTGTATACGTACAACGTGTCCAACACGTACGTATATATATATAACGTGTCCAACACGTACATGTATACATACAACGTGTCCAACACGTACGTGTATACATACAATGTGTCCAACACGTACGTGTATACGTACAACGTGTCCAACACGTACGTGTATATATACAACGTGTCCAACACGTACGTGTATATATACAACGTGTCCAACACGTATGTATATATATATATATACAACGTGTCCAACACGTACGTGTATATATACAACGTGTCCACTCGTACGTGTATGTTTACAACGTGTCCAACACGTACGTGTATACACACAACGTGTCCAACACTTACGTGTATACATACAACGTGTCCACACGTACGTGTATGTTTACAACGTGTCCAACACGTACGTGTATACACACAACGTGTCCAACACTTACGTGTATACATACAACGTGTCCAACACGTACATGTATGTTTACAACGTGTCCAACACGTACGTGTATATATACAACTTGTCCAACACGTACATGTATGTTTACAACGTGTCCAACACGTACGTATATATATACAACGTGTCCAACACGTACGTGTATGTTTACAACGTGTCCAACACGTACGTGTATATATACAACGTGTCCAACACGTACGTGTATATATACAACGTGTCCAACACGTACGTGTATGTTTACAACGTGTCCAACACGTACGTGTATATATACAACGTGTCCAACACGTACATGTATGTTTACAACGTGTCCAACACGTACGTATATATATACAACGTGTCCAACACGTACGTGTATACGTACAACGTGTCCAACACGTACGTATATATATATAACGTGTCCAACACGTACATGTATACATACAACGTGTCCAACAAGTACGTGTATACATAAAACGTGTCCAACACGTACGTGTATACATACAATGTGTCCAACATGTACGTGTATATATACAACGTGTCCAGCACGGACGTGTATGTATACGTGTCCTACACGTATGTGTATATATACAACGCGTCCATCACCTACGTGTATATATACAACGTGTCGAACACGTACGTGTATATATATATATATATACAACGTGTCCAACACGTATGTATATATATATATATACAACGTGTCCAACACGTACGTGTATATATACAACGTGTCCACACGTACGTGTATGTTTACAACGTGTCCAACACGTACGTGTATACACACAACGTGTCCAACACTTACGTGTATACATACAACGTGTCCAACACGTACGTGTATACATACAACGTGTCCAACACGTACGTGTATATATACAACGTGTCTAACACGTACGTGTATGTTTACAACGTGTCCAACACGTACGTGTATACATACAACGTGTCCAACACGTACGTGTATGTTTACAACGTGTCCAACACGTACGTGTATATATACAACGTGTCCAACACGTACGTGTATGTTTACAACGTGTCCAACACGTACGTGTATATATACAACGTGTCCAACACGTACGTGTATATATACAACGTGTCCAACACGTACATGTATGTTTACAACGTGTCCAACACGTACGTGTATACGTACAACGTGTCCAACACGTACGTGTATATATACAACGTGTCCAACACGTACGTGTATATATACAACGTGTCCAACACGTATGTATATATATATATATACAACGTGTCCAACACGTACGTGTATATATACAACGTGTCCACACGTACGTGTATGTTTACAACGTGTCCAACACGTACGTGTATACACACAACGTGTCCAACACTTACGTGTATACATACAACGTGTCCACACGTACGTGTATGTTTACAACGTGTCCAACACGTACGTGTATACACACAACGTGTCCAACACTTACGTGTATACATACAACGTGTCCAACACGTACATGTATGTTTACAACGTGTCCAACACGTACGTGTATATATACAACGTGTCCAACACGTACATGTATGTTTACAACGTGTCCAACACGTACGTATATATATACAACGTGTCCAACACGTACGTGTATGTTTACAACGTGTCCAACACGTACGTGTATATATACAACGTGTCCAACACGTACGTGTATATATACAACGTGTCCAACACGTACGTGTATGTTTACAACGTGTCCAACACGTACGTGTATATATACAACGTGTCCAACACGTACATGTATGTTTACAACGTGTCCAACACGTACGTATATATATACAACGTGTCCAACACGTACGTGTATACGTACAACGTGTCCAACACGTACGTATATATATATAACGTGTCCAACACGTACATGTATACATACAACGTGTCCAACACGTACGTGTATACATACAATGTGTCCAACACGTACGTGTATACATACAATGTGTCTAAAACGTACGTGTATACATACAACGTGTCCAACACGTACGTGTATATATATATATACAACGTGTCCAACACGTACATGTATATATATATATACAACGTGTCCAACACGTACGTGTATATATATATACGTGTCCAACACGTACGTGTATACATACAACGTGTTCAACAAGTACGTGTATACATAAAACGTGTCCAACACGTACGTGTATACATAAAACGTGTCCAACACGTACGTGTCTACATACAATGTGTCCAACATGTACGTGTATATATACAACGTGTCCAGCACGGACGTGTATGTATACGTGTCCTACACGTATGTGTATATATACAACGCGTCCATCACCTACGTGTATATATACAACGTGTCCAACACGTACGTGTATACATACAACGTGTCCAACACTTACGTGTATACATACAACGTGTCCAACACGTACGTGTATACATACAACGTGTCCAACACGTACGTGTATATATACAACGTGTCTAACACGTACGTGTATGTTTACAACGTGTCCAACACGTACGTGTATACATACAACGTGTCCAACACGTACGTGTATATATACAACGTGTCTAACACGTACGTGTATGTTTACAACGTGTCCAACACGTACGTGTATACATACAACGTGTCCAACACGTACGTGTATGTTTACAACGTGTCCAACACGTACGTGTATATATACAACGTGTCCAACACGTACGTGTATGTTTACAACGTGTCCAACACGTACGTGTATATATACAACGTGTCCAACACGTACGTGTATATATACAACGTGTCCAACACGTACATGTATGTTTACAACGTGTCCAACACGTACGTGTATACGTACAACGTGTCCAACACGTACGTGTATATATACAACGTGTCCAACACGTACGTGTATATATACAACGTGTCCAACACGTATGTATATATATATATATACAACGTGTCCAACACGTACGTGTATATATACAACGTGTCCAACACGTACATGTATGTTTACAACGTGTCCAACACGTACGTATATATATACAACGTGTCCAACACGTACGTGTATGTTTACAACGTGTCCAACACGTACGTGTATATATACAACGTGTCCAACACGTACGTGTATATATACAACGTGTCCAACACGTACGTGTATGTTTACAACGTGTCCAACACGTACGTGTATATATACAACGTGTCCAACACGTACATGTATGTTTACAACGTGTCCAACACGTACGTATATATATACAACGTGTCCAACACGTACGTGTATACGTACAACGTGTCCAACACGTACGTATATATATATAACGTGTCCAACACGTACATGTATACATACAACGTGTCCAACACGTACGTGTATACATACAATGTGTCCAACACGTACGTGTATACATACAATGTGTCTAAAACGTACGTGTATACATACAACGTGTCCAACACGTACGTGTATATATATATATACAACGTGTCCAACACGTACATGTATATATATATATACAACGTGTCCAACACGTACGTGTATATATATATACGTGTCCAACACGTACGTGTATACATACAACGTGTTCAACAAGTACGTGTATACATAAAACGTGTCCAACACGTACGTGTATACATAAAACGTGTCCAACACGTACGTGTCTACATACAATGTGTCCAACATGTACGTGTATATATACAACGTGTCCAGCACGGACGTGTATGTATACGTGTCCTACACGTATGTGTATATATACAACGCGTCCATCACCTACGTGTATATATACAACGTGTCCAACACGTACGTGTATACATACAACGTGTCCAACACTTACGTGTATACATACAACGTGTCCAACACGTACGTGTATACATACAACGTGTCCAACACGTACGTGTATATATACAACGTGTCTAACACGTACGTGTATGTTTACAACGTGTCCAACACGTACGTGTATACATACAACGTGTCCAACACGTACGTGTATATATACAACGTGTCTAACACGTACGTGTATGTTTACAACGTGTCCAACACGTACGTGTATACATACAACGTGTCCAACACGTACGTGTATGTTTACAACGTGTCCAACACGTACGTGTATATATACAACGTGTCCAACACGTACGTGTATGTTTACAACGTGTCCAACACGTACGTGTATATATACAACGTGTCCAACACGTACGTGTATATATACAACGTGTCCAACACGTACATGTATGTTTACAACGTGTCCAACACGTACGTGTATACGTACAACGTGTCCAACACGTACGTGTATATATACAACGTGTCCAACACGTACGTGTATATATACAACGTGTCCAACACGTATGTATATATATATATATACAACGTGTCCAACACGTACGTGTATATATACAACGTGTCCACACGTACGTGTATGTTTACAACGTGTCCAACACGTACGTGTATACACACAACGTGTCCAACACTTACGTGTATACATACAACGTGTCCACACGTACGTGTATGTTTACAACGTGTCCAACACGTACGTGTATACACACAACGTGTCCAACACTTACGTGTATACATACAACGTGTCCAACACGTATATGTATGTTTACAACGTGTCCAACACGTACGTGTATATATATACAACGTGTCCAACACGTACATGTATGTTTACAACGTGTCCAACACGTACGTATATATATACAACGTGTCCAACACGTACGTGTATGTTTACAACGTGTCCAACACGTACGTGTATATATACAACGTGTCCAACACGTACGTGTATATATACAACGTGTCCAACACGTACGTGTATGTTTACAACGTGTCCAACACGTACGTGTATATATACAACGTGTCCAACACGTACATGTATGTTTACAACGTGTCCAACACGTACGTATATATATACAACGTGTCCAACACGTACGTGTATACGTACAACGTGTCCAACACGTACGTATATATATATAACGTGTCCAACACGTACATGTATACATACAACGTGTCCAACACGTACGTGTATACATACAATGTGTCCAACACGTACGTGTATACGTACAACGTGTCCAACACGTACGTGTATATATACAACGTGTCCAACACGTACGTGTATATATACAACGTGTCCAACACGTATGTATATATATATATATACAACGTGTCCAACACGTACGTGTATATATACAACGTGTCCACACGTACGTGTATGTTTACAACGTGTCCAGCACGTACGTGTATACACACAACGTGTCCAACACTTACGTGTATACATACAACGTGTCCACACGTACGTGTATGTTTACAACGTGTCCAACACGTACGTGTATACACACAACGTGTCCAACACTTACGTGTATACATACAACGTGTCCAACACGTACATGTATGTTTACAACGTGTCCAACACGTACGTGTATATATACAACGTGTCCAACACGTACATGTATGTTTACAACGTGTCCAACACGTACGTATATATATACAACGTGTCCAACACGTACGTGTATGTTTACAACGTGTCCAACACGTACGTGTATATATACAACGTGTCCAACACGTACGTGTATATATACAACGTGTCCAACACGTACGTGTATGTTTACAACGTGTCCAACACGTACGTGTATATATACAACGTGTCCAACACGTACATGTATGTTTACAACGTGTCCAACACGTACGTATATATATACAACGTGTCCAACACGTACGTGTATACGTACAACGTGTCCAACACGTACGTATATATATATAACGTGTCCAACACGTACATGTATACATACAACGTGTCCAACAAGTACGTGTATACATAAAACGTGTCCAACACGTACGTGTATACATACAATGTGTCCAACATGTACGTGTATATATACAACGTGTCCAGCACGGACGTGTATGTATACGTGTCCTACACGTATGTGTATATATACAACGCGTCCATCACCTACGTGTATATATACAACGTGTCGAACACGTACGTGTATGTTTACAACGTGTCCAACACGTACGTGTATACATACAACGTGTCCAACACGTACGTCTATACATACAACGATCCAACACGTACGTGTATATATTCAACGTGTCCAACACGTACGTGTATATATGCAACGTGTCCAACACGTACTTGTATGTATACAACGTGTCCTACACGTATGCATATATATACAACGTGTCCAACACGTACGTGTATATATGCAACGTGTCCAACACGTACGTGTATATATGCAACGTGTCCTACACGTATGTGTATGTATACAACGTGTCCTACACGTATGTGTATATATACAACGCGTCCAACACGTACGTGTATATATACAACGTGTCCAACACGTACGTGTATATATGCAACGTGTCCAACACGTACGTGTATGTATACAACGTGTCCTACACGTATGTGTATATATACAACGTGTCCAACACGTACGTGTATATATGAAACGTGTCCAACACGTACTTGTATGTATACAACGTGTCCTACACGTATGCGTATATATACAACGTGTCCAACACGTACGCGTATACATACAACGTGTCGAACACGAACGTGTATATATATATATACAACGTGTCCAACACGTACGTGTATATATATATATACAACGTGTCCAACACGTACGTGTATATATATATACAACGTGTCCAACACGTACGTGTATACATACAACGTGTTCAACACGTACGTGTATACATAAAACGTGTCCAACACGTACGTGTATACATACAATGTGTCCAACATGTACGTGTATATATACAACGTGTCTAACACGTACGTGTATGTATACAACGTGTCCTACACGTATGTGTATATATACAACGCGTCCAACACCTACGTGTATATATACAACGTGTCGAACACGTACGTGTATATATATATATATATATATACAACGTGTCCAACACGTACGTGTATATATATATATATACAACGTGTCCAACACGTAGGTGTATATATTCAACGTGTCCAACACGTACGTGTATGTTTACAACGTGTCCAACACGTACGTGTATATATACAACGTGTCCAACACGTACGTGTATGTTTACAACGTGTCCAGCACGTACGTGTATGTTTACAACGTGTCCAACACGTACGTGTATATATACAACGTGTCCAACACGTACATGTATGTTTACAACGCGTCCAACACCTACGTGTATATATACAACGTGTCGCACACGTACGTGTATATATATATATATATATACAACGTGTCCAACAAGTACGGGTATATATATATACAACGTGTCCAACACGTACGTGTATATATACAACGTGTCCAACACGTACGTGTATGTTTACAATGTGTCCAACACGTACGTGTATATATACAACGTGTCCAACACGTACGTATATGTTTACAACGTGTCCAACAAGTACGTGTATATATACAACGTGTCCAACACGTACGTGAATGTTTACAACGTGTCCAACACGTACGTGTATATAAACAACGTGTCCAACACGTACATTTATGTTTACAACGTGTCCAACACGTACGTGTATATATACAACGTGTCCAACACGTACGTGTATATATACAACGTGTCTAACACGTACGTGTATGTTTACAACGTGTCCAACACCTGCGTGTATACATACAACGTGTCCAACACGTACGTGTATACATACAATGTGTCCAACACGTACGTGTATACATACAATGTGTCCAACACGTACGTGTATACATGCAACGTGTCCAACACGTACGTGTATATATACAACATGTCCAACACGTACGTGTATACATACAACGTGTCCAACACGTACGTGTATATATTCAAAGTGTCCAACACGTACGTGTATACACACAACGTGTCCAACACGTACGTGTATACATACAAGGTGTCCAACACGTACGTGTATACATAAAACGTGTCCAACACGTACGTGTATATATATATATACAACGTGTCCAACACGTACGTGTATATATATATATACAACGTGTCCAACACGTACGTGTATATATATATATATACAACGTGTCCAACACGTACGTGTATATATATATATACAACGTGTCCAACACGTACGTGTATACATACAACGTGTTCAACACGTACGTGTATACATAAAACGTGTCCAACACGTACGTGTATATATATATATACAACGTGTCCAACACGTACGTGTATATATATATATACAACGTGTCCAACACGTACGTGTATATATACAACGTGTCCAACACGTACATGTATGTTTACAACGCGTCCAACACCTACGTGTATATATACAACGTGTCGCACACGTACGTGTATATATATATATATATATACAACGTGTCCAACAAGTACGGGTATATATATATATATATATACAACGTGTCCAACAAGTACGGGTATATATATATATATATATACAACGTGTCCAACAAGTACGGGTATATATATATATACAACGTGTCCAACACGTACGTGTATATATACAACGTGTCCAACACGTACGTGTATGTTTACAACGTGTCCAACACGTACGTGTATATATACAACGTGTCCAACACGTACGTATATGTTTACAACGTGTCCAACACGTACGTGTATATATACAACGTGTCCAACACGTACGTGTATATATACAACGTGTCCAACACGTACGTGTACATATACAACGTGTCCAACACGTACGTTTATGTTTACAACGTGTCCAACACGTACGTGTATATATACAACGTGTCCAACACGTACGTGTATATATACAACGTGTCTAACACGTACGTGTATGTTTACAACGTGTCCAACACGTGCGTGTATACATACAACGTGTCCAACACGTACGTGTATACATACAATGTGTCCAACACCTACGTGTATATATACAACGAGTCGCACACGTACGTGTATATATATATATATATATATACAACGTGTCCAACAAGTACGGGTATATATATATATATACAACGTGTCCAACACGTACGTGTATACATAAAACGTGTCCAACACGTACGTGTATACATACAATGTGTCCAACATGTACGTGTATATATACAACGTGTCTAACACGTACGTGTATGTATACAACTTGTCCTACACGTATGTGTATATATACAACGCGTCCAACACCTACGTGTATATATACAACGTGTCGAACACGTACGTGTATATATATATATATATATATATACAACGTGTCCAACACGTACGTGTATATATATATATATACAACGTGTCCAACACGTAGGTGTATATATTCAACGTGTCCAACACGTACGTGTATGTTTACAACGTGTCCAACACGTACGTGTATATATACAACGTGTCCAACACGTACGTGTATGTTTACAACGTGTCCAGCACGTACGTGTATGTTTACAACGTGTCCAACACGTACGTGTATATAGACAACGTGTCCAACACGTACATGTATGTTTACAACGCGTCCAACACCTACGTGTATATATACAACGTGTCGCACACGTACGTGTATATATATATATATATACAACGTGTCCAACAAGTACGGGTATATATATATATACAACGTGTCCAACACGTACGTGTATATATACAACGTGTCCAACACTTACGTGTATGTTTACAATGTGTCCAACACGTACGTGTATATATACAACGTGTCCAACACGTACGTATATACATACAACGTGTTCAACACGTACGTGTATACATAAAACGTGTCCAACACGTACGTGAATGTTTACAACGTGTCCAACACGTACGTGTATATATACAACGTGTCCAACACGTACATTTATGTTTACAACGTGTCCAACACGTACGTGTATATATACAACGTGTCCAACACGTACGTGTATATATACAACGTGTCTAACACGTACGTGTATGTTTACAACGTGTCCAACACGTGCGTGTATACATACAACGTGTCCAACACGTACGTGTATACATACAATGTGTCCAACACGTACGTGTATACATACAATGTGTCCAACACGTACGTGTATACATGCAACGTGTCCAACACGTACGTGTATATATACAACATGTCCAACACGTACGTGTATACATACAACGTGTCCAACACGTACGTGTATATATTCAAAGTGTCCAACACGTACGTGTATACACACAACGTGTCCAACACGTACGTGTATACATACAAGGTGTCCAACACGTACGTGTATACATAAAACGTGTCCAACACGTACGTGTATATATATATATACAACGTGTCCAACACGTACGTGTATATATATATATACAACGTGTCCAACACGTACGTGTATATATATATATATACAACGTGTCCAACACGTACGTGTATATATATATATACAACGTGTCCAACACGTACGTGTATACATACAACGTGTTCAACACGTACGTGTATACATAAAACGTGTCCAACACGTACGTGTATATATATATATACAACGTGTCCAACACGTACGTGTATATATATATATACAACGTGTCCAACACGTACGTGTATATATATATATACAACGTGTCCAACACGTACGTGTATATATATATATACAACGTGTCCAACACGTACGTGTATATATATATATACAACGTGTCCAACACGTACGTGTATATATACAACGTGTCCAACACGTACATGTATGTTTACAACGCGTCCAACACCTACGTGTATATATACAACGTGTCGCACACGTACGTGTATATATATATATATATATACAACGTGTCCAACAAGTACGGGTATATATATATATACAACGTGTCCAACACGTACGTGTATATATACAACGTGTCCAACACGTACGTGTATGTTTACAACGTGTCCAACACGTACGTGTATATATACAACGTGTCCAACACGTACGTATATGTTTACAACGTGTCCAACACGTACGTGTATATATACAACGTGTCCAACACGTACGTGTATATATACAACGTGTCCAACACGTACGTGTACATATACAACGTGTCCAACACGTACGTTTATGTTTACAACGTGTCCAACACGTACGTGTATATATACAACGTGTCCAACACGTAAGTGTATATATACAACGTGTCTAACACGTACGTGTATGTTTACAACGTGTCCAACACGTGCGTGTATACATACAACGTGTCCAACACGTACGTGTATACATACAATGTGTCCAACACCTACGTGTATATATACAACGAGTCGCACACGTACGTGTATATATATATATATATATATAACGTGTCCAACAAGTACGGGTATATATATATATACAACGTGTCCAACACGTACGTGTATATATACAACGTGTCCAACCCTTAGTGTATGTTTACAACGTGTCCAACACGTACGTGTATATATACAACGTGTCCAACACGAACGTATATGTTTACAACGTGTCCAACACGTACGTGTATATATACAACGTGTCCAACACGTACGTGTATGTTTACAACGTGTCCAACACGTACGTGTACATATACAACGTGTCCAACACGTACGTTTATGTTTACAACGTGTCCAACACGTACGTGTATATATACAACGTGTCCAACACGTACGTGTATATATACAACGTGTCTAACACGTACGTGTATGTTTACAACGTGTCCAACACGTGCGTGTATACATACAACGTGTCCAACACGTACGTGTATACATACAATGTGTCCAACACGTACGTGTATACATACAATGTGTCCAACACGTACGTGTATACATACAACGTGTCCAACACGTACGTGTATATATACAACATGTCCAACACGTACGTGTATACATACAACGTGTCCAACACGTACGTGTATATATTCAAAGTGTCCAACACGTACGTGTATACACACAACGTGTCCAACACGTACGTGTATACATACAAGGTGTCCAACACGTACGTGTATACATACAACGTGTCGAACACGTACGTGTATATATATATATACAACGTGTCCAACACGTACGTGTATATATATATATACAACGTGTCCAACACGTACGTGTATATATATATATACAACGTGTCCAACACGTACGTGTATACATACAACGTGTTCAACACGTACGTGTATACATAAAACGTGTCCAACACGTACGTGTATACATACAATGTGTCCAACACGTACGTGTATATATACAACGTGTCCAACACGTACGTATATGTTTACAACGTGTCCAACACGTACGTGTATATATACAACGTGTCCAACACGTACGTGTATATATACAACGTGTCCAACACGTACGTGTACATATACAACGTGTCCAACACGTACGTTTATGTTTACAACGTGTCCAACACGTACGTGTATATATACAACGTGTCCAACACGTAAGTGTATATATACAACGTGTCTAACACGTACGTGTATGTTTACAACGTGTCCAACACGTGCGTGTATACATACAACGTGTCCAACACGTACGTGTATACATACAATGTGTCCAACACCTACGTGTATATATACAACGAGTCGCACACGTACGTGTATATATATATATATATATAACGTGTCCAACAAGTACGGGTATATATATATATACAACGTGTCCAACACGTACGTGTATATATACAACGTGTCCAACCCTTAGTGTATGTTTACAACGTGTCCAACACGTACGTGTATATATACAACGTGTCCAACACGAACGTATATGTTTACAACGTGTCCAACACGTACGTGTATATATACAACGTGTCCAACACGTACGTGTATGTTTACAACGTGTCCAACACGTACGTGTACATATACAACGTGTCCAACACGTACGTTTATGTTTACAACGTGTCCAACACGTACGTGTATATATACAACGTGTCCAACACGTACGTGTATATATACAACGTGTCTAACACGTACGTGTATGTTTACAACGTGTCCAACACGTGCGTGTATACATACAACGTGTCCAACACGTACGTGTATACATACAATGTGTCCAACACGTACGTGTATACATACAATGTGTCCAACACGTACGTGTATACATACAACGTGTCCAACACGTACGTGTATATATACAACATGTCCAACACGTACGTGTATACATACAACGTGTCCAACACGTACGTGTATATATTCAAAGTGTCCAACACGTACGTGTATACACACAACGTGTCCAACACGTACGTGTATACATACAAGGTGTCCAACACGTACGTGTATACATACAACGTGTCGAACACGTACGTGTATATATATATATACAACGTGTCCAACACGTACGTGTATATATATATATACAACGTGTCCAACACGTACGTGTATATATATATATACAACGTGTCCAACACGTACGTGTATACATACAACGTGTTCAACACGTACGTGTATACATAAAACGTGTCCAACACGTACGTGTATACATACAATGTGTCCAACATGTACGTGTATATATACAACGTGTCTAACACGTACGTGTATGTATACAACGTGTCCTACACGTATGTGTATATATACAACG
Source organism: Desoria tigrina (assembly GCA_906901685.1). NCBI lineage: Eukaryota > Metazoa > Arthropoda > Collembola > Entomobryomorpha > Isotomidae > Desoria > Desoria tigrina. The sequence continues at coordinate 142,713 of CAJQTU010000021.1, read as the reverse complement.
CGTCCAACACCTACGTGTATATATACAACGTGTCGAACACGTACGTGTATATATTTATTTATTTATTTATTTCTTTCAAAAAGACTCTCGGCTCCTTACGGACTTTCGCCCATGGAACCACTTACAAGTTGTATATATCTTAAATCTAACATACCCGTTGATAGCAACTTTAGCTCGATGGTCATTGATATTAACCACTAACTACCTTAACCTATTACTAATATTAAATTTTACTTTAACTATAGTTAACTAAGTTCTAAGCACATGTTTCTTCTTCTTAGCATTACAACCATTTCATTTTTTATTTGAATATACTCTTCTCTCTTTTCACAATCAAAGATTTTATACCATGATCCTATGTTCAGATTCTGTTCTTTAATTAGTTCTATAATCGGCCCACATTGCATTTGGCACTCACTAATCATATGCCAAATTGAATTTTTAAGCCCCGGGCACACCAACGCCATATGCGAATCTTGCCCGACTTTTTGTTAACTCAAAAATGTTTCAAACCAAAATTTGTTGCATCGTTCACACCAAAAATGACTTGGTTGACAACAAAACTGTCACTGAAAATCTGTTTGTCACGAAATGTTTGACTTCAGCGGTGTGAACGATGCAAAAAATTCCATCCAACACATATGACATGACTGCGACTGCTGTATTAAAATTTCATCGAGTGAAAAGTTAAAAAAAATATTTTTGCTTTTAATTAGCCATGTTTGAAAACAAATCAACGAGTGACCCACTCTTCCAATTATTTGCACCATCGAATAGCCCTTGACAATAAAGATTCTATCAATATATCACACATGGGGTGAAACTATTTTTTTTTAAATGTTGACCTTTGGCCTTTCCCCTCTTGACCTTTGACCTACCGGGTGCCCAACGAACTTGACCTCCGTTTGGATGTCGAAAATAGATAACTGAAAGAAACATTTAAAAAATTTAAGCCGTTGTCGAGTTATCGTGTTTTCATACGGAGTAATACGGACGGACAGACGAACAGACAGCAAACCATTCGCATTATCTCTCTACATGTACGATACATAATAAACCGTTGCAAAGGCACATCATGAAAGGGTAAAGCCACACGAGCAAGTCGTCAAATAACGTTCAACGGTTTTGTCTGACACGTTCAAGGCGTTTAATTAAAAAATCTCACATTTCCCCAACCAGAGTCAAATTTTATACATCGTTGAATAGCACATGACAGTACCTTTCCAACGAATTATTACACTTGTACAGTTGCAATTTGAAAAGAGGTGACCTTTGACCATAGACCCGTGTGACCCATTTGACCTAGACGGCCTTTAAACAAACTTAGCCCCCGTTCAAAGAATATAAATGGTATAATTTGAAAATACTCAAGCGTTCGAGAGTTAGAGCACAAACGGACGGACGGACAGACGGACCGAGTGAAAACATTAAAGAGTTTCACACTTTTATAACTCAGTAGCTGTAATTAATCGAAGCGCCTCATAAACTCAAGTGAGACCAGAAATTATCTATGTCAGAATCATCAGAATCCAAAAAAGTTGTTTCAAACAAAAAAATTCTGAACTGGTTCAGAATACAGTTTTATGGTTTGCAACAGTCTGTCGAGCCAAAAAACGGTGTTTGTCACACGCGGTGTGCATGGTTTCAGATTTTCGTTTCAAACAAAATTTTGTCGACCAATCTGTTGCTAACAAACTGTTGCAAGCAGAAGTAGCCGGTGTGAACGGTGCTACAAACAAAATGTTGGACACGATTTGCATATGGCGTTGGTGTGCCCGGGGCTTTACTTACTAGATTACAACAATTGGACATTTTATCATCAAAGAGGAACTTTTCTTTTTGATACATTACAAAATGAGAGCACAATCGGCATTCTGCCAGGAATCGCTTATCCTTCCAAGCCAGTCCTGATTCTAAATAATTAGCTGGACCCGGCGTTGAGCGTTCAAAGTTCTTGAGCTTGATATAGTATTGCATATTTCTCCAGTTCCTTAATTGTAACTTATCCTGACACCACAACTTATTTTTGAGTATCTCTTTATCTGTTTTGTTCAAAAAACATAGTACCTTGTAGTCTAGCTTATTTACATTCATGAGATTAGAGAATTGACAAAACCAATTTCGTTTACAATTATTTGGGTCAGACTGTGCCCGATCTTCCAGTGCGTTCATCACAATCTTAGGAAATCTATCATCATTCATCATCTTAATTTGCTGATAATAGTTATAACTTTGAGTAGCCACATTATATTCTATCTTTACCCGGCCGACTTCAACTCTTATCATTGAGCTCGTTGTATTCCAAATGAGTAGTTTCCTTAAAAATACAGATTGGATTGATTCTATCTCCTGCAAATGTCTTAAGCTCCACACCGGTGCACAGTATAATAAATTAGATAAGACCCCAGCTTCAAATAATTTAATGGCACTATGAATCGAATCCGCTCTGCCTTTAGAGAGAATACTCAGAATCTTTCCTAGTGCTATTCTTGCACTATTTTTTCTGGCTTTCGTGGCTGCACCAAATAGGCCAGACGAAGTAAAGTTAATACCTAGATATGTATATTGATTGACAATTTCTAGTTTTGTACCGCACATCCAAAATTCATCAAATTTACTAAGCCTGCCTCCTTTTCTAAAAACCATTATCTGAGTTTTGGAGATGTTTACCTGCAGACCTAAACTTTCAAAATATTCCTCTAAGACCTTAATTTTGCGTTTCATTTCTCCCGAATTTCCTGCTAACACGACAGTATCGTCGGCATATAATAATATATTTATTAACGTAACTGAGTCGATCTTAATCCCCTGAAAATCTTTTAATTTGGATTCTATGTCGGAAATAAATAAGCTGAACAGTAAAGGGCTTAAACTATCTCCTTGCAGGAGTCCCTCCGTCAGTTCGATACTCTTTGACAATTTATCTTTGAGTTGGATTCTCATATGAGCCCCGTCATACAGATCTCCAAGAACATTTACAATTTTACTGCTAACTCCTATTTTATGCATTTTAGCCCAAAGTTTTTTGTACCCAATAGAGGGGAAAGCTCTGGCAAAATCTATAAAAAGAGCGTATACCTTAGCTTTAATTTTTTTAGTCCCTAGTTGAATTAATCCCTTCAATGTGAAGATATGGTCCATACAGCTTCTTTTTTTCCTGAAACCGGCTTGTGCCTCTGGGAGAATTTTGTTTACCTCAGCCCATTTTGTAAGCCTAGTTGATAAAATTTGCGTGAAAGTTTTAAGCATTGTATTGGCTAGTGCTATTGGTCTGTAATTTTTGGGATCATTATCCGGGCCTTTTTTATATATCATAAGAGTAGTAGATTCACCCCATTCTTTTGGCATTTTACCTGAATGTAGAAACCTATTAAATAGTTTTAGCAAATAAACTTTCCCCTCCTCGCTTAGATTTTTTAAGAAGTCATTTACGATTCCGTCCGGTCCAGCTGCTTTGCCATTTCTCAACCTGTTTAAAGCTGCTTCTAACTCAGTTATCGTCATATCACAGTCTAATTCTTCAACCTCCTTTGTCTCCTTAAACATGTATGTCTCAAGTACTCTTGCTGGCATTTGGTTATTATAATATTTTATCCATTCTTCCTCGGACACAATCATTCTACTTGGGCCCTTTGCTTGAAAGCTCTTCACCGCACGCCAAAACTCCTGACCATTTTTTACGTCCCTGAGGGCCGTTTTTTGTTTTTCCCAATAAAGTGTTTCTTTAATTTTACGTGTACTGTTGTAAAGTTTCCTTGTATCTATATAGTCTTTTCTTGTTTTCTCAGCCCAATCAGATTTTTTACATTGACTAAGTCGTTTCCTGACTTTCATTCTTAGGTATCGGCACTCACTATCAAACCAGGGCTTATCTCTAAAACCTTTATCATACATTACCATATTTGCCTTGTCAGCGCTATTCCATATTGCATTTACAAAGTTTTTAGTCTCCAGTTGTGGATTAATGTTTAAATTATCATCTAATTTATCTTGAAAAATCTGCTTACTATCGGGTTTCCATTTAAGTTTTGGTCTAGACTTAATGAGTATTGGGTTTTCTGACCCAATCGACATTTGTACTGGAAAATGATCAGTGGTCGCTTCAAGTACCTCTAAATCTACTTTATCATTAATAAGATTAGACCCGACTAGACAGAGATCTATAGAACTTTTTCCCTGATGATTGGAAAATGTAATATTTCCTTCCTGGTCTTTATTCACACGCCCATTCAGAGTAATTAGGTTATTTTCCAAAATGAGTTCAAGGAATTTTTTACCCCTATTATTAATAGTCTTGTCAGTATTGTTCCTGAGATTTTTAAGATAGGCGTTTTCTGACAGACCTAATTCACTTAGTGACCCACAGTTACCGATCCTTGCATTAAAGTCGCCCATTATTATCAAATTATCATTATTGAACAATGTATTAATTCTATGAATCTCATCATTTAATTCCCACAAAACTGAGTCTTTATCTAAGCCCGGGGGAATGTATACATAGCCGACTATCAATATCCTATTTTGCTTTTTAATTCGTACAAATAACCAATAGTCCGTTAAGCTCACAGTTTCAATTACTTCTATGCTGCTTTTAATATACATACTAATGCCTCCTGAAGGCCGACCAACTCCAGCTAGAGATGTGGCCAAAACATTAAGTTTTTTAAATTCTTCTAAGAAATTAATAGAGTAGTCTTCTTTCACCCAAGTTTCTCCTAAACATATTATATCTTGATCTAATAGTCTAAGTCTAAATTCTCCTTCAATTTTATTAATGTTAGCAATACCTCCTACATTCCAAAAAATTATATTTAAATCTTGATTATATCTAACTTAACTATGACTTATCGACTTCGAAGATTCCTGTTCCATGGGCTCGCGTCTTCATATGGTGTCCATCCTTTGCCCTGCTTCAACAATGTCCCCCTTGTTATCGATCCAGTACTTTGACTTCTTGCCCTTGACATCAGTGTGCATGCTACCATTCCTTATGTAGAACGTGAGGTCCTTGTTGTCTGCCTTTAACTGCTTTCCCCGTTCCCGTAAGTTCCTTTCCACATCCATCTCCTTTCTTGTCAGCAACGTGTCCAGATAGTATCCGGTTCCTTTTAAATTTTTCTTTGCCTTCAAAAGTAGGTGCTTATCTGCTTTACGCTCGAGAGTGAAGACAATTGGTCTCGATTTCCCATTGGCTCCTTTTCCAAACCTTCGGACATCCTCCAGGTTAATCATGTCAGCAATTTTTAGGTGATTTAGAAAGAACTCTTTCACTGCCTTTTCCAGGGCTTGGAATGACTCGTTCGGTGACTCAGCTAGGCCGGAAATCTTCATCTTCTTGGAATTTAATTCTCGTTTCATCATTTCCATTTCTCTTTCCAGGGTAGATACGGAATAGAATAGAGTCTTTAATTCAGCTCGAATAGGGTCTAGTAGACCTTTAACTTTTTCTAAAAACTCTCCGTCCATGTAGTCTTTAAGGTCTCCAAAGGACTGTATCGGTTTAGGAGACATTTTTACTTTGGCTCTTTTTTGCACGTTTTCTTCAGGTGTGAGACTTGACGATCTTTTTTCAGTTATCACTGGTTTATTTGCCGGAGTTTTGAGAGGGTTGGAGCTAAACCACGACATGTAGTTTTAAAGTATTTGATAGCAAGTGGATAATAGTGAAGGAAACTCAAGTGAGCTTGTGTGTAAGTAATAGAGGAATAACATATCCCTCTCTAGATCAGAGCTATCCAGGAATACGTGCTATCAGCTCGACAGTCAACGATCGAGTCCCGTACGTGTATATATATATATATATATACAACGTGTCCAACACGTACGTGTATATATATATATATACAACGTGTCCAACACGTAGGTGTATATATTCAACGTGTCCAACACGTACGTGTATGTTTACAACGTGTCCAACACGTACGTGTATATATACAACGTGTCCAACACGTACGCGTATGTTTACAACGTGTCCAGCACGTACGTGTATGTTTACAACGTGTCCAACACGTACGTGTATATATACAACGTGTCCAACACGTACATGTATGTTTACAACGCGTCCAACACCTACGTGTATATATACAACGTGTCGCACACGTACGTGTATATATATATATATATACAACGTGTCCAACAAGTACGGGTATATATATATATACAACGTGTCCAACACGTACGTGTATATATACAACGTGTCCAACACGTACGTGTATGTTTACAACGTGTCCAACACGTACGTGTATATATACAACGTGTCCAACACGTACGTATATGTTTACAACGTGTCCAACACGTACGTGTATATATACAACGTGTCCAACACGTACGTGAATGTTTACAACGTGTCCAACACGTACGTGTATATATACAACGTGTCCAACACGTACATTTATGTTTACAACGTGTCCAACACGTACGTGTATATATACAACGTGTCCAACACGTACGTGTATATATACAACGTGTCTAACACGTACGTGTATGTTTACAACGTGTCCAACACGTGCGTGTATACATACAACGTGTCCAACACGTACGTGTATACATACAATGTGTCCAACACGTACGTGTATACATACAATGTGTCCAACACGTTCGTGTATACATGCAACGTGTCCAACACGTACGTGTATATATACAACATGTCCAACACGTACGTGTATACATACAACGTGTCCAACACGTACGTGTATATATTCAAAGTGTCCAACACGTACGTGTATACACACAACGTGTCCAACACGTACGTGTATACATACAAGGTGTCCAACACGTACGTGTATACATACAACGTGTCGAACACGTACGTGTATATATATATATACAACGTGTCCAACACGTACGTGTATATATATATATACAACGTGTCCAACACGTACGTGTGTATATATATATACAACGTGTCCAACACGTACGTGTATATATATATATACAACGTGTCCAACACGTACGTGTATATATATATATACAACGTGTCCAACACGTACGTGTATACATACAACGTGTTCAACACGTACGTGTATACATAAAACGTGTCCAACACGTACGTGTATACATACAATGTGTCCAACATGTACGTGTATATATACAACGTGTCTAACACGTACGTGTATGTATACAACGTGTCCTACACGTATGTGTATATATACAACGCGTCCAACACCTACGTGTATATATACAACGTGTCCAACACGTACGTGTATATATATATATATATAACGTGTCCAACACGTAGGTGTATATATTCAACGTGTCCAACACGTACGTGTATGTTTACAACGTGTCCAACACGTACGTGTATACATACAACGTGTCCAACACGTACGTGTTGAAGAAGAAGACTACAGAATAGAGAGAGGACGACCACGAATCACTAAAAAACCCACACGACTACAAAAAGATAGACACAATCATCATCTGAACACTTAACGTAATCCTATTAGATTTAAAATACCCATTTAAAAGATTTTATTAATGAGAACCAAATTGATATCCATTGTATAACTGAAACTAAGATTGTCAATACAATCGCCACTGTCATTAATGCTTATCTGATCGCTCTTTGTAATTACATGGTCAATTATATATGAATCAACTTCCGAGCTCATCAGCTATCAGACAAGCTGAAACTATCCCTATTTTTAAAAATAAGATAAAAAAAAACTATCTCTTAACCTGCGGAAAACAAAACTCTGTTTAAGACAGGAATATAAACTGTAAGACTAATGGAAAATCATTGTGATAATTTTTATAATACTAACCTTATACTTTAAAACGTATCATTTTCATTTAAAATATGTCATAACAAATTATGACATATTCATTATACTACAACATTAATTACTTTAATCATGACTATTGTCATATTCAATATCTTACTATTTCTACTCACTAATTGCAATTACTGTATTACTTGTACTTATGCGTCAAAGCGTAACCGGCTCCTTTAGGAGAAGCTTTGTATGAATAAAAACAAACAAACAAACAAACAATGTGTCCAACACGTACGTGTATACATACAATGTGTCCAACACGTACGTGTATACATACAACGTGTCCAACACGTACGTGTATATATACAACGTGTCCAACACGTACGTTTATGTTTACAACGTGTCCAACACGTACGTGTATATATACAACGTGTCCAACACGTACGTGTATGTTTACAACGTGTCCAACACCGGGTTTGATATTCGTTCTTAACCCCGGTACCGGGGTTTAATATACGTTATTAACCCCGGTACCGGGGTCTGATGTACCTTGTCAACTTGGGTACCGGGGTATGATAAACGTTTTTGACCCCGGTACCGGGGTCCGATATACGTTCTTAACACCGGAACCGGGGTCTGATATACGTTCTTAAAACCGGTACCGGGGTCTGATATACGTTCTTAACCCCGTCAACGGGGTCTGATATACTTTCTTAACCCCGGTACCGGGGTCTGATATACGGTCTTAACCCCGGTACCGGGGTCTGATATACGTTCTTAACCCCGGTACGGGGGTCTAATATACGTTCTTCACCCCGGTACCGGGGTCTGATATACGTTCTTGACCCCAGTACCAAGGTCGGATATACGTTCTTAACCCCGGGACCGCGGTCAGATATACGTTTTTGACCCCGGTACCGGGGTCTCATATACGTTCTTAACCCCGGTACCGGGGTCAGATATACGTTCTTAACCCCGGTACCGTTATCTGTTATACGTTCTTAACCCCGGTACCGGGGTCTGATATACGTTCTTGACCCCGGTACCAAGGTCTGATATACGTTCTTAACCCGTGTACCGGGGTCAGATATATGTTGTAAACCCCGCTACCGGGGTCCAATATACGTTTTTACCCCGGTACCGGGGTCTAATATACGTTTTTACCATGGTACCGGGGTCTGATATACGTTCTTAACCCCGGTACAGGGGTCTGATATACGTTCTTAATCCCGGTACAGGGGTCTTATATACGGTCTTAACCCCGGTACCGGGGTCTGATATACGTTATTAACCCCGGTACGGGGGTCTAATATACGTTCTTAACCCCGGTACCGGGGTCTGATATACGGTCTTAACCCCGGTACAGGGGTCTGTTATACGTTCTTAACCCCGGTGCCGGGGTCTGATATACGTTTTTGTCCCCGGTACCGGGGTCCGATATACGTTCTTAACACCGGAACCGGGGTCTGATATACGGTCTTAACCCCGGTACCGGGGTCTAGTATACGTTCTTAACCCGGCACCGGGTTCTGATATACGTTCTTAACCCCGGTGCCGGGATCTGATATATGTTTTTGACCCCGGTACTGGGGTCCGATATACGTTCTTAACCCCAGTACCAAGGTCGGATATACGTTCTTAACCCCCGGTACCGGGGTCTAATATACGTTTTTACCCCGGTACTGGGGTCTAATATACGTTTTTACCATGGTACCGGGGTCTGATATACGTTCTTAACCCCGGTACAGGGGTCTGATATACGTTCTTAATCCCGGTACAGGGGTCTTATATACTTATATACGTTCTTAACCCCGGTACACAGGTCAGTTATACGTTTTTGACCCCAGTACCGGGGTCCGATATACGTTCTTAACACCGGAACCGGGGTCTGATATACGTTCTTAAAACCGGTACCGGGGTCTGATATACGTTCTTAACCCCGGTACCGGGGTCTGATATACGGTCTTAACCCCGGTACCGGTGTCTGATATACGTTCTTAACCCGTGTACCGGGGTCAGATATATGTTGTAAACCCCGCTACCGGGGTCCAATATACGTTTTTACCCCGGTACCGGGGTCTAATATACGTTTTTACCATGGTACCGGGGTCTGATATACGTTCTTAACCCCGGTACAGGGGTCTGATATACGTTCTTAATCCCGGTACAGGGGTCTTATATACGGTCTTAACCCCGGTACCGGGGTCTGATATACGTTATTAACCCCGGTACGGGGGTCTAATACACGTTCTTAACCCCTGTACCGGGGTCTGATATACGGTCTTAACCCCGGTACAGGGGTCTGTTATACGTTCTTAACCCCGGTGCCGGGGTCTGATATACGTTTTTGTCCCCGGTACCGGGGTCCGATATACGTTCTTAACACCGGAACCGGGGTCTGATATACGGTCTTAACCCCGGTACCGGGGTCTAGTATACGTTCTTAACCCGGCACCGGGTTCTGATATACGTTCTTAACCCCGGTGCCGGGATCTGATATATGTTTTTGACCCCGGTACTGGGGTCCGATATACGTTCTTAACCCCAGTACCAAGGTCGGATATACGTTCTTAACCCCCGGTACCGGGGTCTAATATACGTTTTTACCCCGGTACTGGGGTCTAATATACGTTTTTACCATGGTACCGGGGTCTGATATACGTTCTTAACCCCGGTACAGGGGTCTGATATACGTTCTTAATCCCGGTACAGGGGTCTTATATACTTATATACGTTCTTAACCCCGGTACACAGGTCAGTTATACGTTCTTAACCCCGGTACCGGGTCTGATATACGGTCTTAACCCCGGTACAGGGGTCTGATATACGTTTTTGACCCCAGTACCGGGGTCCGATATACGTTCTTAACACCGGAACCGGGGTCTGATATACGTTCTTAAAACCGGTACCGGGGTCTGATATACGTTCTTAACCCCGGTAACGGGGTCTGATATACGTTCTTAACCCCGGTACCGGGGTCTGATATACGGTCTTAACCCCGGTACCGGTGTCTGATATACGTTCTTAACCCCGGTACGGGGGTCTAATATACGTTCTTAACCCCGGTACCGGGGTCTGATATACGTTCTTAACCCCAGTTCCAAGGTCGGATATACGTTCTTAACCCCGGGACCGCGGTCAGATATACGTTTTTGACCCCGGTACCGGGGTCTCATATACGTTCTTAACCCCGGTAAGGGGGTCAGATATACGTTCTTAACCCCGGTACCGTTATCTGTTATACGTTCTTAACCCCGGTACCGGGGTCTGATATACGTTCTTGACCCCGGTACCAAGGTCTGATATACGTTCTTAACCCGTGTACCGGGGTCAGATATATGTTGTTAACCCCGCTACCGGGGTCCGATATACGTTCTTAACCCCGGTACCGGGGTCTGATATACGTTCTTAACCCGGCACCGGGTTCTGATATACGTTCTTAATCCCGGTTCCGGGGTCTGATATACGTTCTTAACCCACGGTATAGGGGTCTGATATACGTTGTTAACCCCAGTACCAAGGTCGGATATACGTTCTTAACCCCGGTACCGGGGTCTAATATACGTTTTTACCCCGGTACCGGGGTCTAATATACGTTTTTACCATGGTACCGGGGTCTGATATACGTTCTTAACACCGGTACAGGGGTCTGATATACGTTCTTAATCCCGGTACAGGGGTCTTATATACTTATATACGTTCTTAACCCCGGTACACAGGTCTGTTATACGTTCTTAACCCCGGTACCGGGTCTGATAAATAATGCTTAATGGGTTGATGCCATTTAAATAAATAGAAGGAACACAGCTTTACAAAATGTACAGATTGTTTATTATTGAACTAAAAATGCGGAGGAGATGGAGACGAGTTAAGATCCCAGGGATGACTGGAGTGTAATAATCCAGTCAGGAAGGATTAGCTGGGAACGGAAAGGTTGGATTGTTGCAGGTTGCCGATGGCAACAACCTGACTCAATCACACACAAAAAATACACGTGCACACATAACATATACATACATGAATATTACATTAATATTATAAAGCAGAGTTTGCCCGAACAGAATAAAACTGGTCTCCAGTTTCACAAATAATGACGCAATTTTAAATTACAGTTATAATCGAATGAAAACGGTTATTGTACTTGAATTTAAACATAAATAAAGAATAGACCGTAAATACATTTGGCTTGTTTAAGATTTCCGAATGCAAGATAAGTTCACAATTTAGTCAGTCAATTCGACAGCATATAACATGAAGCAATGATCGTCAAGTGTACTTGAATTTACGATTACACAAATATTGGAAATTCTATCTGAAATGACATTATAAAAAAACTTAAAACGAATACGTTTATAATTCTTAAATGATTAATGAATGAATATTATAGGCTACTATTAGTAAACAGGTTAATATTGGAAACAATTATATTTACGGGGTTTGTAAACTGTAAAGGAATTAAGCTACTTATACAGATTGGATAAGTACATATGCATGAATACATTGCTATTAATGCAGATCTTTGCATTTCTAGGAATATGAATCGTCATTCATATATCTCACGCAGTATCTTATTAACGCATTATTATTAATAAGATCGAATTCACTGCGTTCGCATATATTGACCCTCAATTAATATTTTAGTAGTAATATATTAATATTATCAAGACATCTAATTTCAATTCTACTAACTTTTTTTTGTGTTTTGTACTGATTTTGATTTAGTACTTTATTTTAGCTATAAATACATGTCCTTTAATACACAATCTTCTCTGCGCATTATAGTGACGTTACATAAATTCTATTTATCGGGAATATTGCAATTTAAAGTATTTACTTTGTGGTGATGGAAAAGTCATCCATCTTTAAAGAATTTTATTTATAAATATTAGGGTAGCGTATTAACGAAGGTGTGGTATGGTTTTACACTACGTGTAAGAAATTTTGTTTGTAATGCATACAAACATTACTTACTACAGATATATACTTAATGAAACAAATCACATCCTCCCACCAAAATATTTGTGGAGAAAATGATCTTAGAGAGCTTTTAGAGAAACATGAAACAGATGATTTGCAAGTCCGTACAAGTTCACATGAGGCTATTGCTAAATCAGCATGATTATAGATAATTAAATTTTAGTTTAATTTTGTGGAAGTTATAATATCTTGCTATTATCACCATACCAATCATGACAAGATTTTAAAACTGGAAATAAAACTAACATACTCCCACCTTACATCACTAAACGCTAACTACATCTACTAGCAAGGAGTTTTGCACAGCATTGTACGTCAATTATGCAAATCTACAGGTCACGTTTAAACCTGAAAGTGTAAACTGAGAAATTCTAACATAAATACGGTACCTGGTCAGTATCATTCAATATATTTATTGGCTTTTCTTTCTTTTTCTTTCGATTTTACAACTGAGAAAGGTTGTGAAATACTACAACCAAAATAACTAATCATTCTGTACAAAATATTCTGTCATAAATAAAAATAAAATACTCATGCTCGTGAATCATAAGAGACATCATGCCCTGCGAAAGCATGTGTATATATTTATTTTGAGTTGGTTTCTGTCTTACTTGCCAGTCGTGGTTGTAACAAGATGAGTTATGCATGTTACCAGAAGCAAGTTAAAATGGCCTGCGAAACCATTTGGAACAGACCGACTGTCGTGTATATGAAATATCGTATTTAGTGATCGTTGGATTAAGTAAATTACTAAATACATTCGTATATTCAACGGATTCAATGTCACTTTAAAATGACATCTTAATAGACTGGCGTGAATACGGTTTGAACTTAAATTTAAATTCTCTACATCTCTTGATTGTGCAATACAACAATTGCTACAAATATTCTTTTGGATCACTATCTCATGGAGGTATATTTTATTTTCGATAAATACGTTTAAGAACCCACGTCCTTTGATATATTAAACTCCTCTCGAGTAATGTCTGATCATATCGTTTATGTAGGTCACCATTGGTACCTCGGCTTTTAGTATTCTGACTGTGCTTGGCGAGAGGGACAGTTATATGACAAATGCTGATTGGAACCGCACAAAAAGCACAGAGGGGTTCCATCAGGGGCGTACCACGGGTAATTACTCCGGGAATTATATGCCTGTCCTTCGGTATTATCATCATACCGGGAGAAATTGTCATGTCTAGCCCAACGGCTTGGGTGCTGCGTATCCGCTTGTCTATACCCTCTACGACCTTTGTAGCCATAATTATTATCATACATTCCATGACCGCCATTGTTCCAATAACCAAAGTTATTGTAATCGTCATTGTCGTCACGGGTATGTCCCCGGAATTCACGATTTCCATGCCTTCCTTCAAAGTGCATATGTGGTTGAAATACAGCAGGTAAAGACGAATATGGGGATGAAGTTCTTTCGGATTCCGAGTCAGAATCAGAAACAAGATTTTCATCAGCTAAAGAGATTTTTTCCAAATTATTTACTAATTCTGTAATTCGATTGAGCAGAGGAGTGGCATCCTCAGTGGAATATATCTCCCTTCCAGTAGAAGCATTAACGAAATTGCTACATTTCTCAAGGTTCACCAGATATTGATAGACCTGTTCGGTCGAGGTAGGATTTTTCAAATATATATCCTTCATATGATCAGCTCGAAGACCACGCAAAAGATAAGTCACCTTTCGCTCTTCTGTCATAGTGGGATCCATCTTGCGCACAATCTGGACCATCCTTTGATAGTGCTGCTCTACAGATTGGCAATTCTCCAATTTTAAACCTAGAGCCAAGGATTCCAAGGTCTGGTAATCGTCCTTGAGAGGAAAAGCTGCTCGTAGAGCTGTTAGCACATCTTCATATTTCAGAAGGACCGTCTCCTCAGTGACCAAGATACCGACTGAGCCAGACGATGTGTTCTGAGCAACCACTTCGCCAGAAACGTAATTGGTAAACCATATGCTGGCTGCTTGACTCAAGTGATTGGGAAGGTTGTTCAATTTTTCGATGGAGTTCCACCCATGCTGTTTAGCCAAACAGCTGTACTTCCGGATAAAATCATCCCGATCTGTCGAGCCGTCAAATACGATGAAGTCGGTAGGAGGGTGATATATACTTATTGATGTAGCCATTATCAGCTATACCTGAACCTTAAGTCTCTTGGTACAATATTGCTTCTTAATATCAAGAACTCTGAGCATAAACACTCAGAAAGTTATTAGCTTAGAGTCGATAGCAATCTTTGCATTCAAAGAGTGATGAATTACAGTAGAAATGTAATGATATACACTATTCCAGTACACAATATCTGGCTCGAAGGACCAATTCGACTTTCTACTATTATTCTCAACTATTGCTGCTATAACATTAGGAGAGGTTATGTTAGGTTATGTAACATAGTCACCACGAAGAATAAAGAGATGGGTTGATGAGACCCATCATCAAAGGCATCACCCCCTAATATTTCTTTATTCACGTATTGTATTTATATGTATTTAAGATAATAGTATGTGCTATATCGTAAAACAGTATAGGTCCTATTTGTGTTTATATTAGTATATGAGCATACCGTTATACTGCAGTTGTTATACTGTCTATGAAAGTTATAGTGCAATATTTTGTTTACTAAATATGTCCTGTGTATAAGTGTATACTATATATTCTTGGTATACTAGTATGTGTGTATACTATATACTTTATATTCTATTTATTTAAGATGTAGTTTCCCATATTTTATAGATGTCATTGAAAATTGTTAACAATGGAATAAAGCTTCAGAACTAGAAATTTGGATTGTAACTTAACACAGAGATACATACATCGTTTCTTCACTGAGTACTGAAAAACAAATCTGCTGCACTACTCAGTAATAGTAACGGTAAGCGTGTACTGTCCACAGCTTGCTGTTTTAAAACAAAAAACTAAATACAAGTCACTAATCTAAAGAATGCAGTCATAACAACTTTCCTGCATCTTCATCTCGCCTAAGGCAAGGAAGTGAGAAATCCCTGGGATCTGAAACTTCAAAGCAAAAAAGTGTACATCTTCAGTGTTAGAAGATTCACAAACAGGTAGGCACTTATGCAACACTAATACCTGTGCTCTTCTACTTTCTGAAGGAAACAATGGAAATCTGGGACATGTCTCCCTTTACCCCTATCGTATTATATTTCCAAGTGCGAATTCGGGTAAAAAAAAGGAAAATCGGGCATAGGTTCCCCTCGATCTTGCCACTTTAATATTTAAACTGAAACATTTAAGAAGGGCAGAGCCCCTTAAATATTATAAGATTTGAATATGAAATAAAAATAGGAATAACCCTCACCGGGCAGAAAAAACCGTTGCCCACAACGAAAACAATACAACTTGAAACAGGTGAGGAACGTTGCCAGGCTGTCGCCAAATAATGCTTAATGGGTTGATGCCATTTAAATAAATAGAAGGAACACAGCTTTACAAAATGTACAGATTGTTTATTATTGAACTAAAAATGCGGAGGAGATGGAGACGAGTTAAGATCCCAGGGATGACTGGATTGTAATAATCCAGTCAGGAAGGATTAGCTGGGAACGGAAAGGTTGGATTGTTGCAGGTTGCCGATGGCAACAACCTGACTCAATCACACACAAAAAATACACGTGCACACATAACATATACATACATGAATATTACATTAATATTATAAAGCAGAGTTGATATACGGTCTTAACCCCGGTACAGGGGTCTGATATACGTTTTTGATCCCGGTACCGGGGTCTGTAATACGTCCTTAACCCCGGTACCGGGGTCTGATATACGTTCCTAAAACCAGTACCGGGGTCTGATATACGTTCTTAACCCCGGTAACGGGGTCTGATATACGTTCTTAACCCCTGTACCGGGGTCTAATATACGTTCTTAACCCCGCTACGGGGGTCTAATATACGTTCTTAACCCCGGTACCGGGGTCTGATATACGGTCTTAACCCCGGTACAGGGGTCTGATATACGTTTTTGACCCCGGTACCGGGGTCTGTAATACGTCCTTAACCCCGGTACCGGGTTCTGATATACGTTCTTAAAACCGGTACCGGGGTCTGATATACGTTCCTAACCCACGGTATAGGGGTCTGATATACGTTGTTAACCCTAGTACCAAGGTCGGATATACGTTCTTAACCCCGGTACCGGGGTCTAATATACGTTTTTACCCCGGTACCGGGGTCTAATATACGTTTTTACCATTGTACCGGGGTCTGATATACGTTCTTAACACCGGTACAGGGGTCTGATATACGTTCTTAATCCCGGTACAGGGGTCTTATATACTTATATACGTTCTTAACCCCGGCACACAGGTCTGTTATACGTTCTTAACCCCGGTACCGGGTCTGATATACGGTCTTAACCCCGGTACAGGGGTCTGATATACGTTTTTGACCCCGGTACCGGGGTCTGTAATACGTCCTTAACCCCGGTACCGGGGTCTGATATACGTATATATATATATATACAACGTGTCCAACAAGTACGGGTATATATATATATATACAACGTGTCCAACACGTACGTGTATATATACAACGTGTCCAACACGTACGTGTATGTTTACAACGTGTCCAACACGAACGTGTATGTTTACAACGTGTCCAACACGTACGTATATATAAACAACGTGTCCAACACGTACGTTTATGTTTACAACGTGTCCAACACGTACGTGTATATATACAACGTGTCCAACACGTACGTGTATATATACAACGTGTCTAACACGTACGTGTATGTTTACAACGTGTCCAACACGTACGTGTATACATACAACGTGTCCAACACGTACGTGTATACATACAATGTGTCCAACACGTACGTGTATACATACAATGTGTCCAACACGTACGTGTATACATACAACGTGTCCAACACGTACGTGTATATGTACAACATGTCCAACACGTACGTGTATACATACAACGTGTCCAACACGTACGTGTATATATGCAACGTGTCCAACACGTACGTGTATACATACAACGTGTCAAAAACGTACGTGTATACATACAATGTGTCCAACACGTACGTGTATATATACAACGTGTCCAACACGTAAGTGTATATATACAACGTGTCCAACACGTAAGTGTATATATACAACGTGTCCAACACGTACGTGTATACATACAACGTGTCCAACACGTACGTGTATATGTACAACATGTCCAACACGTACGTGTATACATACAACGTGTCCAACACGTACGTGTATATATGCAACGTGTCCAACACGTACGTGTATACATACAACGTGTCAAAAACGTACGTGTATACATACAATGTGTCCAACACGTACGTGTATATATACAACGTGTCCAACACGTAAGTGTATATATACAACGTGTCCAACACGTAAGTGTATATATACAACGTGTCCAACACGTACGTGTATATATGCAACGTGTCCAACACGTACGTGTATGTATACAACGTGTCCTACACGTATGTGTATATATACAACGTGTCGAACACGTACGTGTATATATATATATACAACGTGTCCAACACGTACGTGTATATATATATATACAACGTGTCCAACACGTACGTGTATATATATATATACAACGTGTCCAACACGTACGTGTATATATATATATACAACGTGTCCAACACGTACGTGTATACATACAACGTGTTCAACACGTACGTGTATACATAAAACGTGTCCAACACGTACGTGTATACATACAATGTGTCCAACATGTACGTGTATATATACAACGTGTCTAACACGTACGTGTATGTATACAACGTGTCCTACACGTATGTGTATATATACAACGCGTCCAACACCTACGTGTATATATACAACGTGTCCAACACGTAAGTGTATATATACAACGTGTCCAACACGTACGTGTATATATGCAACGTGTCCAACACGTACGTGTATGTATACAACGTGTCCTACACGTATGTGTATATATACAACGTGTCGAACACGTACGTGTATATATATATATACAACGTGTCCAACACGTACGTGTATATATATATATACAACGTGTCCAACACGTACGTGTATACATACAACGTGTTCAACATGTACGTGTATACATAAAACGTGTCCAACACGTACGTGTATACATACAATGTGTCCAACATGTACGTGTATATATACAACGTGTCTAACACGTACGTGTATGTATACAACGTGTCCTACACGTATGTGTATATATACAACGCGTCCAACACCTACGTGTATATATACAACGTGTCGAACACGTACGTGTATATATATATATATATATATACAACGTGTCCAACACGTACGTGTATATATATATATATACAACGTGTCCAACACGTAGGTGTATATATTTAACGTGTCCAACACGTACGTGTATGTTTACAACGTGTCCAACACGTACGTGTATATATACAACGTGTCCAACACGTACGTGTATGTTTACAACGTGTCCAGCACGTACGTGTATGTTTACAACGTGTCCAACACGTACGTGTATATATACAACGTGTCCAACACGTACATGTATGTTTACAACGCGTCCAACACCTACGTGTATATATACAACGTGTCGCACACGTACGTGTATATATATATATATATACAACGTGTCCAACAAGTACGGGTATATATATATACAACGTGTCCAACACGTACGTGTATATATACAACGTGTCCAACACGTACGTGTATGTTTACAACGTGTCCAACACGTACGTGTATATATACAACGTGTCCAACACGTACGTATATGTTTACAACGTGTCCAACACGTACGTGTATATATACAACGTGTCCAACACGTACGTGTATGTTTACAACGTGTCCAACACGTACGTGTACATATACAACGTGTCCAACACGTACGTTTATGTTTACAACGTGTCCAACACGTACGTGTATATATACAACGTGTCCAACACGTACGTGTATATATACAACGTGTCTAACACGTACGTGTATGTTTACAACGTGTCCAACATGTGCGTGTATACATACAACGTGTCCAACACGTACGTGTATACATACAATGTGTCCAACACCTACGTGTATATATACAACGAGTCGCACACGTACGTGTATATATATATATATATACAACGTGTCCAACAAGTACGGGTATATATATATATACAACGTGTCCAACACGTACGTGTATATATACAACGTGTCCAACACGTACGTGTATGTTTACAACGTGTCCAACACGTACGTGTATATATACAACGTGTCCAACACGTACGTATATGTTTACAACGTGTCCAACACGTACGTGTATATATACAACGTGTCCAACACGTACGTGTATGTTTACAACGTGTCCAACACGTACGTGTACATATACAACGTGTCCAACACGTACGTTTATGTTTACAACGTGTCCAACACGTACGTGTATACATACAACGTGTCAAAAACGTACGTGTATACATACAATGTGTCCAACACGTACGTGTATATATACAACGTGTCCAACACGTACGTGTATATATACAACGTGTCCAACACGTACGTGTATACATACAACGTGTTCAACACGTACGTGTATATATGCAACGTGTCCAACACGTACGTGTATACATACATGTGTCCTACACGTATGTGTATATATACAACGTGTCTAACACGTACGTGTATATATACAACGCGTCCAACACCTACGTGTATATATACAACGTGTCGAACACGTACGTGTATATATATATATATATATATATACAACGTGTCCAACACGTACGTGTATATATATATATATATACAACGTGTCCAACACGTAGGTGTATATATACAACGTGTCCAACACGTAGGTGTATATATTCAACGTGTCCAACACGTACGTGTATGTTTACAACGTGTCCAACACGTACGTGTATATATACAACGTGTCCAACACTTACGTGTATGTTTACAACGTGTCCAGCACGTACGTGTATGTTTACAACGTGTCGCACACGTACGTGTATATATATATATATATATACAACGTGTCCAACAAGTACGGGTATATATATATATACAACGTGTCCAACACGTACGTGTATATATACAACGTGTCCAACACGTACGTGTATGTTTACAACGTGTCCAACACGTACGTGTATATATACAACGTGTCCAACACGTACGTATATGTTTACAACGTGTCCAACACGTACGTGTATATATACAACGTGTCCAACACGTACGTGTATGTTTACAACGTGTCCAACACGTACGTGTACATATACAACGTGTCCAACACGTACGTTTATGTTTACAACGTGTCCAACACGTACGTGTATATATACAACGTGTCCAACACGTACGTGTATATATACAACGTGTCTAACACGTACGTGTATGTTTACAACGTGTCCAACATGTGCGTGTATACATACAACGTGTCCAACACGTACGTGTATACATACAATGTGTCCAACACCTACGTGTATATATACAACGAGTCGCACACGTACGTGTATATATATATATATATACAACGTGTCCAACAAGTACGGGTATATATATATATATACAACGTGTCCAACACGTACGTGTATATATACAACGTGTCCAACACGTACGTGTATGTTTACAACGTGTCCAACACGTACGTGTATATATACAACGTGTCCAACACGTACGTATATGTTTACAACGTGTCCAACACGTACGTGTATATATACAACGTGTCCAACACGTACGTGTATGTTTACAACGTGTCCAACACGTACGTGTACATATACAACGTGTCCAACACGTACGTTTATGTTTACAACGTGTCCAACACGTACGTGTATACATACAACGTGTCAAAAACGTACGTGTATACATACAATGTGTCCAACACGTACGTGTATATATACAACGTGTCCAACACGTACGTGTATATATACAATGTGTCCAACACGTACGTGTATATATGCAACGTGTCCAACACGTACGTGTATGTATACAACGTGTCCTACACGTATGTGTATATATATATATACAACGTGTCCAACACGTACGTGTATATATATATATACAACGTGTCCAACACGAACGTGTATATATATATACAACGTGTCCAACACGTACGTGTATATATATATATACAACGTGTCCAACACGTACGTGTATACATACAACGTGTTCAACACGTACGTGTATACATAAAACGTGTCCAACACGTACGTGTATACATACAATGTGTCCAACATGTACGTGTATATATACAACGTGTCTAACACGTACGTGTATGTATACAACGTGTCCTACACGTATGTGTATATATACAACGCGTCCAACACCTACGTGTATATATACAACGTGTCGAACACGTACGTGTATATATATATATATATACAACGTGTCCAACACGTACGTGTATATATATATATATACAACGTGTCCAACACGTAGGTGTATATATTCAACGTGTCCAACACGTACGTGTATGTTTACAACGTGTCCAACACGTACGTGTATATATACAACGTGTCCAACACGTACGTGTATGTTTACAACGTGTCCAGCACGTACGTGTATGTTTACAACGTGTCCAACACGTACGTGTATATATACAACGTGTCCAACACGTACATGTATGTTTACAACGCGTCCAACACCTACGTGTATATATACAACGTGTCGCACACGTACGTGTATATATATATATATATATACAACGTGTCCAACAAGTACGGGTATATATATATATACAACGTGTCCAACACGTACGTGTATATATACAACGTGTCCAACACGTACGTGTATGTTTACAACGTGTCCAACACGTACGTGTATATATACAACGTGTCCAACACGTACGTATATGTTTACAACGTGTCCAACACGTACGTGTATATATACAACGTGTCCAACACGTACGTGTATGTTTACAACGTGTCCAACACGTACGTGTACATATACAACGTGTCCAACACGTACGTTTATGTTTACAACGTGTCCAACACGTACGTGTATATATACAACGTGTCCAACACGTACGTGTATATATACAACGTGTCTAACACGTACGTGTATGTTTACAACGTGTCCAACACGTGCGTGTATACATACAACGTGTCCAACACGTACGTGTATACATACAATGTGTCCAACACCTACGTGTATATATACAACGAGTCGCACACGTACGTGTATATATATATATATATATACAACGTGTCCAACAAGTACGGGTATATATATATATACAACGTGTCCAACACGTACGTGTATATATACAACGTGTCCAACACGTACGTGTATGTTTACAACGTGTCCAACACGTACGTGTATATATACAACGTGTCCAACACGTACGTATATGTTTACAACGTGTCCAACACGTACGTGTATATATACAACGTGTCCAACACGTACGTGTATGTTTACAACGTGTCCAACACGTACGTGTACATATACAACGTGTCCAACACGTACGTTTATGTTTACAACGTGTCCAACACGTACGTGTATATATACAACGTGTCCAACACGTACGTGTATATATACAACGTGTCTAACACGTACGTGTATGTTTACAACGTGTCCAACACGTGCGTGTATACATACAACGTGTCCAACACGTACGTGTATACATACAATGTGTCCAACACGTACGTGTATACATACAACGTGTCCAACACGTACGTGTATATATACAACATGTCCAACACGTACGTGTATACATACAACGTGTCCAACACGTACGTGTATATATTCAAAGTGTCCAACACGTACGTGTATACACACAACGTGTCCAACACGTACGTGTATGTTTACAACGTGTCCAACACGTACGTGTACATATACAACGTGTCCAACACGTACGTTTATGTTTACAACGTGTCCAACACGTACGTGTATATATACAACGTGTCCAACACGTACGTGTATATATACAACGTGTCTAACACGTACGTGTATGTTTACAACGTGTCCAACACGTGCGTGTATACATACAACGTGTCCAACACGTACGTGTATACATACAATGTGTCCAACACGTACATGTATGTTTACAACGTGTCCAACACGTACGTATATATATACAACGTGTCCAACACGTACGTGTATACATACAATGTGTCTAACACGTACGTGTATACATACAACGTGTCCAACACGTACGTATATATATATATATAAACAACGTGTCCAACACGTACGTGTATATATATATATACGTGTCCAACACGTACGTGTATATATACAACGTGTCCAACACTTACGTGTATACATACAACGTGTCCAACACGTACATGTATGTTTACAACGTGTCCAACACGTACGTGTATATATACAACGTGTCCAACACGTACATGTATGTTTACAACGTGTCCAACACGTACGTATATATATACAACGTGTCCAACACGTACGTGTATGTTTACAACGTGTCCAACACGTACGTGTATATATACAACGTGTCCAACACGTACGTGTATATATACAACGTGTCCAACACGTACGTGTATGTTTACAACGTGTCCAACACGTACGTGTATATATACAACGTGTCCAACACGTACATGTATGTTTACAACGTGTCCAACACGTACGTATATATATACAACGTGTCCAACACGTACGTGTATACATACAATGTGTCTAACACGTACGTGTATACATACAACGTGTCCAACACGTACGTATATATATATATATATACAACGTGTCCAACACGTACGTGTATATATATATATACGTGTCCAACACGTACGTGTATATATACAACGTGTCCAACACGTACGTGTATATATACAACGTGTCCAACACGTACATGTATGTTTACAACGTGTCCAACACGTACATGTATACGTACAACGTGTCCAACACGTACGTGTATATATACAACGTGTCCAACACGTACGTGTATATATACAACGTGTCCAACACGTATGTATATATATATATATACAACGTGTCCAACACGTACGTGTATATATACAACGTGTCCACACGTACGTGTATGTTTACAACGTGTCCAACACGTACGTGTATACACACAACGTGTCCAACACTTACGTGTATACATACAACGTGTCCACACGTACGTGTATATATACAACGTGTCCAACACGTACATGTATGTTTACAACGTGTCCAACACGTACGTATATATATACAACGTGTCCAACACGTACGTGTATGTTTACAACGTGTCCAACACGTACGTGTATATATACAACGTGTCCAACACGTACGTGTATATATACAACGTGTCCAACACGTACGTGTATGTTTACAACGTGTCCAACACGTACGTGTATATATACAACGTGTCCAACACGTACATGTATGTTTACAACGTGTCCAACACGTACGTATATATATACAACGTGTCCAACACGTACGTGTATACATACAATGTGTCTAACACGTACGTGTATACATACAACGTGTCCAACACGTACGTATATATATATATATACAACGTGTCCAACACGTACGTGTATATATATATATACGTGTCCAACACGTACGTGTATATATACAACGTGTCCAACACGTACGTGTATATATACAACGTGTCCAACACGTACATGTATGTTTACAACGTGTCCAACACGTACATGTATACGTACAACGTGTCCAACACGTACGTGTATATATACAACGTGTCCAACACGTACGTGTATATATACAACGTGTCCAACACGTATGTATATATATATATATACAACGTGTCCAACACGTACGTGTATATATACAACGTGTCCACACGTACGTGTATGTTTACAACGTGTCCAACACGTACGTGTATACACACAACGTGTCCAACACTTACGTGTATACATACAACGTGTCCACACGTACGTGTATGTTTACAACGTGTCCAACACGTACGTGTATACACACAACGTGTCCAACACTTACGTGTATACATACAACGTGTCCAACACGTACATGTATGTTTACAACGTGTCCAACACGTACGTGTATATATACAACGTGTCCAACACGTACATGTATGTTTACAACGTGTCCAACACGTACGTATATATATACAACGTGTCCAACACGTACGTGTATGTTTACAACGTGTCCAACACGTACGTGTATATATACAACGTGTCCAACACGTACGTGTATATATACAACGTGTCCAACACGTACGTGTATGTTTACAACGTGTCCAACACGTACGTGTATATATACAACGTGTCCAACACGTACATGTATGTTTACAACGTGTCCAACACGTACGTATATATATACAACGTGTCCAACACGTACGTGTATACGTACAACGTGTCCAACACGTACGTATATATATTTAACGTGTCCAACACGTACATGTATACATACAACGTGTCCAACACGTACGTGTATACATACAATGTGTCCAACACGTACGTGTATACATACAATGTGTCTAAAACGTACGTGTATACATACAACGTGTCCAACACGTACGTGTATATATATATATACAACGTGTCCAACACGTACGTGTATATATATATATACGTGTCCAACACGTACGTGTATACATACAACGTGTTCAACAAGTACGTGTATACATAAAACGTGTTCAACAAGTACGTGTATACATAAAACGTGTCCAACACGTACGTGTATACACACAACGTGTCCAACACTTACGTGTATACATACAACGTGTCCACACGTACGTGTATATATACAACGTGTCCAACACGTACATGTATGTTTACAACGTGTCCAACACGTACGTATATATATACAACGTGTCCAACACGTACGTGTATGTTTACAACGTGTCCAACACGTACGTGTATATATACAACGTGTCCAACACGTACGTGTATATATACAACGTGTCCAACACGTACGTGTATGTTTACAACGTGTCCAACACGTACGTGTATATATACAACGTGTCCAACACGTACATGTATGTTTACAACGTGTCCAACACGTACGTATATATATACAACGTGTCCAACACGTACGTGTATACATACAATGTGTCTAACACGTACGTGTATACATACAACGTGTCCAACACGTACGTATATATATATATATACAACGTGTCCAACACGTACGTGTATATATATATATACGTGTCCAACACGTACGTGTATATATACAACGTGTCCAACACGTACGTGTATATATACAACGTGTCCAACACGTACATGTATGTTTACAACGTGTCCAACACGTACATGTATACGTACAACGTGTCCAACACGTACGTGTATATATACAACGTGTCCAACACGTACGTGTATATATACAACGTGTCCAACACGTATGTATATATATATATATACAACGTGTCCAACACGTACGTGTATATATACAACGTGTCCACACGTACGTGTATGTTTACAACGTGTCCAACACGTACGTGTATACACACAACGTGTCCAACACTTACGTGTATACATACAACGTGTCCACACGTACGTGTATGTTTACAACGTGTCCAACACGTACGTGTATACACACAACGTGTCCAACACTTACGTGTATACATACAACGTGTCCAACACGTACATGTATGTTTACAACGTGTCCAACACGTACGTGTATATATACAACGTGTCCAACACGTACATGTATGTTTACAACGTGTCCAACACGTACGTATATATATACAACGTGTCCAACACGTACGTGTATGTTTACAACGTGTCCAACACGTACGTGTATATATACAACGTGTCCAACACGTACGTGTATATATACAACGTGTCCAACACGTACGTGTATGTTTACAACGTGTCCAACACGTACGTGTATATATACAACGTGTCCAACACGTACATGTATGTTTACAACGTGTCCAACACGTACGTATATATATACAACGTGTCCAACACGTACGTGTATACGTACAACGTGTCCAACACGTACGTATATATATTTAACGTGTCCAACACGTACATGTATACATACAACGTGTCCAACACGTACGTGTATACATACAATGTGTCCAACACGTACGTGTATACATACAATGTGTCTAAAACGTACGTGTATACATACAACGTGTCCAACACGTACGTGTATATATATATATACAACGTGTCCAACACGTACGTGTATATATATATATACGTGTCCAACACGTACGTGTATACATACAACGTGTTCAACAAGTACGTGTATACATAAAACGTGTTCAACAAGTACGTGTATACATAAAACGTGTCCAACACGTACGTGTATACACACAACGTGTCCAACACTTACGTGTATACATACAACGTGTCCAACACGTACGTGTATACATACAACGTGTCCAACACGTACGTGTATATATACAACGTGTCCAACACGTACGTGTATGTTTACAACGTGTCCAACACGTACGTGTATATATACAACGTGTCCAACAAGTACATGTATGTTTACAACGTGTCCAACACGTACGTGTATATATACAACGTGTCCAACACGTACATGTATGTTTACAACGTGTCCAACACGTACGTGTATACGTACAACGTGTCCAACACGTACGTGTATATATACAACGTGTCCAACACGTACGTGTATACATACAACGTGTCCAACACGTACGTGTATACATACAATGTGTCCAACACGTACGTGTATACATACAATGTGTCTAACACGTACGTGTATACATACAACGTGTCCAACACGTACGTATATATATATATATATACAACGTGTCCAACACGTACGTGTATATATATATATATACGTGTCCAACACGTACGTGTATATATACAACGTGTCCAACACGTACGTGTATATATACAACGTGTCCAACACGTACGTGTATACATACAACGTGTCCAACACGTACGTGTATATATATATATACAACGTGTCCAACACGTACGTGTATATATATATATATACGTGTCCAACACGTACGTGTATATATACAACGTGTCCAACACGTACGTGTATATATACAACGTGTCCAACACGTACATGTATGTTTACAACGTGTCCAACACGTACGTGTATACGTACAACGTGTCCAACACGTACGTGTATATATACAACGTGTCCAACACGTACGTGTATACATACAACGTGTCCAACACGTACGTGTATACATACAATGTGTCCAACACGTACGTGTATACATACAATGTGTCTAACACGTACGTGTATACATACAACGTGTCCAACACGTACGTGTATATATATATATACAACGTGTCCAACACGTATGTGTATATATATATATACGTGTCCAACAAGTACGTGTATACATAAAACGTGTCCAACACGTACGTGTATACATACAATGTGTCCAACATGTACGTGTATATATACAACGTGTCCAGCACGGACGTGTATGTATACGTGTCCTACACGTATGTGTATATATACAATGCGTCCATCACCTACGTGTATATATACAACGTGTCGAACACGTACGTGTATATATATATATACAACGTGTCCAACACGTACAACACGTACGTGTATACACACAACGTGTCCAACACTTACGTGTATACATACAACGTGTCCAACACGTACGTGTATACATACAACGTGTCCAACACGTACGTGTATATATACAACGTGTCCAACACGTACGTGTATGTTTACAACGTGTCCAACACGTACGTGTATATATACAACGTGTCCAACACGTACATGTATGTTTACAACGTGTCTAACACGTACGTGTATATATACAACGTGTCCAACACTTACGTGTATACATACAACGTGTCCAACACGTACGTGTATACATACAACGTGTCCAACACGTACGTGTATATATACAACGTGTCCAACACGTACGTGTATACATACAATGTGTCCAACACGTACGTGTATACATACAATGTGTCTAACACGTACGTGTATACATACAACGTGTCCAACACGTACGTATATATATATATATATACAACGTGTCCAACACGTACGTGTATATATATATATACGTGTCCAACACGTACGTGTATATATACAACGTGTCCAACACGTACGTGTATATATACAACGTGTCCAACACGTACATGTATGTTTACAACGTGTCCAACACGTACGTGTATACGTACAACGTGTCCAACACGTACGTGTATATATACAACGTGTCCAACACGTACGTGTATATATACAACGTGTCCAACACGTATGTATATATATATATATACAACGTGTCCAACACGTACGTGTATATATACAACGTGTCCACACGTACGTGTATGTTTACAACGTGTCCAACACGTACGTGTATACACACAACGTGTCCAACACTTACGTGTATACATACAACGTGTCCACACGTACGTGTATGTTTACAACGTGTCCAACACGTACGTGTATACACACAACGTGTCCAACACTTACGTGTATACATACAACGTGTCCAACACGTACATGTATGTTTACAACGTGTCCAACACGTACGTGTATATATACAACGTGTCCAACACGTACATGTATGTTTACAACGTGTCCAACACGTACGTATATATATACAACGTGTCCAACACGTACGTGTATGTTTACAACGTGTCCAACACGTACGTGTATATATACAACGTGTCCAACACGTACGTGTATATATACAACGTGTCCAACACGTACGTGTATGTTTACAACGTGTCCAACACGTACGTGTATATATACAACGTGTCCAACACGTACATGTATGTTTACAACGTGTCCAACACGTACGTATATATATACAACGTGTCCAACACGTACGTGTATACGTACAACGTGTCCAACACGTACGTATATATATATAACGTGTCCAACACGTACATGTATACATACAACGTGTCCAACACGTACGTGTATACATACAATGTGTCCAACACGTACGTGTATACATACAATGTGTCTAAAACGTACGTGTATACATACAACGTGTCCAACACGTACGTGTATACATACAACGTGTTCAACAAGTACGTGTATACATAAAACGTGTTCAACAAGTACGTGTATACATAAAACGTGTCCAACACGTACGTGTATACACACAACGTGTCCAACACTTACGTGTATACATACAACGTGTCCAACACGTACGTGTATACATACAACGTGTCCAACACGTACGTGTATATATACAACGTGTCCAACACGTACGTGTATGTTTACAACGTGTCCAACACGTACGTGTATATATACAACGTGTCCAACACGTACATGTATGTTTACAACGTGTCCAACACGTACGTGTATATATACAACGTGTCCAACACGTACATGTATGTTTACAACGTGTCCAACACGTACGTGTATACGTACAACGTGTCCAACACGTACGTGTATATATACAACGTGTCCAACACGTACGTGTATACATACAACGTGTCCAACACGTACGTGTATACATACAATGTGTCCAACACGTACGTGTATACATACAATGTGTCTAACACGTACGTGTATACATACAACGTGTCCAACACGTACGTGTATATATATATATACGTGTCCAACACGTACGTGTATATATACAACGTGTCCAACACGTACGTGTATATATACAACGTGTCCAACACGTACATGTATGTTTACAACGTGTCCAACACGTACATGTATACGTACAACGTGTCCAACACGTACGTGTATATATACAACGTGTCCAACACGTACGTGTATATATACAACGTGTCCAACACGTATGTATATATATATATATACAACGTGTCCAACACGTACGTGTATATATACAACGTGTCCACACGTACGTGTATGTTTACAACGTGTCCAACACGTACGTGTATACACACAACGTGTCCAACACTTACGTGTATACATACAACGTGTCCACACGTACGTGTATGTTTACAACGTGTCCAACACGTACGTGTATACACACAACGTGTCCAACACTTACGTGTATACATACAACGTGTCCAACACGTACATGTATGTTTACAACGTGTCCAACACGTACGTGTATATATACAACGTGTCCAACACGTACATGTATGTTTACAACGTGTCCAACACGTACGTATATATATACAACGTGTCCAACACGTACGTGTATGTTTACAACGTGTCCAACACGTACGTGTATATATACAACGTGTCCAACACGTACGTGTATATATACAACGTGTCCAACACGTACGTGTATGTTTACAACGTGTCCAACACGTACGTGTATATATACAACGTGTCCAACACGTACATGTATGTTTACAACGTGTCCAACACGTACGTATATATATACAACGTGTCCAACACGTACGTGTATACGTACAACGTGTCCAACACGTACGTATATATATTTAACGTGTCCAACACGTACATGTATACATACAACGTGTCCAACACGTACGTGTATACATACAATGTGTCCAACACGTACGTGTATACATACAATGTGTCTAAAACGTACGTGTATACATACAACGTGTCCAACACGTACGTGTATATATATATATACAACGTGTCCAACACGTACGTGTATATATATATATACGTGTCCAACACGTACGTGTATACATACAACGTGTTCAACAAGTACGTGTATACATAAAACGTGTTCAACAAGTACGTGTATACATAAAACGTGTCCAACACGTACGTGTATACACACAACGTGTCCAACACTTACGTGTATACATACAACGTGTCCAACACGTACGTGTATACATACAACGTGTCCAACACGTACGTGTATATATACAACGTGTCCAACACGTACGTGTATGTTTACAACGTGTCCAACACGTACGTGTATATATACAACGTGTCCAACAAGTACATGTATGTTTACAACGTGTCCAACACGTACGTGTATATATACAACGTGTCCAACACGTACATGTATGTTTACAACGTGTCCAACACGTACGTGTATACGTACAACGTGTCCAACACGTACGTGTATATATACAACGTGTCCAACACGTACGTGTATACATACAACGTGTCCAACACGTACGTGTATACATACAATGTGTCCAACACGTACGTGTATACATACAATGTGTCTAACACGTACGTGTATACATACAACGTGTCCAACACGTACGTATATATATATATATATACAACGTGTCCAACACGTACGTGTATATATATATATATACGTGTCCAACACGTACGTGTATATATACAACGTGTCCAACACGTACGTGTATATATACAACGTGTCCAACACGTACGTGTATACATACAACGTGTCCAACACGTACGTGTATATATATATATACAACGTGTCCAACACGTACGTGTATATATATATATATACGTGTCCAACACGTACGTGTATATATACAACGTGTCCAACACGTACGTGTATATATACAACGTGTCCAACACGTACATGTATGTTTACAACGTGTCCAACACGTACGTGTATACGTACAACGTGTCCAACACGTACGTGTATATATACAACGTGTCCAACACGTACGTGTATACATACAACGTGTCCAACACGTACGTGTATACATACAATGTGTCCAACACGTACGTGTATACATACAATGTGTCTAACACGTACGTGTATACATACAACGTGTCCAACACGTACGTGTATATATATATATACAACGTGTCCAACACGTATGTGTATATATATATATACGTGTCCAACAAGTACGTGTATACATAAAACGTGTCCAACACGTACGTGTATACATACAATGTGTCCAACATGTACGTGTATATATACAACGTGTCCAGCACGGACGTGTATGTATACGTGTCCTACACGTATGTGTATATATACAATGCGTCCATCACCTACGTGTATATATACAACGTGTCGAACACGTACGTGTATATATATATATACAACGTGTCCAACACGTACAACACGTACGTGTATACACACAACGTGTCCAACACTTACGTGTATACATACAACGTGTCCAACACGTACGTGTATACATACAACGTGTCCAACACGTACGTGTATATATACAACGTGTCCAACACGTACGTGTATGTTTACAACGTGTCCAACACGTACGTGTATATATACAACGTGTCCAACACGTACATGTATGTTTACAACGTGTCTAACACGTACGTGTATATATACAACGTGTCCAACACTTACGTGTATACATACAACGTGTCCAACACGTACGTGTATACATACAACGTGTCCAACACGTACGTGTATATATACAACGTGTCCAACACGTACGTGTATACATACAATGTGTCCAACACGTACGTGTATACATACAATGTGTCTAACACGTACGTGTATACATACAACGTGTCCAACACGTACGTATATATATATATATATACAACGTGTCCAACACGTACGTGTATATATATATATACGTGTCCAACACGTACGTGTATATATACAACGTGTCCAACACGTACGTGTATATATACAACGTGTCCAACACGTACATGTATGTTTACAACGTGTCCAACACGTACGTGTATACGTACAACGTGTCCAACACGTACGTGTATATATACAACGTGTCCAACACGTACGTGTATATATACAACGTGTCCAACACGTATGTATATATATATATATACAACGTGTCCAACACGTACGTGTATATATACAACGTGTCCACACGTACGTGTATGTTTACAACGTGTCCAACACGTACGTGTATACACACAACGTGTCCAACACTTACGTGTATACATACAACGTGTCCACACGTACGTGTATGTTTACAACGTGTCCAACACGTACGTGTATACACACAACGTGTCCAACACTTACGTGTATACATACAACGTGTCCAACACGTACATGTATGTTTACAACGTGTCCAACACGTACGTGTATATATACAACGTGTCCAACACGTACATGTATGTTTACAACGTGTCCAACACGTACGTATATATATACAACGTGTCCAACACGTACGTGTATGTTTACAACGTGTCCAACACGTACGTGTATATATACAACGTGTCCAACACGTACGTGTATATATACAACGTGTCCAACACGTACGTGTATGTTTACAACGTGTCCAACACGTACGTGTATATATACAACGTGTCCAACACGTACATGTATGTTTACAACGTGTCCAACACGTACGTATATATATACAACGTGTCCAACACGTACGTGTATACGTACAACGTGTCCAACACGTACGTATATATATATAACGTGTCCAACACGTACATGTATACATACAACGTGTCCAACACGTACGTGTATACATACAATGTGTCCAACACGTACGTGTATACATACAATGTGTCTAAAACGTACGTGTATACATACAACGTGTCCAACACGTACGTGTATACATACAACGTGTTCAACAAGTACGTGTATACATAAAACGTGTTCAACAAGTACGTGTATACATAAAACGTGTCCAACACGTACGTGTATACACACAACGTGTCCAACACTTACGTGTATACATACAACGTGTCCAACACGTACGTGTATACATACAACGTGTCCAACACGTACGTGTATATATACAACGTGTCCAACACGTACGTGTATGTTTACAACGTGTCCAACACGTACGTGTATATATACAACGTGTCCAACACGTACATGTATGTTTACAACGTGTCCAACACGTACGTGTATATATACAACGTGTCCAACACGTACATGTATGTTTACAACGTGTCCAACACGTACGTGTATACGTACAACGTGTCCAACACGTACGTGTATATATACAACGTGTCCAACACGTACGTGTATACATACAACGTGTCCAACACGTACGTGTATACATACAATGTGTCCAACACGTACGTGTATACATACAATGTGTCTAACACGTACGTGTATACATACAACGTGTCCAACACGTACGTATATATATATATATATACAACGTGTCCAACACGTACGTGTATATATATATATACGTGTCCAACACGTACGTGTATATATACAACGTGTCCAACACGTACGTGTATATATACAACGTGTCCAACACGTACATGTATGTTTACAACGTGTCCAACACGTACGTGTATACGTACAACGTGTCCAACACGTACGTGTATATATACAACGTGTCCAACACGTACGTGTATATATACAACGTGTCCAGCACGTATGTATATATATATATACAACGTGTCCAACACGTACGTGTATATATACAACGTGTCCACACGTACGTGTATGTTTACAACGTGTCCAACACGTACGTGTATACACACAACGTGTCCAACACTTACGTGTATACATACAACGTGTCCACACGTACGTGTATGTTTACAACGTGTCCAACACGTACGTGTATACACACAACGTGTCCAACACTTACGTGTATACATACAACGTGTCCAACACGTACATGTATGTTTACAACGTGTCCAACACGTACGTGTATATATACAACGTGTCCAACACGTACATGTATGTTTACAACGTGTCCAACACGTACGTATATATATACAACGTGTCCAACACGTACGTGTATGTTTACAACGTGTCCAACACGTACGTGTATATATACAACGTGTCCAACACGTACGTGTATATATACAACGTGTCCAACACGTACGTGTATGTTTACAACGTGTCCAACACGTACGTGTATATATACAACGTGTCCAACACGTACATGTATGTTTACAACGTGTCCAACACGTACGTATATATATACAACGTGTCCAACACGTACGTGTATACGTACAACGTGTCCAACACGTACGTATATATATATAACGTGTCCAATACGTACATGTATACATACAACGTGTCCAACACGTACGTGTATACATACAATGTGTCCAACACGTACGTGTATACATACAATGTGTCTAAAACGTACGTGTATACATACAACGTGTCCAACACGTACGTGTATATATATATATACAACGTGTCCAACACGTACGTGTATATATATATATACGTGTCCAACACGTACGTGTATACATACAACGTGTTCAACAAGTACGTGTATACATAAAACGTGTTCAACAAGTACGTGTATACATAAAACGTGTCCAACACGTACGTGTCTACATACAATGTGTCCAACATGTACGTGTATATATACAACGTGTCCAGCACGGACGTGTATGTATACGTGTCCTACACGTATGTGTATATATACAACGCGTCCATCACCTACGTGTATATATACAACGTGTCCACACGTACGTGTATGTTTACAACGTGTCCAACACGTACGTGTATACACACAACGTGTCCAACACTTACGTGTATACATACAACGTGTCCAACACGTACGTGTATACATACAACGTGTCCAACACTTACGTGTATACATACAACGTGTCCAACACGTACGTGTATACATACAACGTGTCCAACACGTACGTGTATATATACAACGTGTCTAACACGTACGTGTATGTTTACAACGTGTCCAACACGTACGTGTATACATACAACGTGTCCAACACGTACGTGTATATTTACAACGTGTCCAACACGTACGTGTATATATACAACGTGTCCAACACGTACGTGTATGTTTACAACGTGTCCAACACGTACGTGTATATATACAACGTGTCCAACACGTACGTGTATATATACAACGTGTCCAACACGTACATGTATGTTTACAACGTGTCCAACACGTACGTGTATACGTACAACGTGTCCAACACGTACGTGTATATATACAACGTGTCCAACACGTACGTGTATACATACAACGTGTCCAACACGTACGTGTATATATATATATACAACGTGTCCAACACGTACGTGTATATATATATATACGTGTCCAACACGTACGTGTATACATACAACGTGTTCAACAAGTACGTGTATACATAAAACGTGTTCAACAAGTACGTGTATACATAAAACGTGTCCAACACGTACGTGTATACACACAACGTGTCCAACACTTACGTGTATACATACAACGTGTCCAACACTTACGTGTATACATACAACGTGTCCAACACGTACATGTATGTTTACAACGTGTCCAACACGTACGTATATATATACAACGTGTCCAACACGTACGTGTATGTTTACAACGTGTCCAACACGTACGTGTATATATACAACGTGTCCAACACGTACGTGTATATATACAACGTGTCCAACACGTACGTGTATGTTTACAACGTGTCCAACACGTACGTGTATATATACAACGTGTCCAACACGTACATGTATGTTTACAACGTGTCCAACACGTACGT
Source organism: Desoria tigrina (assembly GCA_906901685.1). Classification (NCBI taxonomy): domain Eukaryota; kingdom Metazoa; phylum Arthropoda; class Collembola; order Entomobryomorpha; family Isotomidae; genus Desoria; species Desoria tigrina. The sequence goes on along the minus strand of CAJQTU010000021.1, from coordinate 104,993 downwards.
ATATATATACAACGTGTCCAACACGTACGTGTATACGTACAACGTGTCCAACACGTACGTATATATATATAACGTGTCCAACACGTACATGTATACATACAACGTGTCCAACACGTACGTGTATACATACAATGTGTCCAACACGTACGTGTATACGTACAACGTGTCCAACACGTACGTGTATATATACAACGTGTCCAACACGTACGTGTATATATACAACGTGTCCAACACGTATGTATATATATATATATATACAACGTGTCCAACACGTACGTGTATATATACAACGTGTCCACTCGTACGTGTATGTTTACAACGTGTCCAACACGTACGTGTATACACACAACGTGTCCAACACTTACGTGTATACATACAACGTGTCCACACGTACGTGTATGTTTACAACGTGTCCAACACGTACGTGTATACACACAACGTGTCCAACACTTACGTGTATACATACAACGTGTCCAACACGTACATGTATGTTTACAACGTGTCCAACACGTACGTGTATATATACAACGTGTCCAACACGTACATGTATGTTTACAACGTGTCCAACACGTACGTATATATATACAACGTGTCCAACACGTACGTGTATGTTTACAACGTGTCCAACACGTACGTGTATATATACAACGTGTCCAACACGTACGTGTATATATACAACGTGTCCAACACGTACGTGTATGTTTACAACGTGTCCAACACGTACGTGTATATATACAACGTGTCCAACACGTACATGTATGTTTACAACGTGTCCAACACGTACGTATATATATACAACGTGTCCAACACGTACGTGTATACGTACAACGTGTCCAACACGTACGTATATATATATAACGTGTCCAACACGTACATGTATACATACAACGTGTCCAACAAGTACGTGTATACATAAAACGTGTCCAACACGTACGTGTATACATACAATGTGTCCAACATGTACGTGTATATATACAACGTGTCCAGCACGGACGTGTATGTATACGTGTCCTACACGTATGTGTATATATACAACGCGTCCATCACCTACGTGTATATATACAACGTGTCGAACACGTACGTGTATATATATATATATATACAACGTGTCCAACACGTATGTATATATATATATATACAACGTGTCCAACACGTACGTGTATATATACAACGTGTCCACACGTACGTGTATGTTTACAACGTGTCCAACACGTACGTGTATACACACAACGTGTCCAACACTTACGTGTATACATACAACGTGTCCAACACGTACGTGTATACATACAACGTGTCCAACACGTACGTGTATATATACAACGTGTCTAACACGTACGTGTATGTTTACAACGTGTCCAACACGTACGTGTATACATACAACGTGTCCAACACGTACGTGTATGTTTACAACGTGTCCAACACGTACGTGTATATATACAACGTGTCCAACACGTACGTGTATGTTTACAACGTGTCCAACACGTACGTGTATATATACAACGTGTCCAACACGTACGTGTATATATACAACGTGTCCAACACGTACATGTATGTTTACAACGTGTCCAACACGTACGTGTATACGTACAACGTGTCCAACACGTACGTGTATATATACAACGTGTCCAACACGTACGTGTATATATACAACGTGTCCAACACGTATGTATATATATATATATACAACGTGTCCAACACGTACGTGTATATATACAACGTGTCCACACGTACGTGTATGTTTACAACGTGTCCAACACGTACGTGTATACACACAACGTGTCCAACACTTACGTGTATACATACAACGTGTCCACACGTACGTGTATGTTTACAACGTGTCCAACACGTACGTGTATACACACAACGTGTCCAACACTTACGTGTATACATACAACGTGTCCAACACGTACATGTATGTTTACAACGTGTCCAACACGTACGTGTATATATACAACGTGTCCAACACGTACATGTATGTTTACAACGTGTCCAACACGTACGTATATATATACAACGTGTCCAACACGTACGTGTATGTTTACAACGTGTCCAACACGTACGTGTATATATACAACGTGTCCAACACGTACGTGTATATATACAACGTGTCCAACACGTACGTGTATGTTTACAACGTGTCCAACACGTACGTGTATATATACAACGTGTCCAACACGTACATGTATGTTTACAACGTGTCCAACACGTACGTATATATATACAACGTGTCCAACACGTACGTGTATACGTACAACGTGTCCAACACGTACGTATATATATATAACGTGTCCAACACGTACATGTATACATACAACGTGTCCAACACGTACGTGTATACATACAATGTGTCCAACACGTACGTGTATACATACAATGTGTCTAAAACGTACGTGTATACATACAACGTGTCCAACACGTACGTGTATATATATATATACAACGTGTCCAACACGTACATGTATATATATATATACAACGTGTCCAACACGTACGTGTATATATATATACGTGTCCAACACGTACGTGTATACATACAACGTGTTCAACAAGTACGTGTATACATAAAACGTGTCCAACACGTACGTGTATACATAAAACGTGTCCAACACGTACGTGTCTACATACAATGTGTCCAACATGTACGTGTATATATACAACGTGTCCAGCACGGACGTGTATGTATACGTGTCCTACACGTATGTGTATATATACAACGCGTCCATCACCTACGTGTATATATACAACGTGTCCACACGTACGTGTATGTTTACAACGTGTCCAACACGTACGTGTATACACACAACGTGTCCAACACTTACGTGTATACATACAACGTGTCCAACACGTACGTGTATACATACAACGTGTCCAACACTTACGTGTATACATACAACGTGTCCAACACGTACGTGTATACATACAACGTGTCCAACACGTACGTGTATATATACAACGTGTCTAACACGTACGTGTATGTTTACAACGTGTCCAACACGTACGTGTATACATACAACGTGTCCAACACGTACGTGTATGTTTACAACGTGTCCAACACGTACGTGTATATATACAACGTGTCCAACACGTACGTGTATGTTTACAACGTGTCCAACACGTACGTGTATATATACAACGTGTCCAACACGTACGTGTATATATACAACGTGTCCAACACGTACATGTATGTTTACAACGTGTCCAACACGTACGTGTATACGTACAACGTGTCCAACACGTACGTGTATATATACAACGTGTCCAACACGTACGTGTATATATACAACGTGTCCAACACGTATGTATATATATATATATACAACGTGTCCAACACGTACGTGTATATATACAACGTGTCCACACGTACGTGTATGTTTACAACGTGTCCAACACGTACGTGTATACACACAACGTGTCCAACACTTACGTGTATACATACAACGTGTCCACACGTACGTGTATGTTTACAACGTGTCCAACACGTACGTGTATACACACAACGTGTCCAACACTTACGTGTATACATACAACGTGTCCAACACGTATATGTATGTTTACAACGTGTCCAACACGTACGTGTATATATATACAACGTGTCCAACACGTACATGTATGTTTACAACGTGTCCAACACGTACGTATATATATACAACGTGTCCAACACGTACGTGTATGTTTACAACGTGTCCAACACGTACGTGTATATATACAACGTGTCCAACACGTACGTGTATATATACAACGTGTCCAACACGTACGTGTATGTTTACAACGTGTCCAACACGTACGTGTATATATACAACGTGTCCAACACGTACATGTATGTTTACAACGTGTCCAACACGTACGTATATATATACAACGTGTCCAACACGTACGTGTATACGTACAACGTGTCCAACACGTACGTATATATATATAACGTGTCCAACACGTACATGAATACATACAACGTGTCCAACACGTACGTGTATACATACAATGTGTCCAACACGTACGTGTATACGTACAACGTGTCCAACACGTACGTGTATATATACAACGTGTCCAACACGTACGTGTATATATACAACGTGTCCAACACGTATGTATATATATATATATACAACGTGTCCAACACGTACGTGTATATATACAACGTGTCCACACGTACGTGTATGTTTACAACGTGTCCAGCACGTACGTGTATACACACAACGTGTCCAACACTTACGTGTATACATACAACGTGTCCACACGTACGTGTATGTTTACAACGTGTCCAACACGTACGTGTATACACACAACGTGTCCAACACTTACGTGTATACATACAACGTGTCCAACACGTACATGTATGTTTACAACGTGTCCAACACGTACGTGTATATATACAACGTGTCCAACACGTACATGTATGTTTACAACGTGTCCAACACGTACGTATATATATACAACGTGTCCAACACGTACGTGTATGTTTACAACGTGTCCAACACGTACGTGTATATATACAACGTGTCCAACACGTACGTGTATATATACAACGTGTCCAACACGTACGTGTATGTTTACAACGTGTCCAACACGTACGTGTATATATACAACGTGTCCAACACGTACATGTATGTTTACAACGTGTCCAACACGTACGTATATATATACAACGTGTCCAACACGTACGTGTATACGTACAACGTGTCCAACACGTACGTATATATATATAACGTGTCCAACACGTACATGTATACATACAACGTGTCCAACAAGTACGTGTATACATAAAACGTGTCCAACACGTACGTGTATACATACAATGTGTCCAACATGTACGTGTATATATACAACGTGTCCAGCACGGACGTGTATGTATACGTGTCCTACACGTATGTGTATATATACAACGCGTCCATCACCTACGTGTATATATACAACGTGTCGAACACGTACGTGTATATATATATATATATACAACGTGTCCAACACGTATGTATATATATATATATATACAACGTGTCCAACACGTACGTGTATATATACAACGTGTCCACACGTACGTGTATGTTTACAACGTGTCCAACACGTACGTGTATACACACAACGTGTCCAACACTTACGTGTATACATACAACGTGTCCAACACGTACGTGTATACATACAACGTGTCCAACACGTACGTGTATATATACAACGTGTCTAACACGTACGTGTATGTTTACAACGTGTCCAACACGTACGTGTATACATACAACGTGTCCAACACGTACGTGTATGTTTACAACGTGTCCAACACGTACGTGTATATATACAACGTGTCCAACACGTACGTGTATGTTTACAACGTGTCCAACACGTACGTGTATATATACAACGTGTCCAACACGTACGTGTATATATACAACGTGTCCAACACGTACATGTATGTTTACAACGTGTCCAACACGTACGTGTATACGTACAACGTGTCCAACACGTACGTGTATATATACAACGTGTCCAACACGTACGTGTATATATACAACGTGTCCAACACGTATGTATATATATATATATACAACGTGTCCAACACGTACGTGTATATATACAACGTGTCCACACGTACGTGTATGTTTACAACGTGTCCAACACGTACGTGTATACACACAACGTGTCCAACACTTACGTGTATACATACAACGTGTCCACACGTACGTGTATGTTTACAACGTGTCCAACACGTACGTGTATACACACAACGTGTCCAACACTTACGTGTATACATACAACGTGTCCAACACGTACATGTATGTTTACAACGTGTCCAACACGTACGTGTATATATACAACGTGTCCAACACGTACATGTATGTTTACAACGTGTCCAACACGTACGTATATATATACAACGTGTCCAACACGTACGTGTATGTTTACAACGTGTCCAACACGTACGTGTATATATACAACGTGTCCAACACGTACGTGTATATATACAACGTGTCCAACACGTACGTGTATGTTTACAACGTGTCCAACACGTACGTGTATATATACAACGTGTCCAACACGTACATGTATGTTTACAACGTGTCCAACACGTACGTATATATATACAACGTGTCCAACACGTACGTGTATACGTACAACGTGTCCAACACGTACGTATATATATATAACGTGTCCAACACGTACATGTATACATACAACGTGTCCAACACGTACGTGTATACATACAATGTGTCCAACGCGTACGTGTATACATACAATGTGTCTAAAACGTACGTGTATACATACAACGTGTCCAACACGTACGTGTATATATATATGTACAACGTGTCCAACACGTACGTGTATATATATATATACAACGTGTCCAACACGTACGTGTATATATATATATACGTGTCCAACACGTACGTGTATACATACAACGTGTTCAACAAGTACGTGTATACATAAAACGTGTCCAACACGTACGTGTATACATACAATGTGTCCAACATGTACGTGTATATATACAACGTGTCCAGCACGGACGTGTATGTATACGTGTCCTACACGTATGTGTATATATACAACGCGTCCATCACCTACGTGTATATATACAACGTGTCCAACACGTACGTGTATATATACAACGTGTCCAACACGTACGTGTATGTTTACAACGTGTCCAACACGTACGTGTATATATACAACGTGTCCAACACGTACATGTATGTTTACAACGTGTCCAACACGTACGTATATATATACAACGTGTCCAACACGTACGTGTATACGTACAACGTGTCCAACACGTACGTATATATATATAACGTGTCCAACACGTACATGTATACATACAACGTGTCCAACACGTACGTGTATACATACAATGTGTCCAACGCGTACGTGTATACATACAATGTGTCTAAAACGTACGTGTATACATACAACGTGTCCAACACGTACGTGTATATATATATGTACAACGTGTCCAACACGTACGTGTATATATATATATACAACGTGTCCAACACGTACGTGTATATATATATATACGTGTCCAACACGTACGTGTATACATACAACGTGTTCAACAAGTACGTGTATACATAAAACGTGTCCAACACGTACGTGTATACATACAATGTGTCCAACATGTACGTGTATATATACAACGTGTCCAGCACGGACGTGTATGTATACGTGTCCTACACGTATGTGTATATATACAACGCGTCCATCACCTACGTGTATATATACAACGTGTCGAACACGTACGTGTATATATATATATATATACAACGTGTCCAACACGTATGTATATATATATATATACAACGTGTCCAACACGTACGTGTATATATACAACGTGTCCACACGTACGTGTATGTTTACAACGTGTCCAACACGTACGTGTATACACACAACGTGTCCAACACTTACGTGTATACATACAACGTGTCCAACACGTACGTGTATACATACAACGTGTCCAACACGTACGTGTATATATACAACGTGTCTAACACGTACGTGTATGTTTACAACGTGTCCAACACGTACGTGTATACATAAAACGTGTCCAACACGTACGTGTATGTTTACAACGTGTCCAACACGTACGTGTATATATACAACGTGTCCAACACGTACATGTATGTTTACAACGTGTCCAACACGTACGTGTATATATACAACGTACGTGTATGTTTACAACGTGTCCAACACGTACGTGTATATATATATATATATATATATACAACGTGTCCAACACGTACATGTATGTTTACAACGTGTCCAACACGTACGTGCATATATACAACGTGTCCAACACGTACGTGTATACATACAACGTGTCCAACACGTACGTCTATACATACAACGTGTCCAACACGTACGTATATACACACAACGTGTCCAACACGTACGTGTATACACACAACGTGTCCAACACGTACGTGTATACATACAACGTGTCCAACACGTACGTGTATACATACAACGTGTCCAACACGTACGTGTATATATTCAACGTGTCCAACACGTACGTGCATACACACAACGTGTCCAACACGTACCTGTATACATACAAGGTGTCCAACACGTACGTGTATACATACAACGTGTCCAACACGTACGTGAATATATGCAACGTGTCCAACACGTACGTGTATACATACAACGTGTCCAACACGTACGTGTATATATTCAACGTGTCCAACACGTACGTGTATACACACAACGTGTCCAACACGTACGTGTATACACACAACGTGTCCAACACGTACGTGTATGTTTACAACGTGTCCAACACGTACGTGTATATATACAACGTGTCCAACACGTACATGTATGTTTACAACGTGTCCAACACGTACGTGTATATATACAACGTGTCCAACACGTACATGTATGTTTACAACGTGTCCAACACGTACGTGTATATATACAACGTGTCCAACACGTACGTGTATACATACAACGTGTCCAACACGTACGTGTATATATACAACGTGTCCAACACGTACGTGTATACATACAACCTGTCCAACACGTACGTGTATATATACAACGTGTCCAACACGTACGTGTATACATACAACCTGTCCAACACGTACGTGTATACATACAATGTGTCCAACACGTACGTGTATACATACAATGTGTCCAACACGTACGTGTATACATACAACGTGTCCAACACGTACGTGTATATATACAACATGTCCAAAACGTACGTGTATACATACAACGTGTCCAACACGTACGTGTATATATTCAACGTGTCCAACACGTACGTGTATACACACAACGTGTCCAACACGTACCTGTATACATACAAGGTGTCCAACACGTACGTGTATACATACAACGTGTCCAACACGTACGTGTATATATGCAACGTGTCCAACACGTACGTGTATACATACAACGTGTCCAACACGTACGTGTATATATTCAACGTGTCCAACACGTACGTGTATACACACAACGTGTCCAACACGTACGTGTATACACACAACGTGTCCAACACGTACGTGTATGTTTACAACGTGTCCAACACGTACGTGTATGTTTACAACGTGTCCAACACGTACGTGTATATATACAACGTGTCCAACACGTACGTGTATGTTTACAACGTGTCCAACACGTACGTGTTGTTTACAACGTGTCCAACACGCACGTGAATACATACAACGTGTCCAACACGTACGTCTATACATACAACGTGTCCAACACGTACGTATATACACACAACGTGTCCAACACGTACGTGTATATATTCAACGTGTCCAACACGTACGTGTATACACACAACGTGTCCAACACGTACGTGTATATATGCAACGTGTCCAACACGTACGTGTATGTATACAACGTGTCCTACACGTACGTGTATATATTCAACGTGTCCAACACGTACGTGTATATATACAACGTGTCCAACACGTACGTGTATATATGCAACGTGTCCAACACGTACGTGTATGTATACAACGTGTCCTACACGTATGTGTATATATACAACGTGTCCAACACGTACGTGTATATATGCAACGTGTCCAACACGTACTTGTATGTATACAACGTGTCCTACACGTATGCGTATATATACAACGTGTCCAACACGTACGCGTATACTTACAACGTGTCGAACACGAACGTGTATATATATATATACAACGTGTCCAACAAGTACGTGTATATATATATATACAACGTGTCCAACACGTACGTGTATATATACAACGTGTCCAACACGTACGTGTATGTTTACAACGTGTCCAACACGTACGTGTATATATACAACGTGTCCAACACGTACGTTTATGTTTACAACGTGTCCAACACGTACGTGTATTTATACAACGTGTCCAACACGTACGTGTATATATACAACGTGTCCAACACGTACGTGTATGTTTACAACGTGTCCAACACGTACGTGTATACATACAACGTGTCCAACACGTACGTCTATACATACAACGATCCAACACGTACGTGTATATATTCAACGTGTCCAACACGTACGTGTATATATGCAACGTGTCCAACACGTACTTGTATGTATACAACGTGTCCTACACGTATGCATATATATACAACGTGTCCAACACGTACGCGTATACATACAACGTGTCTAACACGAACGTGTATATATATATATACAACGTGTCCAACACGTACGTGTATATATATATATATATATATATATATACAACGTGTAAAACAAGTACGTGTATATATATATATACAACGTGTCCAACACGTACGTGTATATATACAACGTGTCCAACACGTACGTGTATGTTTACAACGTGTCCAACACGTACGTGTATATATACAACGTGTCCAACACGTACGTGTATATATACAACGTGTACAACACGTAAAGGAATGTTTACTACGCGTCCAACACCTACGTGTATATATACAACGTGTCGAACACGTACGTGTATACACACAACGTGTCCAACACGTACCTGTATACATACAAGGTGTCCAACACGTACGTGTATACATACAACGTGTCCAACACGTACGTGTATATATGCAACGTGTCCAACACGTACGTGTATATATGCAACGTGTCCTACACGTATGTGTATGTATACAACGTGTCCTACACGTATGTGTATATATACAACGCGTCCAACACGTACGTGTATATATACAACGTGTCCAACACGTACGTGTATATATGCAACGTGTCCAACACGTACGTGTATGTATACAACGTGTCCAACACGTACGTGTATATATGCAACGTGTCCAACACGTACGTGTATATATTCAACGTGTCCAACACGTACGTGTATATATACAACGTGTCCAACACGTACGTGTATATATGCAACGTGTCCAACACGTACGTGTATGTATACAACGTGTCCTACACGTATGTGTATATATACAACGTGTCCAACACGTACGTGTATATATGCAACGTGTCCAACACGTACTTGTATGTATACAACGTGTCCTACACGTATGCGTATATATACAACGTGTCCAACACGTACGCGTATACTTACAACGTGTCGAACACGAACGTGTATATATATATATACAACGTGTCCAACAAGTACGTGTATATATATATATACAACGTGTCCAACACGTACGTGTATATATACAACGTGTCCAACACGTACGTGTATGTTTACAACGTGTCCAACACGTACGTGTATATATACAACGTGTCCAACACGTACGTTTATGTTTACAACGTGTCCAACACGTACGTGTATTTATACAACGTGTCCAACACGTACGTGTATATATACAACGTGTCCAACACGTACGTGTATGTTTACAACGTGTCCAACACGTACGTGTATACATACAACGTGTCCAACACCTACGTGTATATATACAACGTGTCCAACACGTACGTGTATATATACAACGTGTCCAACACGTACGTGTATGTTTACAACGTGTCCAACACGTACGTGTATACATACAACGTGTCCAACACGTACGTCTATACATACAACGATCCAACACGTACGTGTATATATTCAACGTGTCCAACACGTACGTGTATATATGCAACGTGTCCAACACATACTTGTATGTATACAACGTGTCCTACACGTATGCATATATATACAACGTGTCCAACACGTACACGTATACATACAACGTGTCGAACACGAACGTGTATATATATATATACAACGTGTCCAACACGTACGTGTATATATATATATATATACAACGTGTCCAACAAGTACGTGTATATATATATATATATACAACGTGTCCAACAAGTACGTGTATATATATATCCATATACATAATTCCGGCCGTTTGTATGTAAGTCATGGGTACATACGTTTTTGACTCGCTTGACTTATCAAAAAACGACGACAGCCAAAAATTAATAAATAATTTTTGAAGGGGCCTGGTGCTTTTGAAATTTCGAAATTCAGTGACCTGTGACCTGGGCTAACGTGACCTATTGAATTTTTTTTTCGTAAAGTGGTAATGTGAGACACCAATTTACACCGTCGCCATGCGAGAAATACTTTGGCTATGTTGAAATTTCAAAATTGTGACCCCTTGACCTAAAAACGGTCAAAGTTGTCGAAATTTCGAAATTATCGTGTGACATATCTATTCACATCTCCTTCAGATGAGAAACACTTGAAACATGTTGAAATTTCGAAATTTTTATCATTTGGCTTTAAAAATGGGCGAAAGGTTAATTTAAAAAAAATTATGACATTCTCAAAACTCAAATTGTATTCCTGATTGTAATAGTGCGCATTTACGCTCTGAGTCAGCTATATAAACCGAACTAACATCTGCGCTCATCCAAATTATTATTACTGGGAATTTCAAATTCATAAACATTTCAATCCATCCATATACATAATTCCGGCCATTTGTAAGTCATGGGTCTATACGTTTTTGACTCGGTTGACTTATCAAAAAATGACGACAGCCAAAAAATCACAAAAAATTAAAAGGTGTCCTAGGCTATATGACCTTTCGAAATTCCGTGACCTGTGACCTAGGCTTACATGACCTAGAGTAATATTGTACGTAAATGGTCGTGTGATATATCGATTTACACCGCTGAGCTTCGGGAAATACTTTAGCTATGTTGGAATTCTGAAATTTTGACCTCTTGACCTTGAAACGGTCAAAGTCGTCGAAATTTCGAAATTATCGTGTGACATATCGATTGACAACTTCTTTCACCGAGAAATCTTTTGGCTGTGCTGGAATTTCGAAATTTTGGCACCCTGAATATAAAAACGGAGAAACGAAGGAGATAAATTAACTCATAAGGAACTAAAATCTGCGTGAAACAAAAATATGTTTGCTGGGAATTTCAAAATATTTATTTACATTTCACATTCTCCTGTAGTTTCTGTGAAACTTTCTTTGCTCCATATGATTTCTTTAAATTTCGAAACCTTAAATAGTTCATTTTTAAAACCTAAAATATGAAATACAGCGGGACGATATAAAGCGGTTGTTTAGAAGTGGTTGTGGAGTTATTTTTACAAATATTTGTATTTTAGATTCTTAGTGGGCATTGGCATTTAATACTGTTATCATAAGTATAAAAGACCAGAGATGTAAATGTGAAGCTGGAAATTCACAAAACCCGCATCCTCCACTCCCACTCTCATGTGAAGCAAGATATTCTCAAAACCTGCATCCTCCACTCCACTCTCACTCCAACTCATCCATATTCATAAATTAGGCCATTTGTAGCTGATGTTCCAGCTATACATTTCTTACTGGGTTGGCTTATTCTAAAACTGAGATTGCCAAAAATTCACAAATAATTTTTAGAGGGAGGTGGCCAATTTGAAATTTCTGTGACCTGTGACCTCGGCTAACCTGACCTAATGAATTTTTTTCCGTAGAATGGTAATGTGAGACATCAATTTACACTGCCGTTCTCCAAAAAAATGTTTTGGCTATGTTGGAATTTTAAAATTTTGACCCCTTGAACTTGAAACGGTCAAAGTCGTCAAAATTTTGAAATAATCATGTGACATATCAATTAACAACTTTCCGGTTGTGTTCGAAATCTTGACCTTAAAACAGTCAAAGTCGTCGAAATTTCTAAATCACATTATTGTGATACATCAATTCACATCTCCTTCCACCGAGAAAACTTTCGAGTTTAAAATTTAGAAACTTTGTTTTCATGATCTTTAAAGCTGTTTAAATTGTCGATATCTCTTCAGAAATTCATTTTAAAGGTTTTAAAGAAAGTTTGGATATGTACTTTTAAAAACATTGCACCTCCGGTAGCTTGACTCATTCAAAACTGGAATAGTTTAAAACCGAGAGGAAGGGCTTTACAATCTTAAAAACTGTGTTTTCAACGGCGGTATGCATAGCGGTTATGAGGCAATATGGATATTGAAGATTAGTTGATTAATGGACACATTGATGAGAAATATACCCAGCGTTTTGAGAGTATGTGGATGTGGTTTAAACGTTATGTGGTAGCAGGGTGTACCGCCGTAGTGGGGGCTATAAAGTTCCCGATTTATGGGAGCTTACGATTGGATTCATTTTTGTCTTGGGTTTATGTCTCAAGTTAAAAAATAATATCGCTTATCGGCTAAGTTCCCCTATGGCCCGTATACGGGCCTGTGGCTGCCTAGTATATATATACAACGTGTCCAACACGTGCGTGTATACATACAACGTGTCCAACACGTACGTGTATGTTTACAACGTGTCCAACACGTACGTGTATACATACAACGTGTCCAACACGTACGTCTATACATACAACGATCCAACACGTACGTGTATATATTCAACGTGTCGAACACGTACGTATATATATATGAATACAACGTGTCCAACACGTACGTGTATATATAGAACGTGTCCAACACGTACGTGTATGTTTACAACGTGTCCAACACGTACGTGTATGTTTACAACGTGTCCAACACGTACGTGTATATATACAACGTGTCCAACACGTACGTTTATGTTTACAACGTGTCCAACACGTACGTGTATATATACAACGTGTCCAACACGTACGTTTATGTTTACAACGTGTCCAACACGTACGTGTATATATACAACGTGTCCAACACGTACGTGTATATATACAACGTGTCCAACACGTACGTGTATGTTTACAACGTGTCCAACACGTACGTGTATACATACAACGTGTCCAACACGTACGTCTATACATACAACGATCCAACACGTACGTGTATATATTCAACGTGTCCAACACGTACGTGTATATATGCAACGTGTCCAACACGTACTTGTATGTATACAACGTGTCCTACACGTATGCATATATATACAACGTGTCCAACACGTACGTGTATATATGCAACGTGTCCAACACGTACGTGTATATATGCAACGTGTCCTACACGTATGTGTATGTATACAACGTGTCCTACACGTATGTGTATATATACAACGCGTCCAACACGTACGTGTATATATACAACGTGTCCAACACGTACGTGTATATATGCAACGTGTCCAACACGTACGTGTATGTATACAACGTGTCCTACACGTATGTGTATATATACAACGTGTCCAACACGTACGTGTATATATGAAACGTGTCCAACACGTACTTGTATGTATACAACGTGTCCTACACGTATGCGTATATATACAACGTGTCCAACACGTACGCGTATACATACAACGTGTCGAACACGAACGTGTATATATATATATACAACGTGTCCAACACGTACGTGTATATATATATATACAACGTGTCCAACACGTACGTGTATATATATATACAACGTGTCCAACACGTACGTGTATACATACAACGTGTTCAACACGTACGTGTATACATAAAACGTGTCCAACACGTACGTGTATACATACAATGTGTCCAACATGTACGTGTATATATACAACGTGTCTAACACGTACGTGTATGTATACAACGTGTCCTACACGTATGTGTATATATACAACGCGTCCAACACCTACGTGTATATATACAACGTGTCGAACACGTACGTGTGTATATATATATATATATATATACAACGTGTCCAACACGTACGTGTATATATATATATATACAACGTGTCCAACACGTAGGTGTATATATTCAACGTGTCCAACACGTACGTGTATGTTTACAACGTGTCCAACACGTACGTGTATATATACAACGTGTCCAACACGTACGTGTATGTTTACAACGTGTCCAGCACGTACGTGTATGTTTACAACGTGTCCAACACGTACGTGTATATATACAACGTGTCCAACACGTACATGTATGTTTACAACGCGTCCAACACCTACGTGTATATATACAACGTGTCGCACACGTACGTGTATATATATATATATATACAACGTGTCCAACAAGTACGGGTATATATATATACAACGTGTCCAACACGTACGTGTATATATACAACGTGTCCAACACGTACGTGTATGTTTACAATGTGTCCAACACGTACGTGTATATATACAACGTGTCCAACACGTACGTATATGTTTACAACGTGTCCAACACGTACGTGTATATATACAACGTGTCCAACACGTACGTGAATGTTTACAACGTGTCCAACACGTACGTGTATATAAACAACGTGTCCAACACGTACATTTATGTTTACAACGTGTCCAACACGTACGTGTATATATACAACGTGTCCAACACGTACGTGTATATATACAACGTGTCTAACACGTACGTGTATGTTTACAACGTGTCCAACACCTGCGTGTATACATACAACGTGTCCAACACGTACGTGTATACATACAATGTGTCCAACACGTACGTGTATACATACAATGTGTCCAACACGTACGTGTATACATGCAACGTGTCCAACACGTACGTGTATATATACAACATGTCCAACACGTACGTGTATACATACAACGTGTCCAACACGTACGTGTATATATTCAAAGTGTCCAACACGTACTTGTATGTATACAACGTGTCCTACACGTATGCATATATATACAACGTGTCCAACACGTACGTGTATATATGCAACGTGTCCAACACGTACGTGTATATATGCAACGTGTCCTACACGTATGTGTATGTATACAACGTGTCCTACACGTATGTGTATATATACAACGCGTCCAACACGTACGTGTATATATACAACGTGTCCAACACGTACGTGTATATATGCAACGTGTCCAACACGTACGTGTATGTATACAACGTGTCCAACACGTACGTGTATACATACAACGTGTCCAACACGTACGTCTATACATACAACGATCCAACACGTACGTGTATATATTCAACGTGTCCAACACGTACGTGTATATATGCAACGTGTCCAACACGTACTTGTATGTATACAACGTGTCCTACACGTATGCATATATATACAACGTGTCCAACACGTACGTGTATATATGCAACGTGTCCAACACGTACGTGTATATATGCAACGTGTCCTACACGTATGTGTATGTATACAACGTGTCCAACACGTACGTTTATGTTTACAACGTGTCCAACACGTACGTGTATATATACAACGTGTCCAACACGTACGTGTATATATACAACGTGTCCAACACGTACGTGTATGTTTACAACGTGTCCAACACGTACGTGTATACATACAACGTGTCCAACACGTACGTCTATACATACAACGATCCAACACATACGTGTATATATTCAACGTGTCCAACACGTACGTGTATATATGCAACGTGTCCAACACGTACTTGTATGTATACAACGTGTCCTACACGTATGCATATATATACAACGTGTCCAACACGTACGTGTATATATGCAACGTGTCCAACACGTACGTGTATATATGCAACGTGTCCTACACGTATGTGTATGTATACAACGTGTCCTACACGTATGTGTATATATACAACGCGTCCAACACGTACGTGTATATATACAACGTGTCCAACACGTACGTGTATATATGCAACGTGTCCAACACGTACGTGTATGTATACAACGTGTCCTACACGTATGTGTATATATACAACGTGTCCAACACGTACGTGTATATATGAAACGTGTCCAACACGTACTTGTATGTATACAACGTGTCCTACACGTATGCGTATATATACAACGTGTCCAACACGTACGCGTATACATACAACGTGTCGAACACGAACGTGTATATATATATATACAACGTGTCCAACACGTACGTGTATATATATATATACAACGTGTCCAACACGTACGTGTATATATATATACAACGTGTCCAACACGTACGTGTATACATACAACGTGTTCAACACGTACGTGTATACATAAAACGTGTCCAACACGTACGTGTATACATACAATGTGTCCAACATGTACGTGTATATATACAACGTGTCTAACACGTACGTGTATGTATACAACGTGTCCTACACGTATGTGTATATATACAACGCGTCCAACACCTACGTGTATATATACAACGTGTCGAACACGTACGTGTATATATATATATATATATATATATACAACGTGTCCAACACGTACGTGTATATATATATATATACAACGTGTCCAACACGTAGGTGTATATATTCAACGTGTCCAACACGTACGTGTATGTTTACAACGTGTCCAACACGTACGTGTATATATACAACGTGTCCAACACGTACGTGTATGTTTACAACGTGTCCAGCACGTACGTGTATGTTTAAAACGTGTCCAACACGTACGTGTATATATACAACGTGTCCAACACGTACATGTATGTTTACAACGCGTCCAACACCTACGTGTATATATACAACGTGTCGCACACGTACGTGTATATATATATATATATACAACGTGTCCAACAAGTACGGGTATATATATATACAACGTGTCCAACACGTACGTGTATATATACAACGTGTCCAACACGTACGTGTATGTTTACAATGTGTCCAACACGTACGTGTATATATACAACGTGTCCAACACGTACGTATATGTTTACAACGTGTCCAACACGTACGTGTATATATACAACGTGTCCAACACGTACGTGAATGTTTACAACGTGTCCAACACGTACGTGTATATAAACAACGTGTCCAACACGTACATTTATGTTTACAACGTGTCCAACACGTACGTGTATATATACAACGTGTCCAACACGTACGTGTATATATACAATGTGTCTAACACGTACGTGTATGTTTACAACGTGTCCAACACCTGCGTGTATACATACAACGTGTCCAACACGTACGTGTATACATACAATGTGTCCAACACGTACGTGTATACATACAATGTGTCCAACACGTACGTGTATACATGCAACGTGTCCAACACGTACGTGTATATATACAACATGTCCAACACGTACGTGTATACATACAACGTGTCCAACACGTACGTGTATATATTCAAAGTGTCCAACACGTACGTGTATACACACAACGTGTCCAACACGTACGTGTATACATACAAGGTGTCCAACACGTACGTGTATACATAAAACGTGTCCAACACGTACGTGTATATATATATATACAACGTGTCCAACACGTACGTGTATATATATATATACAACGTGTCCAACACGTACGTGTATATATATATATATACAACGTGTCCAACACGTACGTGTATATATATATATACAACGTGTCCAACACGTACGTGTATACATACAACGTGTTCAACACGTACGTGTATACATAAAACGTGTCCAACACGTACGTGTATATATATATATACAACGTGTCCAACACGTACGTGTATATATATATATACAACGTGTCCAACACGTACGTGTATATATACAACGTGTCCAACACGTACATGTATGTTTACAACGCGTCCAACACCTACGTGTATATATACAACGTGTCGCACACGTACGTGTATATATATATATATATATACAACGTGTCCAACAAGTACGGGTATATATATATATATATATACAACGTGTCCAACAAGTACGGGTATATATATATATATATATACAACGTGTCCAACAAGTACGGGTATATATATATATACAACGTGTCCAACACGTACGTGTATATATACAACGTGTCCAACACGTACGTGTATGTTTACAACGTGTCCAACACGTACGTGTATATATACAACGTGTCCAACACGTACGTATATGTTTACAACGTGTCCAACACGTACGTGTATATATACAACGTGTCCAACACGTACGTGTATATATACAACGTGTCCAACACGTACGTGTACATATACAACGTGTCCAACACGTACGTTTATGTTTACAACGTGTCCAACACGTACGTGTATATATACAACGTGTCCAACACGTACGTGTATATATACAACGTGTCTAACACGTACGTGTATGTTTACAACGTGTCCAACACGTGCGTGTATACATACAACGTGTCCAACACGTACGTGTATACATACAATGTGTCCAACACCTACGTGTATATATACAACGAGTCGCACACGTACGTGTATATATATATATATATATATACAACGTGTCCAACAAGTACGGGTATATATATATATATATACAACGTGTCCAACACGTACGTGTATACATAAAACGTGTCCAACACGTACGTGTATACATACAATGTGTCCAACATGTACGTGTATATATACAACGTGTCTAACACGTACGTGTATGTATACAACTTGTCCTACACGTATGTGTATATATACAACGCGTCCAACACCTACGTGTATATATACAACGTGTCGAACACGTACGTGTATATATATATATATATATATATACAACGTGTCCAACACGTACGTGTATATATATATATATACAACGTGTCCAACACGTAGGTGTATATATTCAACGTGTCCAACACGTACGTGTATGTTTACAACGTGTCCAACACGTACGTGTATATATACAACGTGTCCAACACGTACGTGTATGTTTACAACGTGTCCAGCACGTACGTGTATGTTTACAACGTGTCCAACACGTACGTGTATATAGACAACGTGTCCAACACGTACATGTATGTTTACAACGCGTCCAACACCTACGTGTATATATACAACGTGTCGCACACGTACGTGTATATATATATATATATACAACGTGTCCAACAAGTACGGGTATATATATATATACAACGTGTCCAACACGTACGTGTATATATACAACGTGTCCAACACTTACGTGTATGTTTACAATGTGTCCAACACGTACGTGTATATATACAACGTGTCCAACACGTACGTATATACATACAACGTGTTCAACACGTACGTGTATACATAAAACGTGTCCAACACGTACGTGAATGTTTACAACGTGTCCAACACGTACGTGTATATATACAACGTGTCCAACACGTACATTTATGTTTACAACGTGTCCAACACGTACGTGTATATATACAACGTGTCCAACACGTACGTGTATATATACAACGTGTCTAACACGTACGTGTATGTTTACAACGTGTCCAACACGTGCGTGTATACATACAACGTGTCCAACACGTACGTGTATACATACAATGTGTCCAACACGTACGTGTATACATACAATGTGTCCAACACGTACGTGTATACATGCAACGTGTCCAACACGTACGTGTATATATACAACATGTCCAACACGTACGTGTATACATACAACGTGTCCAACACGTACGTGTATATATTCAAAGTGTCCAACACGTACGTGTATACACACAACGTGTCCAACACGTACGTGTATACATACAAGGTGTCCAACACGTACGTGTATACATAAAACGTGTCCAACACGTACGTGTATATATATATATACAACGTGTCCAACACGTACGTGTATATATATATATACAACGTGTCCAACACGTACGTGTATATATATATATATACAACGTGTCCAACACGTACGTGTATATATATATATACAACGTGTCCAACACGTACGTGTATACATACAACGTGTTCAACACGTACGTGTATACATAAAACGTGTCCAACACGTACGTGTATATATATATATACAACGTGTCCAACACGTACGTGTATATATATATATACAACGTGTCCAACACGTACGTGTATATATATATATACAACGTGTCCAACACGTACGTGTATATATATATATACAACGTGTCCAACACGTACGTGTATATATATATATACAACGTGTCCAACACGTACGTGTATATATACAACGTGTCCAACACGTACATGTATGTTTACAACGCGTCCAACACCTACGTGTATATATACAACGTGTCGCACACGTACGTGTATATATATATATATATATACAACGTGTCCAACAAGTACGGGTATATATATATATATATACAACGTGTCCAACAAGTACGGGTATATATATATATACAACGTGTCCAACACGTACGTGTATATATACAACGTGTCCAACACGTACGTGTATGTTTACAACGTGTCCAACACGTACGTGTATATATACAACGTGTCCAACACGTACGTATATGTTTACAACGTGTCCAACACGTACGTGTATATATACAACGTGTCCAACACGTACGTGTATATATACAACGTGTCCAACACGTACGTGTACATATACAACGTGTCCAACACGTACGTTTATGTTTACAACGTGTCCAACACGTACGTGTATATATACAACGTGTCCAACACGTAAGTGTATATATACAACGTGTCTAACACGTACGTGTATGTTTACAACGTGTCCAACACGTGCGTGTATACATACAACGTGTCCAACACGTACGTGTATACATACAATGTGTCCAACACCTACGTGTATATATACAACGAGTCGCACACGTACGTGTATATATATATATATATATATAACGTGTCCAACAAGTACGGGTATATATATATATACAACGTGTCCAACACGTACGTGTATATATACAACGTGTCCAACCCTTAGTGTATGTTTACAACGTGTCCAACACGTACGTGTATATATACAACGTGTCCAACACGAACGTATATGTTTACAACGTGTCCAACACGTACGTGTATATATACAACGTGTCCAACACGTACGTGTATGTTTACAACGTGTCCAACACGTACGTGTACATATACAACGTGTCCAACACGTACGTTTATGTTTACAACGTGTCCAACACGTACGTGTATATATACAACGTGTCCAACACGTACGTGTATATATACAACGTGTCTAACACGTACGTGTATGTTTACAACGTGTCCAACACGTGCGTGTATACATACAACGTGTCCAACACGTACGTGTATACATACAATGTGTCCAACACGTACGTGTATACATACAATGTGTCCAACACGTACGTGTATACATACAACGTGTCCAACACGTACGTGTATATATACAACATGTCCAACACGTACGTGTATACATACAACGTGTCCAACACGTACGTGTATATATTCAAAGTGTCCAACACGTACGTGTATACACACAACGTGTCCAACACGTACGTGTATACATACAAGGTGTCCAACACGTACGTGTATACATACAACGTGTCGAACACGTACGTGTATATATATATATACAACGTGTCCAACACGTACGTGTATATATATATATACAACGTGTCCAACACGTACGTGTATATATATATATACAACGTGTCCAACACGTACGTGTATACATACAACGTGTTCAACACGTACGTGTATACATAAAACGTGTCCAACACGTACGTGTATACATACAATGTGTCCAACATGTACGTGTATATATACAACGTGTCTAACACGTACGTGTATGTATACAACGTGTCCTACACGTATGTGTATATATACAACGCGTCCAACACCTACGTGTATATATACAACGTGTCGAACACGTACGTGTATATATTTATTTATTTATTTATTTCTTTCAAAAAGACTCTCGGCTCCTTACGGACTTTCGCCCATGGAACCACTTACAAGTTGTATATATCTTAAATCTAACATACCCGTTGATAGCAACTTTAGCTCGATGGTCATTGATATTAACCACTAACTACCTTAACCTATTACTAATATTAAATTTTACTTTAACTATAGTTAACTAAGTTCTAAGCACATGTTTCTTCTTCTTAGCATTACAACCATTTCATTTTTTATTTGAATATACTCTTCTCTCTTTTCACAATCAAAGATTTTATACCATGATCCTATGTTCAGATTCTGTTCTTTAATTAGTTCTATAATCGGCCCACATTGCATTTGGCACTCACTAATCATATGCCAAATTGAATTTTTAAGCCCCGGGCACACCAACGCCATATGCGAATCTTGCCCGACTTTTTGTTAACTCAAAAATGTTTCAAACCAAAATTTGTTGCATCGTTCACACCAAAAATGACTTGGTTGACAACAAAACTGTCACTGAAAATCTGTTTGTCACGAAATGTTTGACTTCAGCGGTGTGAACGATGCAAAAAATTCCATCCAACACATATGACATGACTGCGACTGCTGTATTAAAATTTCATCGAGTGAAAAGTTAAAAAAAATATTTTTGCTTTTAATTAGCCATGTTTGAAAACAAATCAACGAGTGACCCACTCTTCCAATTATTTGCACCATCGAATAGCCCTTGACAATAAAGATTCTATCAATATATCACACATGGGGTGAAACTATTTTTTTTTTAAATGTTGACCTTTGGCCTTTCCCCTCTTGACCTTTGACCTACCGGGTGCCCAACGAACTTGACCTCCGTTTGGATGTCGAAAATAGATAACTGAAAGAAACATTTAAAAAATTTAAGCCGTTGTCGAGTTATCGTGTTTTCATACGGAGTAATACGGACGGACAGACGAACAGACAGCAAACCATTCGCATTATCTCTCTACATGTACGATACATAATAAACCGTTGCAAAGGCACATCATGAAAGGGTAAAGCCACACGAGCAAGTCGTCAAATAACGTTCAACGGTTTTGTCTGACACGTTCAAGGCGTTTAATTAAAAAATCTCACATTTCCCCAACCAGAGTCAAATTTTATACATCGTTGAATAGCACATGACAGTACCTTTCCAACGAATTATTACACTTGTACAGTTGCAATTTGAAAAGAGGTGACCTTTGACCATAGACCCGTGTGACCCATTTGACCTAGACGGCCTTTAAACAAACTTAGCCCCCGTTCAAAGAATATAAATGGTATAATTTGAAAATACTCAAGCGTTCGAGAGTTAGAGCACAAACGGACGGACGGACAGACGGACCGAGTGAAAACATTAAAGAGTTTCACACTTTTATAACTCAGTAGCTGTAATTAATCGAAGCGCCTCATAAACTCAAGTGAGACCAGAAATTATCTATGTCAGAATCATCAGAATCCAAAAAAGTTGTTTCAAACAAAAAAATTCTGAACTGGTTCAGAATACAGTTTTATGGTTTGCAACAGTCTGTCGAGCCAAAAAACGGTGTTTGTCACACGCGGTGTGCATGGTTTCAGATTTTCGTTTCAAACAAAATTTTGTCGACCAATCTGTTGCTAACAAACTGTTGCAAGCAGAAGTAGCCGGTGTGAACGGTGCTACAAACAAAATGTTGGACACGATTTGCATATGGCGTTGGTGTGCCCGGGGCTTTACTTACTAGATTACAACAATTGGACATTTTATCATCAAAGAGGAACTTTTCTTTTTGATACATTACAAAATGAGAGCACAATCGGCATTCTGCCAGGAATCGCTTATCCTTCCAAGCCAGTCCTGATTCTAAATAATTAGCTGGACCCGGCGTTGAGCGTTCAAAGTTCTTGAGCTTGATATAGTATTGCATATTTCTCCAGTTCCTTAATTGTAACTTATCCTGACACCACAACTTATTTTTGAGTATCTCTTTATCTGTTTTGTTCAAAAAACATAGTACCTTGTAGTCTAGCTTATTTACATTCATGAGATTAGAGAATTGACAAAACCAATTTCGTTTACAATTATTTGGGTCAGACTGTGCCCGATCTTCCAGTGCGTTCATCACAATCTTAGGAAATCTATCATCATTCATCATCTTAATTTGCTGATAATAGTTATAACTTTGAGTAGCCACATTATATTCTATCTTTACCCGGCCGACTTCAACTCTTATCATTGAGCTCGTTGTATTCCAAATGAGTAGTTTCCTTAAAAATACAGATTGGATTGATTCTATCTCCTGCAAATGTCTTAAGCTCCACACCGGTGCACAGTATAATAAATTAGATAAGACCCCAGCTTCAAATAATTTAATGGCACTATGAATCGAATCCGCTCTGCCTTTAGAGAGAATACTCAGAATCTTTCCTAGTGCTATTCTTGCACTATTTTTTCTGGCTTTCGTGGCTGCACCAAATAGGCCAGACGAAGTAAAGTTAATACCTAGATATGTATATTGATTGACAATTTCTAGTTTTGTACCGCACATCCAAAATTCATCAAATTTACTAAGCCTGCCTCCTTTTCTAAAAACCATTATCTGAGTTTTGGAGATGTTTACCTGCAGACCTAAACTTTCAAAATATTCCTCTAAGACCTTAATTTTGCGTTTCATTTCTCCCGAATTTCCTGCTAACACGACAGTATCGTCGGCATATAATAATATATTTATTAACGTAACTGAGTCGATCTTAATCCCCTGAAAATCTTTTAATTTGGATTCTATGTCGGAAATAAATAAGCTGAACAGTAAAGGGCTTAAACTATCTCCTTGCAGGAGTCCCTCCGTCAGTTCGATACTCTTTGACAATTTATCTTTGAGTTGGATTCTCATATGAGCCCCGTCATACAGATCTCCAAGAACATTTACAATTTTACTGCTAACTCCTATTTTATGCATTTTAGCCCAAAGTTTTTTGTACCCAATAGAGGGGAAAGCTCTGGCAAAATCTATAAAAAGAGCGTATACCTTAGCTTTAATTTTTTTAGTCCCTAGTTGAATTAATCCCTTCAATGTGAAGATATGGTCCATACAGCTTCTTTTTTTCCTGAAACCGGCTTGTGCCTCTGGGAGAATTTTGTTTACCTCAGCCCATTTTGTAAGCCTAGTTGATAAAATTTGCGTGAAAGTTTTAAGCATTGTATTGGCTAGTGCTATTGGTCTGTAATTTTTGGGATCATTATCCGGGCCTTTTTTATATATCATAAGAGTAGTAGATTCACCCCATTCTTTTGGCATTTTACCTGAATGTAGAAACCTATTAAATAGTTTTAGCAAATAAACTTTCCCCTCCTCGCTTAGATTTTTTAAGAAGTCATTTACGATTCCGTCCGGTCCAGCTGCTTTGCCATTTCTCAACCTGTTTAAAGCTGCTTCTAACTCAGTTATCGTCATATCACAGTCTAATTCTTCAACCTCCTTTGTCTCCTTAAACATGTATGTCTCAAGTACTCTTGCTGGCATTTGGTTATTATAATATTTTATCCATTCTTCCTCGGACACAATCATTCTACTTGGGCCCTTTGCTTGAAAGCTCTTCACCGCACGCCAAAACTCCTGACCATTTTTTACGTCCCTGAGGGCCGTTTTTTGTTTTTCCCAATAAAGTGTTTCTTTAATTTTACGTGTACTGTTGTAAAGTTTCCTTGTATCTATATAGTCTTTTCTTGTTTTCTCAGCCCAATCAGATTTTTTACATTGACTAAGTCGTTTCCTGACTTTCATTCTTAGGTATCGGCACTCACTATCAAACCAGGGCTTATCTCTAAAACCTTTATCATACATTACCATATTTGCCTTGTCAGCGCTATTCCATATTGCATTTACAAAGTTTTTAGTCTCCAGTTGTGGATTAATGTTTAAATTATCATCTAATTTATCTTGAAAAATCTGCTTACTATCGGGTTTCCATTTAAGTTTTGGTCTAGACTTAATGAGTATTGGGTTTTCTGACCCAATCGACATTTGTACTGGAAAATGATCAGTGGTCGCTTCAAGTACCTCTAAATCTACTTTATCATTAATAAGATTAGACCCGACTAGACAGAGATCTATAGAACTTTTTCCCTGATGATTGGAAAATGTAATATTTCCTTCCTGGTCTTTATTCACACGCCCATTCAGAGTAATTAGGTTATTTTCCAAAATGAGTTCAAGGAATTTTTTACCCCTATTATTAATAGTCTTGTCAGTATTGTTCCTGAGATTTTTAAGATAGGCGTTTTCTGACAGACCTAATTCACTTAGTGACCCACAGTTACCGATCCTTGCATTAAAGTCGCCCATTATTATCAAATTATCATTATTGAACAATGTATTAATTCTATGAATCTCATCATTTAATTCCCACAAAACTGAGTCTTTATCTAAGCCCGGGGGAATGTATACATAGCCGACTATCAATATCCTATTTTGCTTTTTAATTCGTACAAATAACCAATAGTCCGTTAAGCTCACAGTTTCAATTACTTCTATGCTGCTTTTAATATACATACTAATGCCTCCTGAAGGCCGACCAACTCCAGCTAGAGATGTGGCCAAAACATTAAGTTTTTTAAATTCTTCTAAGAAATTAATAGAGTAGTCTTCTTTCACCCAAGTTTCTCCTAAACATATTATATCTTGATCTAATAGTCTAAGTCTAAATTCTCCTTCAATTTTATTAATGTTAGCAATACCTCCTACATTCCAAAAAATTATATTTAAATCTTGATTATATCTAACTTAACTATGACTTATCGACTTCGAAGATTCCTGTTCCATGGGCTCGCGTCTTCATATGGTGTCCATCCTTTGCCCTGCTTCAACAATGTCCCCCTTGTTATCGATCCAGTACTTTGACTTCTTGCCCTTGACATCAGTGTGCATGCTACCATTCCTTATGTAGAACGTGAGGTCCTTGTTGTCTGCCTTTAACTGCTTTCCCCGTTCCCGTAAGTTCCTTTCCACATCCATCTCCTTTCTTGTCAGCAACGTGTCCAGATAGTATCCGGTTCCTTTTAAATTTTTCTTTGCCTTCAAAAGTAGGTGCTTATCTGCTTTACGCTCGAGAGTGAAGACAATTGGTCTCGATTTCCCATTGGCTCCTTTTCCAAACCTTCGGACATCCTCCAGGTTAATCATGTCAGCAATTTTTAGGTGATTTAGAAAGAACTCTTTCACTGCCTTTTCCAGGGCTTGGAATGACTCGTTCGGTGACTCAGCTAGGCCGGAAATCTTCATCTTCTTGGAATTTAATTCTCGTTTCATCATTTCCATTTCTCTTTCCAGGGTAGATACGGAATAGAATAGAGTCTTTAATTCAGCTCGAATAGGGTCTAGTAGACCTTTAACTTTTTCTAAAAACTCTCCGTCCATGTAGTCTTTAAGGTCTCCAAAGGACTGTATCGGTTTAGGAGACATTTTTACTTTGGCTCTTTTTTGCACGTTTTCTTCAGGTGTGAGACTTGACGATCTTTTTTCAGTTATCACTGGTTTATTTGCCGGAGTTTTGAGAGGGTTGGAGCTAAACCACGACATGTAGTTTTAAAGTATTTGATAGCAAGTGGATAATAGTGAAGGAAACTCAAGTGAGCTTGTGTGTAAGTAATAGAGGAATAACATATCCCTCTCTAGATCAGAGCTATCCAGGAATACGTGCTATCAGCTCGACAGTCAACGATCGAGTCCCGTACGTGTATATATATATATATATATACAACGTGTCCAACACGTACGTGTATATATATATATATACAACGTGTCCAACACGTAGGTGTATATATTCAACGTGTCCAACACGTACGTGTATGTTTACAACGTGTCCAACACGTACGTGTATATATACAACGTGTCCAACACGTACGCGTATGTTTACAACGTGTCCAGCACGTACGTGTATGTTTACAACGTGTCCAACACGTACGTGTATATATACAACGTGTCCAACACGTACATGTATGTTTACAACGCGTCCAACACCTACGTGTATATATACAACGTGTCGCACACGTACGTGTATATATATATATATATACAACGTGTCCAACAAGTACGGGTATATATATATATACAACGTGTCCAACACGTACGTGTATATATACAACGTGTCCAACACGTACGTGTATGTTTACAACGTGTCCAACACGTACGTGTATATATACAACGTGTCCAACACGTACGTATATGTTTACAACGTGTCCAACACGTACGTGTATATATACAACGTGTCCAACACGTACGTGAATGTTTACAACGTGTCCAACACGTACGTGTATATATACAACGTGTCCAACACGTACATTTATGTTTACAACGTGTCCAACACGTACGTGTATATATACAACGTGTCCAACACGTACGTGTATATATACAACGTGTCTAACACGTACGTGTATGTTTACAACGTGTCCAACACGTGCGTGTATACATACAACGTGTCCAACACGTACGTGTATACATACAATGTGTCCAACACGTACGTGTATACATACAATGTGTCCAACACGTTCGTGTATACATGCAACGTGTCCAACACGTACGTGTATATATACAACATGTCCAACACGTACGTGTATACATACAACGTGTCCAACACGTACGTGTATATATTCAAAGTGTCCAACACGTACGTGTATACACACAACGTGTCCAACACGTACGTGTATACATACAAGGTGTCCAACACGTACGTGTATACATACAACGTGTCGAACACGTACGTGTATATATATATATACAACGTGTCCAACACGTACGTGTATATATATATATACAACGTGTCCAACACGTACGTGTGTATATATATATACAACGTGTCCAACACGTACGTGTATATATATATATACAACGTGTCCAACACGTACGTGTATATATATATATACAACGTGTCCAACACGTACGTGTATACATACAACGTGTTCAACACGTACGTGTATACATAAAACGTGTCCAACACGTACGTGTATACATACAATGTGTCCAACATGTACGTGTATATATACAACGTGTCTAACACGTACGTGTATGTATACAACGTGTCCTACACGTATGTGTATATATACAACGCGTCCAACACCTACGTGTATATATACAACGTGTCCAACACGTACGTGTATATATATATATATATAACGTGTCCAACACGTAGGTGTATATATTCAACGTGTCCAACACGTACGTGTATGTTTACAACGTGTCCAACACGTACGTGTATATATACAACGTGTCCAACACGTACGTGTATGTTTACAACGTGTCCAACACGTACCTGTATATATACAACGTGTCCAACACGTACATGTATGTTTACAACGCGTCCAACACCTACGTGTATATATACAACGTGTCGCACACGTACGTATATATATATATATATATACAACGTGTCCAACAAGTACGGGTATATATATATATATACAACGTGTCCAACAAGTACGGGTATATATATATATATACAACGTGTCCAACACGTACGTGTATATATACGACGTGTCCAACACGTACGTATATGTTTACAACGTGTCCAACACGTACGTGTATATATACAACGTGTCCAACACGTACGTGTATGTTTACAACGTGTCCAACACGTACGTGTATATATACAACGTGTCCAACACGTACGTGTATATATACAACGTGTCTAACACGTACGTGTATGTTTACAACGTGTCCAAAACGTACGTGTATACATACAACGTGTCCAACACGTACGTGTATACATACAATGTGTCCAACACGTACGTGTATACATACAACGTGTCCAACACGTACGTGTATATATACAACATGTCCAACACGTACGTGTATACATACAACGTGTCCAACACGTACGTGTATATATTCAAAGTGTCCAACACGTACGTGTATACACACAACGTGTCCAACACGTACGTGTATACATACAAGGTGTCCAACACGTACGTGTATACATACAACGTGTCCAACACGTACGTGTATATATGCAACGTGTCCAACACGTACGTGTATACATACAACGTGTCAAACACGTACGTGTATACATACAATGTGTCCAACACGTACGTGTATATATACAACGTGTCTAACACGTACGTGTATGTTTACAACGTGTCCAACACGTACGTGTATACATACAACGTGTCCAACACGTACGTGTTGAAGAAGAAGACTACAGAATAGAGAGAGGACGACCACGAATCACTAAAAAACCCACACGACTACAAAAAGATAGACACAATCATCATCTGAACACTTAACGTAATCCTATTAGATTTAAAATACCCATTTAAAAGATTTTATTAATGAGAACCAAATTGATATCCATTGTATAACTGAAACTAAGATTGTCAATACAATCGCCACTGTCATTAATGCTTATCTGATCGCTCTTTGTAATTACATGGTCAATTATATATGAATCAACTTCCGAGCTCATCAGCTATCAGACAAGCTGAAACTATCCCTATTTTTAAAAATAAGATAAAAAAAAAACTATCTCTTAACCTGCGGAAAACAAAACTCTGTTTAAGACAGGAATATAAACTGTAAGACTAATGGAAAATCATTGTGATAATTTTTATAATACTAACCTTATACTTTAAAACGTATCATTTTCATTTAAAATATGTCATAACAAATTATGACATATTCATTATACTACAACATTAATTACTTTAATCATGACTATTGTCATATTCAATATCTTACTATTTCTACTCACTAATTGCAATTACTGTATTACTTGTACTTATGCGTCAAAGCGTAACCGGCTCCTTTAGGAGAAGCTTTGTATGAATAAAAACAAACAAACAAACAAACAATGTGTCCAACACGTACGTGTATACATACAATGTGTCCAACACGTACGTGTATACATACAACGTGTCCAACACGTACGTGTATATATACAACGTGTCCAACACGTACGTTTATGTTTACAACGTGTCCAACACGTACGTGTATATATACAACGTGTCCAACACGTACGTGTATGTTTACAACGTGTCCAACACCGGGTTTGATATTCGTTCTTAACCCCGGTACCGGGGTTTAATATACGTTATTAACCCCGGTACCGGGGTCTGATGTACCTTGTCAACTTGGGTACCGGGGTATGATAAACGTTTTTGACCCCGGTACCGGGGTCCGATATACGTTCTTAACACCGGAACCGGGGTCTGATATACGTTCTTAAAACCGGTACCGGGGTCTGATATACGTTCTTAACCCCGTCAACGGGGTCTGATATACTTTCTTAACCCCGGTACCGGGGTCTGATATACGGTCTTAACCCCGGTACCGGGGTCTGATATACGTTCTTAACCCCGGTACGGGGGTCTAATATACGTTCTTCACCCCGGTACCGGGGTCTGATATACGTTCTTGACCCCAGTACCAAGGTCGGATATACGTTCTTAACCCCGGGACCGCGGTCAGATATACGTTTTTGACCCCGGTACCGGGGTCTCATATACGTTCTTAACCCCGGTACCGGGGTCAGATATACGTTCTTAACCCCGGTACCGTTATCTGTTATACGTTCTTAACCCCGGTACCGGGGTCTGATATACGTTCTTGACCCCGGTACCAAGGTCTGATATACGTTCTTAACCCGTGTACCGGGGTCAGATATATGTTGTAAACCCCGCTACCGGGGTCCAATATACGTTTTTACCCCGGTACCGGGGTCTAATATACGTTTTTACCATGGTACCGGGGTCTGATATACGTTCTTAACCCCGGTACAGGGGTCTGATATACGTTCTTAATCCCGGTACAGGGGTCTTATATACGGTCTTAACCCCGGTACCGGGGTCTGATATACGTTATTAACCCCGGTACCGGGGTCTGATATACGTTATTAACCCCGGTACGGGGGTCTAATATACGTTCTTAACCCCGGTACCGGGGTCTGATATACGGTCTTAACCCCGGTACAGGGGTCTGTTATACGTTCTTAACCCCGGTGCCGGGGTCTGATATACGTTTTTGTCCCCGGTACCGGGGTCCGATATACGTTCTTAACACCGGAACCGGGGTCTGATATACGGTCTTAACCCCGGTACCGGGGTCTAGTATACGTTCTTAACCCGGCACCGGGTTCTGATATACGTTCTTAACCCCGGTGCCGGGATCTGATATATGTTTTTGACCCCGGTACTGGGGTCCGATATACGTTCTTAACCCCAGTACCAAGGTCGGATATACGTTCTTAACCCCCGGTACCGGGGTCTAATATACGTTTTTACCCCGGTACTGGGGTCTAATATACGTTTTTACCATGGTACCGGGGTCTGATATACGTTCTTAACCCCGGTACAGGGGTCTGATATACGTTCTTAATCCCGGTACAGGGGTCTTATATACTTATATACGTTCTTAACCCCGGTACACAGGTCAGTTATACGTTTTTGACCCCAGTACCGGGGTCCGATATACGTTCTTAACACCGGAACCGGGGTCTGATATACGTTCTTAAAACCGGTACCGGGGTCTGATATACGTTCTTAACCCCGGTACCGGGGTCTGATATACGGTCTTAACCCCGGTACCGGTGTCTGATATACGTTCTTAACCCGTGTACCGGGGTCAGATATATGTTGTAAACCCCGCTACCGGGGTCCAATATACGTTTTTACCCCGGTACCGGGGTCTAATATACGTTTTTACCATGGTACCGGGGTCTGATATACGTTCTTAACCCCGGTACAGGGGTCTGATATACGTTCTTAATCCCGGTACAGGGGTCTTATATACGGTCTTAACCCCGGTACCGGGGTCTGATATACGTTATTAACCCCGGTACGGGGGTCTAATACACGTTCTTAACCCCTGTACCGGGGTCTGATATACGGTCTTAACCCCGGTACAGGGGTCTGTTATACGTTCTTAACCCCGGTGCCGGGGTCTGATATACGTTTTTGTCCCCGGTACCGGGGTCCGATATACGTTCTTAACACCGGAACCGGGGTCTGATATACGGTCTTAACCCCGGTACCGGGGTCTAGTATACGTTCTTAACCCGGCACCGGGTTCTGATATACGTTCTTAACCCCGGTGCCGGGATCTGATATATGTTTTTGACCCCGGTACTGGGGTCCGATATACGTTCTTAACCCCAGAACCAAGGTCGGATATACGTTCTTAACCCCCGGTACCGGGGTCTAATATACGTTTTTACCCCGGTACTGGGGTCTAATATACGTTTTTACCATGGTACCGGGGTCTGATATACGTTCTTAACCCCGGTACAGGGGTCTGATATACGTTCTTAATCCCGGTACAGGGGTCTTATATACTTATATACGTTCTTAACCCCGGTACACAGGTCAGTTATACGTTCTTAACCCCGGTACCGGGTCTGATATACGGTCTTAACCCCGGTACAGGGGTCTGATATACGTTTTTGACCCCAGTACCGGGGTCCGATATACGTTCTTAACACCGGAACCGGGGTCTGATATACGTTCTTAAAACCGGTACCGGGGTCTGATATACGTTCTTAACCCCGGTAACGGGGTCTGATATACGTTCTTAACCCCGGTACCGGGGTCTGATATACGGTCTTAACCCCGGTACCGGTGTCTGATATACGTTCTTAACCCCGGTACGGGGGTCTAATATACGTTCTTAACCCCGGTACCGGGGTCTGATATACGTTCTTAACCCCAGTTCCAAGGTCGGATATACGTTCTTAACCCCGGGACCGCGGTCAGATATACGTTTTTGACCCCGGTACCGGGGTCTCATATACGTTCTTAACCCCGGTAAGGGGGTCAGATATACGTTCTTAACCCCGGTACCGTTATCTGTTATACGTTCTTAACCCCGGTACCGGGGTCTGATATACGTTCTTGACCCCGGTACCAAGGTCTGATATGCGTTCTTAACCCGTGTACCGGGGTCAGATATATGTTGTTAACCCCGCTACCGGGGTCCGATATACGTTCTTAACCCCGGTACCGGGGTCTGATATACGTTCTTAACCCGGCACCGGGTTCTGA
The DNA here is from genome assembly GCA_906901685.1 of Desoria tigrina. Taxonomy (NCBI): domain Eukaryota; kingdom Metazoa; phylum Arthropoda; class Collembola; order Entomobryomorpha; family Isotomidae; genus Desoria; species Desoria tigrina. Next base: position 69,735 of record CAJQTU010000021.1, on the reverse strand, counting down.
TATACGTTCTTAATCCCGGTTCCGGGGTCTGATATACGTTCTTAACCCACGGTATAGGGGTCTGATATACGTTGTTAACCCCAGTACCAAGGTCGGATATACGTTCTTAACCCCGGTACCGGGGTCTAATATACGTTTTTACCCCGGTACCGGGGTCTAATATACGTTTTTACCATGGTACCGGGGTCTGATATACGTTCTTAACACCGGTACAGGGGTCTGATATACGTTCTTAATCCCGGTACAGGGGTCTTATATACTTATATAAGTTCTTAACCCCGGTACACAGGTCTGTTATACGTTCTTAACCCCGGTACCGGGTCTGATAAATAATGCTTAATGGGTTGATGCCATTTAAATAAATAGAAGGAACACAGCTTTACAAAATGTACAGATTGTTTATTATTGAACTAAAAATGCGGAGGAGATGGAGACGAGTTAAGATCCCAGGGATGACTGGAGTGTAATAATCCAGTCAGGAAGGATTAGCTGGGAACGGAAAGGTTGGATTGTTGCAGGTTGCCGATGGCAACAACCTGACTCAATCACACACAAAAAATACACGTGCACACATAACATATACATACATGAATATTACATTAATATTATAAAGCAGAGTTTGCCCGAACAGAATAAAACTGGTCTCCAGTTTCACAAATAATGACGCAATTTTAAATTACAGTTATAATCGAATGAAAACGGTTATTGTACTTGAATTTAAACATAAATAAAGAATAGACCGTAAATACATTTGGCTTGTTTAAGATTTCCGAATGCAAGATAAGTTCACAATTTAGTCAGTCAATTCGACAGCATATAACATGAAGCAATGATCGTCAAGTGTACTTGAATTTACGATTACACAAATATTGGAAATTCTATCTGAAATGACATTATAAAAAAACTTAAAACGAATACGTTTATAATTCTTAAATGATTAATGAATGAATATTATAGGCTACTATTAGTAAACAGGTTAATATTGGAAACAATTATATTTACGGGGTTTGTAAACTGTAAAGGAATTAAGCTACTTATACAGATTGGATAAGTACATATGCATGAATACATTGCTATTAATGCAGATCTTTGCATTTCTAGGAATATGAATCGTCATTCATATATCTCACGCAGTATCTTATTAACGCATTATTATTAATAAGATCGAATTCACTGCGTTCGCATATATTGACCCTCAATTAATATTTTAGTAGTAATATATTAATATTATCAAGACATCTAATTTCAATTCTACTAACTTTTTTTTGTGTTTTGTACTGATTTTGATTTAGTACTTTATTTTAGCTATAAATACATGTCCTTTAATACACAATCGTCTCTGCGCATTATAGTGACGTTACATAAATTCTATTTATCGGGAATATTGCAATTTAAAGTATTTACTTTGTGGTGATGGAAAAGTCATCCATCTTTAAAGAATTTTATTTATAAATATTAGGGTAGCGTATTAACGAAGGTGTGGTATGGTTTTACACTACGTGTAAGAAATTTTGTTTGTAATGCATACAAACATTACTTACTACAGATATATACTTAATGAAACAAATCACATCCTCCCACCAAAATATTTGTGGAGAAAATGATCTTAGAGAGCTTTTAGAGAAACATGAAACAGATGATTTGCAAGTCCGTACAAGTTCACATGAGGCTATTGCTAAATCAGCATGATTATAGATAATTAAATTTTAGTTTAATTTTGTGGAAGTTATAATATCTTGCTATTATCACCATACCAATCATGACAAGATTTTAAAACTGGAAATAAAACTAACATACTCCCACCTTACATCACTAAACGCTAACTACATCTACTAGCAAGGAGTTTTGCACAGCATTGTACGTCAATTATGCAAATCTACAGGTCACGTTTAAACCTGAAAGTGTAAACTGAGAAATTCTAACATAAATACGGTACCTGGTCAGTATCATTCAATATATTTATTGGCTTTTCTTTCTTTTTCTTTCGATTTTACAACTGAGAAAGGTTGTGAAATACTACAACCAAAATAACTAATCATTCTGTACAAAATATTCTGTCATAAATAAAAATAAAATACTCATGCTCGTGAATCATAAGAGACATCATGCCCTGCGAAAGCATGTGTATATATTTATTTTGAGTTGGTTTCTGTCTTACTTGCCAGTCGTGGTTGTAACAAGATGAGTTATGCATGTTACCAGAAGCAAGTTAAAATGGCCTGCGAAACCATTTGGAACAGACCGACTATCGTGTATATGAAATATCGTATTTAGTGATCGTTGGATTAAGTAAATTACTAAATACATTCGTATATTCAACGGATTCAATGTCACTTTAAAATGACATCTTAATAGACTGGCGTGAATACGGTTTGAACTTAAATTTAAATTCTCTACATCTCTTGATTGTGCAATACAACAATTGCTACAAATATTCTTTTGGATCACTATCTCATGGAGGTATATTTTATTTTCGATAAATACGTTTAAGAACCCACGTCCTTTGATATATTAAACTCCTCTCGAGTAATGTCTGATCATATCGTTTATGTAGGTCACCATTGGTACCTCGGCTTTTAGTATTCTGACTGTGCTTGGCGAGAGGGACAGTTATATGACAAATGCTGATTGGAACCGCACAAAAAGCACAGAGGGGTTCCATCAGGGGCGTACCACGGGTAATTACTCCGGGAATTATATGCCTGTCCTTCGGTATTATCATCATACCGGGAGAAATTGTCATGTCTAGCCCAACGGCTTGGGTGCTGCGTATCCGCTTGTCTATACCCTCTACGACCTTTGTAGCCATAATTATTATCATACATTCCATGACCGCCATTGTTCCAATAACCAAAGTTATTGTAATCGTCATTGTCGTCACGGGTATGTCCCCGGAATTCACGATTTCCATGCCTTCCTTCAAAGTGCATATGTGGTTGAAATACAGCAGGTAAAGACGAATATGGGGATGAACTTCTTTCGGATTCCGAGTCAGAATCAGAAACAAGATTTTCATCAGCTAAAGAGATTTTTTCCAAATTATTTACTAATTCTGTAATTCGATTGAGCAGAGGAGTGGCATCCTCAGTGGAATATATCTCCCTTCCAGTAGAAGCATTAACGAAATTGCTACATTTCTCAAGGTTCACCAGATATTGATAGACCTGTTCGGTCGAGGTAGGATTTTTCAAATATATATCCTTCATATGATCAGCTCGAAGACCACGCAAAAGATAAGTCACCTTTCGCTCTTCTGTCATAGTGGGATCCATCTTGCGCACAATCTGGACCATCCTTTGATAGTACTGCTCTACAGATTGGCAATTCTCCAATTTTAAACCTAGAGCCAAGGATTCCAAGGTCTGGTAATCGTCCTTGAGAGGAAAAGCTGCTCGTAGAGCTGTTAGCACATCTTCATATTTCAGAAGGACCGTCTCCTCAGTGACCAAGATACCGACTGAGCCAGACGATGTGTTCTGAGCAACCACTTCGCCAGAAACGTAATTGGTAAACCATATGCTGGCTGCTTGACTCAAGTGATTGGGAAGGTTGTTCAATTTTTCGATGGAGTTCCACCCATGCTGTTTAGCCAAACAGCTGTACTTCCGGATAAAATCATCCCGATCTGTCGAGCCGTCAAATACGATGAAGTCGGTAGGAGGGTGATATATACTTATTGATGTAGCCATTATCAGCTATACCTGAACCTTAAGTCTCTTGGTACAATATTGCTTCTTAATATCAAGAACTCTGAGCATAAACACTCAGAAAGTTATTAGCTTAGAGTCGATAGCAATCTTTGCATTCAAAGAGTGATGAATTACAGTAGAAATGTAATGATATACACTATTCCAGTACACAATATCTGGCTCGAAGGACCAATTCGACTTTCTACTATTATTCTCAACTATTGCTGCTATAACATTAGGAGAGGTTATGTTAGGTTATGTAACATAGTCACCACGAAGAATAAAGAGATGGGTTGATGAGACCCATCATCAAAGGCATCACCCCCTAATATTTCTTTATTCACGTATTGTATTTATATGTATTTAAGATAATAGTATGTGCTATATCGTAAAACAGTATAGGTCCTATTTGTGTTTATATTAGTATATGAGCATACCGTTATACTGCAGTTGTTATACTGTCTATGAAAGTTATAGTGCAATATTTTGTTTACTAAATATGTCCTGTGTATAAGTGTATACTATATATTCTTGGTATACTAGTATGTGTGTATACTATATACTTTATATTCTATTTATTTAAGATGTAGTTTCCCATATTTTATAGATGTCATTGAAAATTGTTAACAATGGAATAAAGCTTCAGAACTAGAAATTTGGATTGTAACTTAACACAGAGATACATACATCGTTTCTTCACTGAGTACTGAAAAACAAATCTGCTGCACTACTCAGTAATAGTAACGGTAAGCGTGTACTGTCCACAGCTTGCTGTTTTAAAACAAAAAACTAAATACAAGTCACTAATCTAAAGAATGCAGTCATAACAACTTTCCTGCATCTTCATCTCGCCTAAGGCAAGGAAGTGAGAAATCCCTGGGATCTGAAACTTCAAAGCAAAAAAGTGTACATCTTCAGTGTTAGAAGATTCACAAACAGGTAGGCACTTATGCAACACTAATACCTGTGCTCTTCTACTTTCTGAAGGAAACAATGGAAATCTGGGACATGTCTCCCTTTACCCCTATCGTATTATATTTCCAAGTGCGAATTCGGGTAAAAAAAAGGAAAATCGGGCATAGGTTCCCCTCGATCTTGCCACTTTAATATTTAAACTGAAACATTTAAGAAGGGCAGAGCCCCTTAAATATTATAAGATTTGAATATGAAATAAAAATAGGAATAACCCTCACCGGGCAGAAAAAACCGTTGCCCACAACGAAAACAATACAACTTGAAACAGGTGAGGAACGTTGCCAGGCTGTCGCCAAATAATGCTTAATGGGTTGATGCCATTTAAATAAATAGAAGGAACACAGCTTTACAAAATGTACAGATTGTTTATTATTGAACTAAAAATGCGGAGGAGATGGAGACGAGTTAAGATCCCAGGGATGACTGGATTGTAATAATCCAGTCAGGAAGGATTAGCTGGGAACGGAAAGGTTGGATTGTTGCAGGTTGCCGATGGCAACAACCTGACTCAATCACACACAAAAAATACACGTGCACACATAACATATACATACATGAATATTACATTAATATTATAAAGCAGAGTTGATATACGGTCTTAACCCCGGTACAGGGGTCTGATATACGTTTTTGATCCCGGTACCGGGGTCTGTAATACGTCCTTAACCCCGGTACCGGGGTCTGATATACGTTCCTAAAACCAGTACCGGGGTCTGATATACGTTCTTAACCCCGGTAACGGGGTCTGATATACGTTCTTAACCCCTGTACCGGGGTCTAATATACGTTCTTAACCCCGCTACGGGGGTCTAATATACGTTCTTAACCCCGGTACCGGGGTCTGATATACGGTCTTAACCCCGGTACAGGGGTCTGATATACGTTTTTGACCCCGGTACCGGGGTCTGTAATACGTCCTTAACCCCGGTACCGGGTTCTGATATACGTTCTTAAAACCGGTACCGGGGTCTGATATACGTTCCTAACCCACGGTATAGGGGTCTGATATACGTTGTTAACCCTAGTACCAAGGTCGGATATACGTTCTTAACCCCGGTACCGGGGTCTAATATACGTTTTTACCCCGGTACCGGGGTCTAATATACGTTTTTACCATTGTACCGGGGTCTGATATACGTTCTTAACACCGGTACAGGGGTCTGATATACGTTCTTAATCCCGGTACAGGGGTCTTATATACTTATATACGTTCTTAACCCCGGCACACAGGTCTGTTATACGTTCTTAACCCCGGTACCGGGTCTGATATACGGTCTTAACCCCGGTACAGGGGTCTGATATACGTTTTTGACCCCGGTACCGGGGTCTGTAATACGTCCTTAACCCCGGTACCGGGGTCTGATATACGTATATATATATATATACAACGTGTCCAACAAGTACGGGTATATATATATATATACAACGTGTCCAACACGTACGTGTATATATACAACGTGTCCAACACGTACGTGTATGTTTACAACGTGTCCAACACGAACGTGTATGTTTACAACGTGTCCAACACGTACGTATATATAAACAACGTGTCCAACACGTACGTTTATGTTTACAACGTGTCCAACACGTACGTGTATATATACAACGTGTCCAACACGTACGTGTATATATACAACGTGTCTAACACGTACGTGTATGTTTACAACGTGTCCAACACGTACGTGTATACATACAACGTGTCCAACACGTACGTGTATACATACAATGTGTCCAACACGTACGTGTATACATACAATGTGTCCAACACGTACGTGTATACATACAACGTGTCCAACACGTACGTGTATATGTACAACATGTCCAACACGTACGTGTATACATACAACGTGTCCAACACGTACGTGTATATATGCAACGTGTCCAACACGTACGTGTATACATACAACGTGTCAAAAACGTACGTGTATACATACAATGTGTCCAACACGTACGTGTATATATACAACGTGTCCAACACGTAAGTGTATATATACAACGTGTCCAACACGTAAGTGTATATATACAACGTGTCCAACACGTACGTGTATACATACAACGTGTCCAACACGTACGTGTATATGTACAACATGTCCAACACGTACGTGTATACATACAACGTGTCCAACACGTACGTGTATATATGCAACGTGTCCAACACGTACGTGTATACATACAACGTGTCAAAAACGTACGTGTATACATACAATGTGTCCAACACGTACGTGTATATATACAACGTGTCCAACACGTAAGTGTATATATACAACGTGTCCAACACGTAAGTGTATATATACAACGTGTCCAACACGTACGTGTATATATGCAACGTGTCCAACACGTACGTGTATGTATACAACGTGTCCTACACGTATGTGTATATATACAACGTGTCGAACACGTACGTGTATATATATATATACAACGTGTCCAACACGTACGTGTATATATATATATACAACGTGTCCAACACGTACGTGTATATATATATATACAACGTGTCCAACACGTACGTGTATATATATATATACAACGTGTCCAACACGTACGTGTATACATACAACGTGTTCAACACGTACGTGTATACATAAAACGTGTCCAACACGTACGTGTATACATACAATGTGTCCAACATGTACGTGTATATATACAACGTGTCTAACACGTACGTGTATGTATACAACGTGTCCTACACGTATGTGTATATATACAACGCGTCCAACACCTACGTGTATATATACAACGTGTCCAACACGTAAGTGTATATATACAACGTGTCCAACACGTACGTGTATATATGCAACGTGTCCAACACGTACGTGTATGTATACAACGTGTCCTACACGTATGTGTATATATACAACGTGTCGAACACGTACGTGTATATATATATATACAACGTGTCCAACACGTACGTGTATATATATATATACAACGTGTCCAACACGTACGTGTATATATATATACAACGTGTCCAACACGTACGTGTATATATATATATACAACGTGTCCAACACGTACGTGTATACATACAACGTGTTCAACATGTACGTGTATACATAAAACGTGTCCAACACGTACGTGTATACATACAATGTGTCCAACATGTACGTGTATATATACAACGTGTCTAACACGTACGTGTATGTATACAACGTGTCCTACACGTATGTGTATATATACAACGCGTCCAACACCTACGTGTATATATACAACGTGTCGAACACGTACGTGTATATATATATATATATATACAACGTGTCCAACACGTACGTGTATATATATATATATACAACGTGTCCAACACGTAGGTGTATATATTTAACGTGTCCAACACGTACGTGTATGTTTACAACGTGTCCAACACGTACGTGTATATATACAACGTGTCCAACACGTACGTGTATGTTTACAACGTGTCCAGCACGTACGTGTATGTTTACAACGTGTCCAACACGTACGTGTATATATACAACGTGTCCAACACGTACATGTATGTTTACAACGCGTCCAACACCTACGTGTATATATACAACGTGTCGCACACGTACGTGTATATATATATATATATATACAACGTGTCCAACAAGTACGGGTATATATATATACAACGTGTCCAACACGTACGTGTATATATACAACGTGTCCAACACGTACGTGTATGTTTACAACGTGTCCAACACGTACGTGTATATATACAACGTGTCCAACACGTACGTATATGTTTACAACGTGTCCAACACGTACGTGTATATATACAACGTGTCCAACACGTACGTGTATGTTTACAACGTGTCCAACACGTACGTGTACATATACAACGTGTCCAACACGTACGTTTATGTTTACAACGTGTCCAACACGTACGTGTATATATACAACGTGTCCAACACGTACGTGTATATATACAACGTGTCTAACACGTACGTGTATGTTTACAACGTGTCCAACATGTGCGTGTATACATACAACGTGTCCAACACGTACGTGTATACATACAATGTGTCCAACACCTACGTGTATATATACAACGAGTCGCACACGTACGTGTATATATATATATATATACAACGTGTCCAACACGTACGTGTATGTTTACAACGTGTCCAACACGTACATGTATGTTTACAACGCGTCCAACACCTACGTGTATATATACAACGTGTCGCACACGTACGTGTATATATATATATATATATACAACGTGTCCAACAAGTACGTGTATATATATATATACAACGTGTCCAACACGTACGTGTATACATACAACGTGTTCAACATGTACGTGTATACATAAAACGTGTCCAACACGTACGTGTATACATACAATGTGTCCAACATGTACGTGTATATATACAACGTGTCCAACACGTACGTGTATGTTTACAACGTGTCCAACACGTACGTGTATATATACAACGTGTCCAACACGTACGTATATGTTTACAACGTGTCCAACACGTACGTGTATATATACAACGTGTCCAACACGTACGTGTATGTTTACAACGTGTCCAACACGTACGTGTACATATACAACGTGTCCAACACGTACGTTTATGTTTACAACGTGTCCAACACGTACGTGTATATATACAACGTGTCCAACACGTACGTGTATATATACAACGTGTCTAACACGTACGTGTATGTTTACAACGTGTCCAACATGTGCGTGTATACATACAACGTGTCCAACACGTACGTGTATACATACAATGTGTCCAACACCTACGTGTATATATACAACGAGTCGCACACGTACGTGTATATATATATATATATACAACGTGTCCAACAAGTACGGGTATATATATATATACAACGTGTCCAACACGTACGTGTATATATACAACGTGTCCAACACGTACGTGTATGTTTACAACGTGTCCAACACGTACGTGTATATATACAACGTGTCCAACACGTACGTATATGTTTACAACGTGTCCAACACGTACGTGTATATATACAACGTGTCCAACACGTACGTGTATGTTTACAACGTGTCCAACACGTACGTGTACATATACAACGTGTCCAACACGTACGTTTATGTTTACAACGTGTCCAACACGTACGTGTATACATACAACGTGTCAAAAACGTACGTGTATACATACAATGTGTCCAACACGTACGTGTATATATACAACGTGTCCAACACGTACGTGTATATATACAACGTGTCCAACACGTACGTGTATACATACAACGTGTTCAACACGTACGTGTATATATGCAACGTGTCCAACACGTACGTGTATACATACAATGTGTCCTACACGTATGTGTATATATACAACGTGTCTAACACGTACGTGTATATATACAACGCGTCCAACACCTACGTGTATATATACAACGTGTCGAACACGTACGTGTATATATATATATATATATATACAACGTGTCCAACACGTACGTGTATATATATATATATACAACGTGTCCAACACGTAGGTGTATATATTCAACGTGTCCAACACGTACGTGTATGTTTACAACGTGTCCAACACGTACGTGTATATATACAACGTGTCCAACACTTACGTGTATGTTTACAACGTGTCCAGCACGTACGTGTATGTTTACAACGTGTCGCACACGTACGTGTATATATATATATATATATACAACGTGTCCAACAAGTACGGGTATATATATATATACAACGTGTCCAACACGTACGTGTATATATACAACGTGTCCAACACGTACGTGTATGTTTACAACGTGTCCAACACGTACGTGTATATATACAACGTGTCCAACACGTACGTATATGTTTACAACGTGTCCAACACGTACGTGTATATATACAACGTGTCCAACACGTACGTGTATGTTTACAACGTGTCCAACACGTACGTGTACATATACAACGTGTCCAACACGTACGTTTATGTTTACAACGTGTCCAACACGTACGTGTATATATACAACGTGTCCAACACGTACGTGTATATATACAACGTGTCTAACACGTACGTGTATGTTTACAACGTGTCCAACATGTGCGTGTATACATACAACGTGTCCAACACGTACGTGTATACATACAATGTGTCCAACACCTACGTGTATATATACAACGAGTCGCACACGTACGTGGATATATATATATATATACAACGTGTCCAACAAGTACGGGTATATATATATATATACAACGTGTCCAACACGTACGTGTATATATACAACGTGTCCAACACGTACGTGTATGTTTACAACGTGTCCAACACGTACGTGTATATATACAACGTGTCCAACACGTACGTATATGTTTACAACGTGTCCAACACGTACGTGTATATATACAACGTGTCCAACACGTACGTGTATGTTTACAACGTGTCCAACACGTACGTGTACATATACAACGTGTCCAACACGTACGTTTATGTTTACAACGTGTCCAACACGTACGTGTATACATACAACGTGTCAAAAACGTACGTGTATACATACAATGTGTCCAACACGTACGTGTATATATACAACGTGTCCAACACGTACGTGTATATATACAACGTGTCCAACACGTACGTGTATATATGCAACGTGTCCAACACGTACGTGTATGTATACAACGTGTCCTACACGTATGTGTATATATATATATACAACGTGTCCAACACGTACGTGTATATATATATATACAACGTGTCCAACACGAACGTGTATATATATATACAACGTGTCCAACACGTACGTGTATATATATATATACAACGTGTCCAACACGTACGTGTATACATACAACGTGTTCAACACGTACGTGTATACATAAAACGTGTCCAACACGTACGTGTATACATACAATGTGTCCAACATGTACGTGTATATATACAACGTGTCTAACACGTACGTGTATGTATACAACGTGTCCTACACGTATGTGTATATATACAACGCGTCCAACACCTACGTGTATATATACAACGTGTCGAACACGTACGTGTATATATATATATATATACAACGTGTCCAACACGTACGTGTATATATATATATATACAACGTGTCCAACACGTAGGTGTATATATTCAACGTGTCCAACACGTACGTGTATGTTTACAACGTGTCCAACACGTACGTGTATATATACAACGTGTCCAACACGTACGTGTATGTTTACAACGTGTCCAGCACGTACGTGTATGTTTACAACGTGTCCAACACGTACGTGTATATATACAACGTGTCCAACACGTACATGTATGTTTACAACGCGTCCAACACCTACGTGTATATATACAACGTGTCGCACACGTACGTGTATATATATATATATATATACAACGTGTCCAACAAGTACGGGTATATATATATATACAACGTGTCCAACACGTACGTGTATATATACAACGTGTCCAACACGTACGTGTATGTTTACAACGTGTCCAACACGTACGTGTATATATACAACGTGTCCAACACGTACGTATATGTTTACAACGTGTCCAACACGTACGTGTATATATACAACGTGTCCAACACGTACGTGTATGTTTACAACGTGTCCAACACGTACGTGTACATATACAACGTGTCCAACACGTACGTTTATGTTTACAACGTGTCCAACACGTACGTGTATATATACAACGTGTCCAACACGTACGTGTATATATACAACGTGTCTAACACGTACGTGTATGTTTACAACGTGTCCAACACGTGCGTGTATACATACAACGTGTCCAACACGTACGTGTATACATACAATGTGTCCAACACCTACGTGTATATATACAACGAGTCGCACACGTACGTGTATATATATATATATATATACAACGTGTCCAACAAGTACGGGTATATATATATATACAACGTGTCCAACACGTACGTGTATATATACAACGTGTCCAACACGTACGTGTATGTTTACAACGTGTCCAACACGTACGTGTATATATACAACGTGTCCAACACGTACGTATATGTTTACAACGTGTCCAACACGTACGTGTATATATACAACGTGTCCAACACGTACGTGTATGTTTACAACGTGTCCAACACGTACGTGTACATATACAACGTGTCCAACACGTACGTTTATGTTTACAACGTGTCCAACACGTACGTGTATATATACAACGTGTCCAACACGTACGTGTATATATACAACGTGTCTAACACGTACGTGTATGTTTACAACGTGTCCAACACGTGCGTGTATACATACAACGTGTCCAACACGTACGTGTATACATACAATGTGTCCAACACGTACGTGTATACATACAACGTGTCCAACACGTACGTGTATATATACAACATGTCCAACACGTACGTGTATACATACAACGTGTCCAACACGTACGTGTATATATTCAAAGTGTCCAACACGTACGTGTATACACACAACGTGTCCAACACGTACGTGTATGTTTACAACGTGTCCAACACGTACGTGTACATATACAACGTGTCCAACACGTACGTTTATGTTTACAACGTGTCCAACACGTACGTGTATATATACAACGTGTCCAACACGTACGTGTATATATACAACGTGTCTAACACGTACGTGTATGTTTACAACGTGTCCAACACGTGCGTGTATACATACAACGTGTCCAACACGTACGTGTATACATACAATGTGTCCAACACGTACGTGTATACATACAACGTGTCCAACACGTACGTGTATATATACAACATGTCCAACACGTACGTGTATACATACAACGTGTCCAACACGTACGTGTATATATTCAAAGTGTCCAACACGTACGTGTATACACACAACGTGTCCAACACGTACGTGTATACATACAAGGTGTCCAACACGTACGTGTATACATACAACGTGTCGAACACGTACGTGTATATATATATATACAACGTGTCCAACACGTACGTGTATATATATATATATACAACGTGTCCAACACGTACGTGTATATATATATATACAACGTGTCCAACACGTACGTGTATACATACAACGTGTTCAACACGTACATGTATACATAAAACGTGTCCAACACGTACGTGTATACATACAATGTGTCCAACATGTACGTGTATATATACAACGTGTCTAACACGTACGTGTATGTATACAACGTGTCCTACACGTATGTGTATATATACAACGCGTCCAACACCTACGTGTATATATACAACGTGTCGAACACGTACGTGTATGTTTACAACGTGTCCAACACGTGCGTGTATACATACAACGTGTCCAACACGTACGTGTATACATACAATGTGTCCAACACGTACGTGTATACATACAACGTGTCCAACACGTACGTGTATATATACAACGTGTCTAACACGTACGTGTATGTTTACAACGTGTCCAACACGTGCGTGTATACATACAACGTGTCCAACACGTACGTGTATACATACAATGTGTCCAACACGTACGTGTATACATACAACGTGTCCAACACGTACGTGTATATATACAACGTGTCCAACACGTACGTTTATGTTTACAACGTGTCCAACACGTACGTGTATATATACAACGTGTCCAACACGTACGTGTATATATACAACGTGTCTAACACGTACGTGTATGTTTACAACGTGTCCAACACGTTCGTGTATACATACAACGTGTCCAACACGTACGTGTATACATACAATGTGTCCAACACGTACGTGTATACATACAACGTGTCCAACACGTACGTGTATATATACAACATGTCCAACACGTACGTGTATACATACAACGTGTCCAACACGTACGTGTATATATTCAAAGTGTCCAACACGTACGTGTATACACACAACGTGTCCAACACGTACGTGTATACATACAAGGTGTCCAACACGTACGTGTATACATACAACGTGTCGAACACGTACGTGTATATATATATATATACAACGTGTCCAACACGTACGTGTATATATATATATACAACGTGTCCAACACGTACGTGTATATATATATACAACGTGTCCAACACGTACGTGTATACATACAACGTGTTCAACACGTACATGTATACATAAAACGTGTCCAACACGTACGTGTATACATACAATGTGTCCAACATGTACGTGTATATATACAACGTGTCTAACACGTACGTGTATGTATACAACGTGTCCTACACGTATGTGTATATATACAACGCGTCCAACACCTACGTGTATATATACAACGTGTCGAACACGTACGTGTATATATATATATATATATATATACAACGTGTCCAACACGTACGTGTATATATATATATATACAACGTGTCCAACACGTAGGTGTATATATTCAACGTGTCCAACACGTACGTGTATGTTTACAACGTGTCCAACACGTACGTGTATATATACAACGTGTCCAACACGTACGTGTATGTTTACAACGTGTCCAGCACGTACGTGTATGTTTACAACGTGTCCAACACGTACGTGTATATATACAACGTGTCCAACACGTACATGTATGTTTACAACGCGTCCAACACCTACGTGTATATATACAACGTGTCGCACACGTACGTGTATATATATATATATATACAACGTGTCCAACAAGTACGGGTATATATATATATACAACGTGTCCAACACGTACGTGTATATATACAACGTGTCCAACACGTACGTGTATGTTTACAACGTGTCCAACACGTACGTGTATACATACAAGGTGTCCAACACGTACGTGTATATATACAACGTGTCCAACACGTACGTGTATATATACAACGTGTCTAACACGTACGTGTATGTTTACAACGTGTCCAACACGTGCGTGTATACATACAACGTGTCCAACACGTACGTGTATACATACAATGTGTCCAACACGTACGTGTATACATACAACGTGTCCAACACGTACGTGTATATATACAACATGTCCAACACGTACGTGTATACATACAACGTGTCCAACACGTACGTGTATATATTCAAAGTGTCCAACACGTACGTGTATACACACAACGTGTCCAACACGTACGTGTATACATACAAGGTGTCCAACACGTACGTGTATACATACAACGTGTCGAACACGTACGTGTATATATATATATACAACGTGTCCAACACGTACGTGTATATATATATATATACAACGTGTCCAACACGTACGTGTATATATATATATACAACGTGTCCAACACGTACGTGTATACATACAACGTGTTCAACACGTACATGTATACATAAAACGTGTCCAACACGTACGTGTATACATACAATGTGTCCAACATGTACGTGTATATATACAACGTGTCTAACACGTACGTGTATGTATACAACGTGTCCTACACGTATGTGTATATATACAACGCGTCCAACACCTACGTGTATATATACAACGTGTCGAACACGTACGTGTATGTTTACAACGTGTCCAACACGTGCGTGTATACATACAACGTGTCCAACACGTACGTGTATACATACAATGTGTCCAACACGTACGTGTATACATACAACGTGTCCAACACGTACGTGTATATATACAACGTGTCTAACACGTACGTGTATGTTTACAACGTGTCCAACACGTGCGTGTATACATACAACGTGTCCAACACGTACGTGTATACATACAATGTGTCCAACACGTACGTGTATACATACAACGTGTCCAACACGTACGTGTATATATACAACGTGTCCAACACGTACGTTTATGTTTACAACGTGTCCAACACGTACGTGTATATATACAACGTGTCCAACACGTACGTGTATATATACAACGTGTCTAACACGTACGTGTATGTTTACAACGTGTCCAACACGTTCGTGTATACATACAACGTGTCCAACACGTACGTGTATACATACAATGTGTCCAACACGTACGTGTATACATACAACGTGTCCAACACGTACGTGTATATATACAACATGTCCAACACGTACGTGTATACATACAACGTGTCCAACACGTACGTGTATATATTCAAAGTGTCCAACACGTACGTGTATACACACAACGTGTCCAACACGTACGTGTATACATACAAGGTGTCCAACACGTACGTGTATACATACAACGTGTCGAACACGTACGTGTATATATATATATACAACGTGTCCAACACGTACGTGTATATATATATATACAACGTGTCCAACACGTACGTGTATATATATATATACAACGTGTCCAACACGTACGTGTATACATACAACGTGTTCAACACGTACATGTATACATAAAACGTGTCCAACACGTACGTGTATACATACAATGTGTCCAACATGTACGTGTATATATACAACGTGTCTAACACGTACGTGTATGTATACAACGTGTCCTACACGTATGTGTATATATACAACGCGTCCAACACCTACGTGTATATATACAACGTGTCCAACACGTACGTGTATATATATATATATATATATACAACGTGTCCAACACGTACGTGTATATATATATATATACAACGTGTCCAACACGTAGGTGTATATATTCAACGTGTCCAACACGTACGTGTATGTTTACAACGTGTCCAACACGTACGTGTATATATACAACGTGTCCAACACGTACGTGTATGTTTACAACGTGTCCAGCACGTACGTGTATGTTTACAACGTGTCCAACACGTACGTGTATATATACAACGTGTCCAACACGTACATGTATGTTTACAACGCGTCCAACACCTACGTGTATATATACAACGTGTCGCACACGTACGTGTATATATATATATATATACAACGTGTCCAACAAGTACGGGTATATATATATATACAACGTGTCCAACACGTACGTGTATATATACAACGTGTCCAACACGTACGTGTATGTTTACAACGTGTCCAACACGTACGTGTATACATACAAGGTGTCCAACACGTACGTGTATACATACAACGTGTCGAACACGTACGTGTATATATATATATACAACGTGTCCAACACGTACGTGTATATATATATATACAACGTGTCCAACACGTACGTGTATATATATATATACAACGTGTCCAACACGTACGTGTATATATATATATACAACGTGTCCAACACGTACGTGTATACATACAACGTGTCCAACACGTACGTGTATATATACAACGTGTCCAACACGTACGTGTATGTTTACAACGTGTCCAACACGTACGTGTACATATACAACGTGTCCAACACGTACGTTTATGTTTACAACGTGTCCAACACGTACGTGTATATATACAACGTGTCCAACACGTACGTGTATATATACAACGTGTCTAACACGTACGTGTATGTTTACAACGTGTCCAACACGTGCGTGTATACATACAACGTGTCCAACACGTACGTGTATACATACAATGTGTCCAACACGTACGTGTATACATACAACGTGTCCAACACGTACGTGTATATATACAACATGTCCAACACGTACGTGTATACATACAACGTGTCCAACACGTACGTGTATATATTCAAAGTGTCCAACACGTACGTGTATACACACAACGTGTCCAACACGTACGTGTATACATACAAGGTGTCCAACACGTACGTGTATACATACAACGTGTCCAACACGTACGTGTATATATATATATACAACGTGTCCAACACGTACGTGTATATATATATATACAACGTGTCCAACACGTACGTGTATATATATATATACAACGTGTCCAACACGTACGTGTATATATATATATACAACGTGTCCAACACGTACGTGTATACATACAACGTGTCCAACACGTACGTGTATATATACAACGTGTCCAACACGTACGTGTATGTTTACAACGTGTCCAACACGTACGTGTACATATACAACGTGTCCAACACGTACGTTTATGTTTACAACGTGTCCAACACGTACGTGTATATATACAACGTGTCCAACACGTACGTGTATATATACAACGTGTCTAACACGTACGTGTATGTTTACAACGTGTCCAACACGTGCGTGTATACATACAACGTGTCCAACACGTACGTGTATACATACAATGTGTCCAACACGTACGTGTATACATACAACGTGTCCAACACGTACGTGTATATATACAACATGTCCAACACGTACGTGTATACATACAACGTGTCCAACACGTACGTGTATATATTCAAAGTGTCCAACACGTACGTGTATACACACAACGTGTCCAACACGTACGTGTATACATAAGAGGTGTCCAACACGTACGTGTATACATACAACGTGTCGAACACGTACGTGTATATATATATATACAACGTGTCCAACACGTACGTGTATATATATATATACAACGTGTCCAACACGTACGTGTATATATATATACACAACGTGTCCAACACGTACGTGTATACATACAACGTGTTCAACACGTACATGTATACATAAAACGTGTCCAACACGTACGTGTATACATACAATGTGTCCAACATGTACGTGTATATATACAACGTGTCTAACACGTACGTGTATGTTTACAACGTGTCCAACACGTGCGTGTATACATACAACGTGTCCAACACGTACGTGTATACATACAATGTGTCCAACACCTACGTGTATATATACAACGAGTCGCACACGTACGTGTATATATATATATATATACAACGTGTCCAATAAGTACGGGTATATATATATATACAACGTGTCCAACACGTACGTGTATATATACAACGTGTCCAACACGTACCTGTATGTTTACAACGTGTCTAACACGTACGTGTATATATACAACGTGTCCTACACGTACGTATATGTTTACAACGTGTCCAACACGTACGTGTATATATACAACGTGTCCAACACGTACGTGTATGTTTACAACGTGTCCAACACGTACGTGTACATATACAACGTGTCCAACACGTACGTTTATGTTTACAACGTGTCCAACACGTACGTGTATATATACAACGTGTCCAACACGTACGTGTATATATACAACGTGTCTAACACGTACGTGTATGTTTACAACGTGTCCAACACGTGCGTGTATACATACAACGTGTCCAACACGTACGTGTATACATACAATGTGTCCAACACGTACGTGTATACATACAACGTGTCCAACACGTACGTGTATATATACAACATGTCCAACACGTACGTGTATACATACAACGTGTCCAACACGTACGTGTATATATTCAAAGTGTCCAACACGTACGTGTATACACACAACGTGTCCAACACGTACGTGTATGTTTACAACGTGTCCAACACGTACGTGTACATATACAACGTGTCCAACACGTACGTTTATGTTTACAACGTGTCCAACACGTACGTGTATATACACAACGTGTCCAACACGTACGTGTATATATACAACGTGTCCAACACGTACGTGTATACATACAACGTGTTCAACACGTACATGTATACATAAAACGTGTCCAACACGTACGTGTATACATACAATGTGTCCAACATGTACGTGTATATATACAACGTGTCTAACACGTACGTGTATGTATACAACGTGTCCTACACGTATGTGTATATATACAACGCGTCCAACACCTACGTGTATATATACAACGTGTCGAACACGTACGTGTATATATATATATATATATATATACAACGTGTCCAACACGTACGTGTATATATATATATACAACGTGTCCAACACGTAGGTGTATATATTCAACGTGTCCAACACGTACGTGTATGTTTACAACGTGTCCAACACGTACGTGTATATATACAACGTGTCCAACACGTACGTGTATGTTTACAACGTGTCCAGCACGTACGTGTATGTTTACAACGTGTCCAACACGTACGTGTATATATACAACGTGTCCAACACGTACATGTATGTTTACAACGCGTCCAACACCTACGTGTATATATACAACGTGTCGCACACGTACGTGTATATATATATATATATACAACGTGTCCAACAAGTACGGGTATATATATATATACAACGTGTCCAACACGTACGTGTATATATACAACGTGTCCAACACGTACGTGTATGTTTACAACGTGTCCAACACGTACGTGTATACATACAAGGTGTCCAACACGTACGTGTATACATACAACGTGTCGAACACGTACGTGTATATATATATACATACAACGTGTCCAACACGTACGTGTATATATATATATACAACGTGTCCAACACGTACGTGTATATATATATATACAACGTGTCCAACACGTACGTGTATATATATATATATACAACGTGTCCAACACGTACGTATATATATATACAACGTGTCCAACACGTACGTGTATACATACAACGTGTCCAACACGTACGTGTATATATACAACGTGTCCAACACGTACGTGTATGTTTACAACGTGTCCAACACGTACGTGTACATATACAACGTGTCCAACACGTACGTTTATGTTTACAACGTGTCCAACACGTACGTGTATATATACAACGTGTCCAACACGTACGTGTATATATACAACGTGTCTAACACGTACGTGTATGTTTACAACGTGTCCAACACGTGCGTGTATACATACAACGTGTCCAACACGAACGTGTATACATACAATGTGTCCAACACGTACGTGTATACATACAACGTGTCCAACACGTACGTGTATATATACAACATGTCCAACACGTACGTGTATACATACAACGTGTCCAACACGTACGTGTATATATTCAAAGTGTCCAACACGTACGTGTATACACACAACGTGTCCAACACGTACGTGTATACATACAAGGTGTCCAACACGTACGTGTATACATACAACGTGTCGAACACGTACGTGTATATATATATATACAACGTGTCCAACACGTACGTGTATATATATATATATACAACGTGTCCAACACGTACGTGTATATATATAAATACAACGTGTCCAACACGTACGTGTATACATACAACGTGTTCAACACGTACATGTATACATAAAACGTGTCCAACACGTACGTGTATACATACAATGTGTCCAACATGTACGTGTATATATACAACGTGTCTAACACGTACGTGTATGTATACAACGTGTCCTACACGTATGTGTATATATACAACGCGTCCAACACCTACGTGTATATATACAACGTGTCGAACACGTACGTGTATATATATATATATATATACAACGTGTCCAACAAGTACTGGTATATATATATATACAACGTGTCCAACACGTACGTGTATATATACAACGTGTCCAACACGTACGTGTATGTTTACAACGTGTCCAACACGTACGTGTATATATACAACGTGTCCAACACGTACGTATATGTTTACAACGTGTCCAACACGTACGTGTATATATACAACGTGTCCAACACGTACGTGAATGTTTACAACGTGTCCAACACGTACGTGTATATATACAACGTGTCCAACACGTACGTTTATGTTTACAACGTGTCCAACACGTACGTGTATGTTTACAACGTGTCCAACACGTGCGTGTATACATACAACGTGTCCAACACGTACGTGTATACATACAATGTGTCCAACACGTACGTGTATACATACAATGTGTCCAACACGTACGTGTATACATGCAACGTGTCCAACACGTACGTGTATATATACAACATGTCCAACACGTACGTGTATACATACAACGTGTCCAACACGTACGTGTATATATTCAAAGTGTCCAACACGTACGTGTATACACACAACGTGTCCAACACGTACGTGTATACATACAAGGTGTCCAACACGTACGTGTATACATACAACGTGTCGAACACGTACGTGTATATATATATATATACAACGTGTCCAACACGTACGTGTATATATATATATACAACGTGTCCAACACGTACGTGTATATATATATATACAACGTGTCCAACACGTACGTGTATATATATATATACAACGTGTCCAACACGTACGTGTATATATATATATACAACGTGTCCAACACGTACGTGTATACATACAACGTGTTCAACACGTACGTGTATACATAAAACGTGTCCAACACGTACGTGTATACATACAATGTGTCCAACATGTACTTGTATATATACAACGTGTCTAACACGTACGTGTATGTATACAACGTGTCCTACACGTATGTGTATATATACAACGCGTCCAACACCTACGTGTATATATACAACGTGTCCAACACGTACGTGTATATATATATATATATAACGTGTCCAACACGTAGGTGTATATATTCAACGTGTCCAACACGTACGTGTATGTTTACAACGTGTCCAACACGTACGTGTATATATACAACGTGTCCAACACGTACGTGTATATATACAACGTGTCCAACACGTACGTGTATGTTTACAACGTGTCCAACACCTACGTGTATATATACAACGTGTCGCACACGTACGTATATATATATATATATATATACAACGTGTCCAACAAGTACGGGTATATATATATATACAACGTGTCCAACACGTACGTGTATATATACAACGTGTCCAACACGTACGTGTATATATACAACGTGTCCAACACGTACGTATATGTTTACAACGTGTCCAACACGTACGTGTATATATACAACGTGTCCAACACGTACGTGTATGTTTACAACGTGTCCAACACGTACGTGTATATATACAACGTGTCCAACACGTACGTGTATATATACAACGTGTCTAACACGTACGTGTATGTTTACAACGTGTCCAACACGTACGTGTATACATACAACGTGTCCAACACGTACGTGTATACATACAATGTGTCCAACACGTACGTGTACATATACAACGTGTCCAACACGTACGTTTATGTTTACAACGTGTCCAACACGTACGTGTATATATACAACGTGTCCAACACGTACATGTATGTTTACAACGCGTCCAACACCTACGTGTATATATACAACGTGTCGCACACGTACGTGTATATATATATATATATACAACGTGTCTAACACGTACGGGTATATATACAACGTGTCCTACACGTATGTGTATATATACAACGCGTCCAACACCTACGTGTATATATACAACGTGTCCAACACGTACGTGTATATATATATATATATAACGTGTCCAACACGTAGGTGTATATATTCAACGTGTCCAACACGTACGTGTATGTTTACAACGTGTCCAACACGTACGTGTATATATACAACGTGTCCAACACGTACGTGTATGTTTACAACGTGTCCAACACCTACGTGTATATATACAACGTGTCGCACACGTACGTATATATATATATATATATACAACGTGTCCAACAAGTACGGGTATATATATATATACAACGTGTCCAACACGTACGTGTATATATACAACGTGTCCAACACGTACGTGTATATATACAACGTGTCCAACACGTACGTATATGTTTACAACGTGTCCAACACGTACGTGTATATATACAACGTGTCCAACACGTACGTGTATGTTTACAACGTGTCCAACACGTACGTGTATATATACAACGTGTCCAACACGTACGTGTATATATACAACGTGTCTAACACGTACGTGTATGTTTACAACGTGTCCAACACGTACGTGTATACATACAACGTGTCCAACACGTACGTGTATACATACAACGTGTCCAACACGTACGTGTACATATACAACGTGTCCAACACGTACGTTTATGTTTACAACGTGTCCAACACGTACGTGTATATACACAACGTGTCCAACACGTACGTGTATATATACAACGTGTCTAACACGTACGTGTATGTTTACAACGTGTCCAACACGTGCGTGTATACATACAACGTGTCCAACACGTACGTGTATACATACAATGTGTCCAACACGTACGTGTATACATACAACGTGTCCAACACGTACGTGTATATATACAACATGTCCAACACGTACGTGTATACATACAACGTGTCCAACACGTACGTGTATATATTCAAAGTGTCCAACACGTACGTGTATACACACAACGTGTCCAACACGTACGTGTATACATACAAGGTGTCCAACACGTACGTGTATACATACAACGTGTCGAACACGTACGTGTATATATATATATACAACGTGTCCAACACGTACGTGTATATATATATATATACAACGTGTCCAACACGTACGTGTATATATATATATACAACGTGTCCAACACGTACGTGTATACATACAACGTGTTCAACACGTACATGTATACATAAAACGTGTCCAACACCTACGTGTATATATACAACGTGTCGCACACGTACGTGTATATATATATATATACAACGTGTCTAACACGTACGGGTATATATACAACGTGTCCTACACGTATGTGTATATATACAACGCGTCCAACACCTACGTGTATATATACAACGTGTCCAACACGTACGTGTATATATATATATATATAACGTGTCCAACACGTAGGTGTATATATTCAACGTGTCCAACACGTACGTGTATGTTTACAACGTGTCCAACACGTACGTGTATATATACAACGTGTCCAACACGTACGTGTATGTTTACAACGTGTCCAACACCTACGTGTATATATACAACGTGTCGCACACGTACGTATATATATATATATATATACAACGTGTCCAACAAGTACGGGTATATATATATATACAACGTGTCCAACACGTACGTGTATATATACAACGTGTCCAACACGTACGTGTATATATACAACGTGTCCAACACGTACGTATATGTTTACAACGTGTCCAACACGTACGTGTATATATACAACGTGTCCAACACGTACGTGTATGTTTACAACGTGTCCAACACGTACGTGTATATATACAACGTGTCCAACACGTACGTGTATATATACAACGTGTCTAACACGTACGTGTATGTTTACAACGTGTCCAACACGTACGTGTATACATACAACGTGTCCAACACGTACGTGTATACATACAACGTGTCCAACACGTACGTGTACATATACAACGTGTCCAACACGTACGTTTATGTTTACAACGTGTCCAACACGTACGTGTATATACACAACGTGTCCAACACGTACGTGTATATATACAACGTGTCTAACACGTACGTGTATGTTTACAACGTGTCCAACACGTGCGTGTATACATACAACGTGTCCAACACGTACGTGTATACATACAATGTGTCCAACACGTACGTGTATACATACAACGTGTCCAACACGTACGTGTATATATACAACATGTCCAACACGTACGTGTATACATACAACGTGTCCAACACGTACGTGTATATATTCAAAGTGTCCAACACGTACGTGTATACACACAACGTGTCCAACACGTACGTGTATACATACAAGGTGTCCAACACGTACGTGTATACATACAACGTGTCGAACACGTACGTGTATATATATATATACAACGTGTCCAACACGTACGTGTATATATATATATATACAACGTGTCCAACACGTACGTGTATATGTATATATACAACGTGTCCAACACGTACGTGTATACATACAACGTGTTCAACACGTACATGTATACATAAAACGTGTCCAACACGTACGTGTATACATACAATGTGTCCAACATGTACGTGTATATATACAACGTGTCTAACACGTACGTGTATGTATACAACGTGTCCTACACGTATGTGTATATATACAACGCGTCCAACACCTACGTGTATATATACAACGTGTCGAACACGTACGTGTATATATATATATATATATATATACAACGTGTCCAACACGTACGTTTATGTTTACAACGTGTCCAACACGTACGTGTATATATACAACGTGTCCAACACGTACGTGTATATATACAACGTGTCTAACACGTACGTGTATGTTTACAACGTGTCCAACACGTGCGTGTATACATACAACGTGTCCAACACGTACGTGTATACATACAATGTGTCCAACACGTACGTGTATACATACAACGTGTCCAACACGTACGTGTATATATACAACATGTCCAACACGTACGTGTATACATACAACGTGTCCAACACGTACGTGTATATATTCAAAGTGTCCAACACGTACGTGTATACACACAACGTGTCCAACACGTACGTGTATGTTTACAACGTGTCCAACACGTACGTGTACATATACAACGTGTCCAACACGTACGTTTATGTTTACAACGTGTCCAACACGTACGTGTATATATACAACGTGTCCAACACGTACGTGTATATATACAACGTGTCTAACACGTACGTGTATGTTTACAACGTGTCCAACACGTGCGTGTATACATACAACGTGTCCAACACGTACGTGTATACATACAATGTGTCCAACACGTACGTGTATACATACAACGTGTCCAACACGTACGTGTATATATACAACATGTCCAACACGTACGTGTATACATACAACGTGTCCAACACGTACGTGTATATATTCAAAGTGTCCAACACGTACGTGTATACACACAACGTGTCCAACACGTACGTGTATACATACAAGGTGTCCAACACGTACGTGTATACATACAACGTGTCGAACACGTACGTGTATATATATATATACAACGTGTCCAACACGTACGTGTATATATATATATACAACGTGTCCAACACGTACGTGTATATATATATATACAACGTGTCCAACACGTACGTGTATACATACAACGTGTTCAACACGTACATGTATACATAAAACGTGTCCAACACGTACGTGTATACATACAATGTGTCCAACATGTACGTGTATATATACAACGTGTCTAACACGTACGTGTATGTATACAACGTGTCCTACACGTATGTGTATATATACAACGCGTCCAACACCTACGTGTATATATACAACGTGTCGAACACGTACGTGTATATATATATATATATATATATATACAACGTGTCCAACACGTACGTGTATATATATATATATACAACGTGTCCAACACGTAGGTGTATATATTCAACGTGTCCAACACGTACGTGTATATATATATATATACAACGTGTCCAACACGTAGGTGTATATATTCAACGTGTCCAACACGTACGTGTATGTTTACAACGTGTCCAACACGTACGTGTATATATACAACGTGTCCAACACGTACGTGTATGTTTACAACGTGTCCAGCACGTACGTGTATGTTTACAACGTGTCCAACACGTACGTGTATATATACAACGTGTCCAACACGTACATGTATGTTTACAACGCGTCCAACACCTACGTGTATATATACAACGTGTCGCACACGTACGTGTATATATATATATATATACAACGTGTCCAACAAGTACGGGTATATATATATATACAACGTGTCCAACACGTACGTGTATATATACAACGTGTCCAACACGTACGTGTATGTTTACAACGTGTCCAACACGTACGTGTATACATACAAGGTGTCCAACACGTACGTGTATACATACAACGTGTCGAACACGTACGTGTATATATATATATATACAACGTGTCCAACACGTACGTGTATATATATATATACAACGTGTCCAACACGTACGTGTATATATATATACAACGTGTCCAACACGTACGTGTATATATATATATACAACGTGTCCAACACGTACGTGTATATATATATATACAACGTGTCCAACACGTACGTGTATACATACAACGTGTCCAACACGTACGTGTATATATACAACGTGTCCAACACGTACGTGTATGTTTACAACGTGTCCAACACGTACGTGTACATATACAACGTGTCCAACACGTACGTTTATGTTTACAACGTGTCCAACACGTACGTGTATATATACAACGTGTCCAACACGTACGTGTATATATACAACGTGTCTAACACGTACGTGTATGTTTACAACGTGTCCAACACGTGCGTGTATACATACAACGTGTCCAACACGTACGTGTATACATACAATGTGTCCAACACGTACGTGTATACATACAACGTGTCCAACACGTACGTGTATATATACAACATGTCCAACACGTACGTGTATACATACAACGTGTCCAACACGTACGTGTATATATTCAAAGTGTCCAACACGTACGTGTATACACACAACGTGTCCAACACGTACGTGTATACATACAAGGTGTCCAACACGTACGTGTATACATACAACGTGTCGAACACGTACGTGTATATATATATATATACAACGTGTCCAACACGTACGTGTATATATATATATACAACGTGTCCAACACGTACGTGTATATATATATATACAACGTGTCCAACACGTACGTGTATACATACAACGTGTTCAACACGTACATGTATACATAAAACGTGTCCAACACGTACGTGTATACATACAATGTGTCCAACATGTACGTGTATATATACAACGTGTCTAACACGTACGTGTATGTATACAACGTGTCCTACACGTATGTGTATATATACAACGCGTCCAACACCTACGTGTATATATACAACGTGTCGAACACGTACGTGTATATATATATATATATATACAACGTGTCCAACAAGTACTGGTATATATATATATATACAACGTGTCCAACACGTACGTGTATATATACAACGTGTCCAACACGTACGTGTATGTTTACAACGTGTCCAACACGTACGTGTATATATACAACGTGTCCAACACGTACGTATATGTTTACAACGTGTCCAACACGTACGTGTATATATACAACGTGTCCAACACGTACGTGAATGTTTACAACGTGTCCAACACGTACGTGTATATATACAACGTGTCCAACACGTACGTTTATGTTTACAACGTGTCCAACACGTACGTGTATATATACAACGTGTCCAACACGTACGTGTATATATACAACGTGTCTAACACGTACGTGTATGTTTACAACGTGTCCAACACGTGCGTGTATACATACAACGTGTCCAACACGTACGTGTATACATACAATGTGTCCAACACGTACGTGTATACATACAATGTGTCCAACACGTACGTGTATACATGCAACGTGTCCAACACGTACGTGTATATATACAACATGTCCAACACGTACGTGTATACATACAACGTGTCCAACACGTACGTGTATATATTCAAAGTGTCCAACACGTACGTGTATACACACAACGTGTCCAACACGTACGTGTATACATACAAGGTGTCCAACACGTACGTGTATACATACAACGTGTCGAACACGTACGTGTATATATATATATATACAACGTGTCCAACACGTACGTGTATATATATATATACAACGTGTCCAACACGTACGTGTATATATATATATACAACGTGTCCAACACGTACGTGTATATATATATATACAACGTGTCCAACACGTACGTGTATATATATATATACAACGTGTCCAACACGTACGTGTATACATACAACGTGTTCAACACGTACGTGTATACATAAAACGTGTCCAACACGTACGTGTATACATACAATGTGTCCAACATGTACGTGTATATATACAACGTGTCTAACACGTACGTGTATGTATACAACGTGTCCTACACGTATGTGTATATATACAACGCGTCCAACACCTACGTGTATATATACAACGTGTCCAACACGTACGTGTATATATATATATATATAACGTGTCCAACACGTAGGTGTATATATTCAACGTGTCCAACACGTACGTGTATGTTTACAACGTGTCCAACACGTACGTGTATATATACAACGTGTCCAACACGTACGTGTATGTTTACAACGTGTCCAACACCTACGTGTATATATACAACGTGTCGCACACGTACGTATATATATATATATATATACAACGTGTCCAACAAGTACGGGTA
Source organism: Desoria tigrina (assembly GCA_906901685.1). NCBI lineage: Eukaryota > Metazoa > Arthropoda > Collembola > Entomobryomorpha > Isotomidae > Desoria > Desoria tigrina. The sequence continues at coordinate 39,434 of CAJQTU010000021.1, read as the reverse complement.
TATATATATATACAACGTGTCCAACACGTACGTGTATATATACAACGTGTCCAACACGTACGTGTATATATACAACGTGTCCAACACGTACGTATATGTTTACAACGTGTCCAACACGTACGTGTATATATACAACGTGTCCAACACGTACGTGTATGTTTACAACGTGTCCAACACGTACGTGTATATATACAACGTGTCCAACACGTACGTGTATATATACAACGTGTCTAACACGTACGTGTATGTTTACAACGTGTCCAACACGTACGTGTATACATACAACGTGTCCAACACGTACGTGTATACATACAATGTGTCCAACACGTACGTATATACATACAATGTGTCCAACACGTACGTGTATACATACAACGTGTCCAACACGTACGTGTATATATACAACATGTCCAACACGTACGTGTATACATACAACGTGTCCAACACGTACGTGTATATATTCAAAGTGTCCAACACGTACGTGTATACACACAACGTGTCCAACACGTACGTGTATACATACAAGGTGTCCAACACGTACGTGTATACATACAACGTGTCCAACACGTACGTGTATATATGCAACGTGTCCAACACGTACGTGTATACATACAACGTGTCAAACACGTACGTGTATACATACAATGTGTCCAACACGTACGTGTATATATACAAAGTGTCCAACACGTACGTGTATATATACAACGTGTCTAACACGTACGTGTATGTTTACAACGTGTCCAACACGTACGTGTATACATACAACGTGTCCAACACGTACGTGTATACATACAATGTGTCCAACACGTACGTGTATACATACAATGTGTCCAACACGTACGTGTATACATACAACGTGTCCAACACGTACGTGTATATATACAACGTGTCCAACACGTACGTTTATGTTTACAACGTGTCCAACACGTACGTGTATATATACAACGTGTCCAACACGTTCGTGTATGTTTACAACGTGTCCAACACCGGGTTTGATATTCGTTCTTAACCCCGGTACCGGGGTCTAATATACGTTATTAACCCCGGTACCGGGGTCTGATGTACCTTGTCAACTTGGGTACTGGGGTATGATATACGTTTTTGACCCCGGTACCGGGGTCCGATATACGTTCTTAACACCGGAACCGGGGTCTGATATACGTTCTTAAAACCGGTACCGGGGTCTGATATACGTTCTTAACCCCGTTAACGGGGTCTGATATACTTTCTTAACCCCGGTACCGGGGTCTGATATACGGTGTTAACCCCGGTGCCGGGGTCTGATATACGTTCTTAACCCCGGTACGGGGGTCTAATATACGTTCTTAACCCCGGTACCGGGGTCTGATATACGTTCTTAACCTCAGTACCAAGGTCGGATATACGTTCTTAACCCCGGGACCGCGGTCAGATATACGTTTTTGACCCCGGTACCGGGGTCTCATATACGTTCTTAACCCCGGTACCGGGGTCAGATATACGTTCTTAACCCCGGTACCGTTATCTGTTATACGTTCTTAACCCCGGTACCGGGGTCTGATATACGTTCTTGACCCCGGTACCAAGGTCTGATATACGTTCTTAACCCGTGTACCGGGGTCAGATATATGTTGTAAACCCCGCTACCGGGGTCCGATATACGTTTTTACCCCGGTACCGGGGTCTAATATACGTTTTTACCATGGTACCGGGGTCTGATATACGTTCTTAACCCCGGTACAGGGGTCTGATATACGTTCTTAATCCCGGTACAGGGGTCTTATATACGGTCTTAACCCCGGTACCGGGGTCTGATATACGTTATTAACCCCGGTACGGGGGTCTAATATACGTTCTTAACCCCGGTACCGGGGTCTGATATACGGTCTTAACCCCGGTACAGGGGTCTGTTATACGTTCTTAACCCCGGTGCCGGGGTCTGATATACGTTTTTGTCCCCGGTACCGGGGTCCGATATACGTTCTTAACACCGGAACCGGGGTCTGATACACGGTCTTAACCCCGGTACCGGGGTCTAGTATACGTTCTTAACCCGGCACCGGGTTCTGATATACGTTCTTAACCCCGGTGCCGGGATCTGATATATGTTTTTGACCCCGGTACTGGGGTCCGATATACGTTCTTAACCCCAGTACCAAGGTCGGATATACGTTCTTAACCCCCGGTACCGGGGTCTAATATACGTTTTTACCCCGGTACTGGGGTCTAATATACGTTTTTACCATGGTACCGGGGTCTGATATACGTTCTTAACCCCGGTACAGGGGTCTGATATACGTTCTTAATCCCGGTACAGGGGTCTTATATACTTATTGTTGGAATTGACGCTATTATATTTCGAAATTGTCATAAATTTAGGTTCAAAATATATCTGTTTAAAATAAGTGCATGTAAGGAAAATTTCATGTAATAGCATACTATAGGTTAGTATGGGGATTCGAGTTTTCATGATGTTAAAAGGCTAGTCTAAGGCTAACTAAACCTTGAAGTTGAACTTGAGGTTGAACTTGACTAGATGTTATGATATGTAAACTAATTAGTGATTAGAGATAAGCATGATAATCTACGATAATGTTTTGAAAATATCGTACGATGCTGATGTGGCCGAAAGGGCATTGGGATCGAGGTTTGTAAAAGATTTGAAGGTTACTGTCTTAGAGATTCTCAACTGGTAGGGAGGTTCTATTTTTCAGTCAATAGCAAATTCGTTGATTATATTGAGGTTGGTTGATTTTTGCTATTTATTGTTTCAATAAATACTGGATTTATGTTTTTGGAGAAAATAGGTTTCGAACGTTTATTTTTGATATATTTTTGCTTCATCAGACACCAGTTAGAACATAAATACGTAGAATTTGACAGCTAATATAATCCTAAAAACTCACACATCATCACAAATGACAGTTCATTTTAGGAAGCGGTTTTTAACGGGTAGTTTTCTAGTCCAATTCCAAAATGTGGTGACCCCGACGTGATAGGTCATCTGTTTTGCGTGTGAGGTTCCGGAAATAAGCAGGGAGTTCAAAGAACCATTATTGACCGGACAGTGATCGTGAAAAAGTCAATTAGTGACTAAAAGTGAAATTGTTCACAGAGACAGTGGGATTTATCGATCCAAAAGAAACCAAAGCCCCAAGTGGTTATAATCCCATTCTGACTGTTTCCAGTTCTGTTAAGTCAGATAAAAAGACAAAATCATGGAAGCATTTAAGAAAAGGCGAGATGGGTTGAGAATCATCATCGAACGGAAGATGAACTCGATGAGATTAGAACTGGAGAAAGAAGCCCCAGACAAGCAGTTCATCGAGATTCACCAGAAGACAATTGAACCACTACTCATGGAACTTGAGAAAACGGTAGCAAGAATTCTAGACGAAATGCTGGTACAAGATTGCTCGGTTGACGACTGGGTTCAAGAACGGGAAGACATGGACTTTGTTCATAGTGAGATGGCACAGATCAACATTACCGCTGACAGGATATTTAGTCACGGTGACGTTACCTTGTCCAGCAACTATGGTACTGCGCGTTCTGAGAGCGGTAGTGGATCTTCGGCTACAAGAAACCGATTTAAGTTGCCAAAAATCCAAATGAAGCAGTTTAACGGGGAGTTAACAGAATGGCTGGGTTGGTGGGCTCAGTATTCGAAGATCGACGAAGACACAACCATACACACATCAGATAAGTTTCAATATCTGATACAAGCAATAACCCCTGGTACTCGGGCGATGGATTTGGTACAAAGTTATCCCATGACTGAGGAAAATTACCCTAAAGTAATCAGAGCATTGAGACAAAGATTCGCTAAGAAGAAGATTCTCAAACAAGTATATGTTCGGGAACTTCTCAAGATGGTAATGACCAACGTACAGCCCGGTAAGAAAATCATTTTGTCTAAAATGTATGACAGCCTCGAATCCCATTTAAGATCTCTTGAAGAACTTGGGGTAACAGCGGAACAGACTGCTGAGTTTTTGTACCCCATGGTGGAATCGAGTCTACCCGAGGAAGTACTTGTGGCGTGGCAGAGGAGTCCCTTTTACGGTGTGGATGGCTCGAAACTTGACCCTCCGACCACAGAAATGGATCACCTCATGAAGTTCCTTCAACGGGAAGTTGAAATAGAAAGTCAACGTGAGCTGGTTCGATCTGGATTTCAAGAAACATCAAAAGATAAGAAATCGAACCAGTCACGGAACCGTAAACAGACCGGAGACGACTGTGCAACAGCAGCAGGGCTATTCTCTAGCACCGAGACCGATTGCAACTGCATATTCTGCGACAAGAACCATCCCAGTGTGGACTGTTTTAAAGCTCAGAGAATGACTTTGAAAGATAAGAGTGCAAAGGTCAAAGACAAAAGGGCCTGTTTCGGTTGTCTCCGAAGAGGACACTACACCAAGAACTGCAAAACGAAGGTACAGTGTCTCATTTGCAAATCTAAGAAACATGTTGGCATAATGTGCCCTGAAAACGACAAATCTGATCCAGGAAAGCCTGAAAAACCCGAAGTGGTAGCTACAGCAATGACAAATAGTCAGTGCACAGGCAAGGTATTGCTTCAGACCTTACAGGTTCGGGTTCGAGGTACTGGGGGACGAGAACAAGTCGTTCGAGTAGTTTTAGACAACGGAAGTCAAGGGACCTGTATCAGACGGGCATTGGCTAAGAATTTGCAACTGAAGTCGCAAGGAACCGTTTCATTTCGGAACGCACTTTATGGTGGTCAATTAACGGAACAGAAGACCAGAGAAAAATACAAATTTCACTTGATCAGCATCGATAGAAGTTTTGAGCGTGAGTTGATGGCAATAGAAGAGCCAACCATTTGTGGGCAGATAGGCAGAGTCCCTGAAGGTCCATGGTTGCAGGAATTAGCCAGGAACAATATACGATTGGAAGACTTCGTATCTGAAACTGCAGAGATCGAGTTGTTAATTGGGAGCGACTATTATGGTCAAATCCAAACCGGAAGGATTATTCAACTGGAATGTGGCCTCACGGCATTCGAAACTGTATTCGGATGGACTCTTGGAGGAAGGTTACCACATAATCGGGATTCATTCGGTATGTCATGTTTGAATTTATCCCTCTTAGCTTGTCAAACGTCACTATCTGACCTATGGAGTTTGGAGCTACTTGGAATTAAGGATCTGGCGGATGTCAGAACCAAGCAGGAAAGGGAACAAGCGACCAAGATTCATTTCCAGGAAACGGTATCGCGAGACCAGTATGGTAGATATTCGGTCCGTTTGCCTTGGATGTTAGAGTATCCGCAGATTCCAGACAACAAGACGGTGGCGTTCAAGAGATTGGAATCGACCACGAAGAAACTCGTACAAGCTAAGATGTACGAAGAATACAACAAGATCTTCCAGATGTGGCAAGATAATGAGATAATCGAAGCAGTGACTGAGGAATGCAAGGTCAAAGGACGTGGTCCACATTACCTTCCTCATCACCCCGTTTTCAAACCAGACAGTCTCACCACCCCAGTAAGACCAGTTTTTGATGCTTCATGCAAGGTAGGCAGAAATCCGTCCCTTAATGAATGTTTGGAGAAAGGACCAAACCTATTAGAGCAGATTCCATCGATCCTGTTACGGTTTCGAGAAAAGAAAGTAGGAGCTGTCTCCGATATAAAAAAGGCCTTTCTGATGATCCAAATCGATGAAAATGACAGGGATTACCTAAGGTTTTTATGGTGGGAGAGCCCAGAGCAACGGAAGTTGAAGATTTTTCGCCATCGTCGAGTGGTGTTTGGTGTTAATTGTAGCCCGTTCCTACTGGGAGCAGTACTAGAGTTACATCTTCAAGCGGCCGATGAGCAGTATCGTCAAGTAGCAGATAAGTTACTAAAGTCATTTTACGTTGACAATAGTGTCGTTTCCGTAGACTCCTTAGAGGAGTACGAACATTTCAAAACTACAGCAATTAGTTTACTAGCGAGTGCCAAAATGGACCTTTGCCAATGGGAACACAGCTCTGTGGATAGCCCCAGAGTCGGTTTACTATCCAGTGAATGCGGATTGGGGTTAGGCAGGGTTGATTCCCCTCAAGAATTGGTATCGGTTCTAGGGTACAAGTGGAATACTCGGGACGACACTATACGGATTGAAATACCGCACGAAGATGTACCAGTCCAAGTGACCAAGAGAGTTGTTCTCTCCATGGTTCAACAGATTTTTGATCCCATGGGTTTCTTGAGTCCTGCAACATTAGTTCCGAAAGTCATCCTTCAAAAGGCGTGGGCTAAGAAGACCAATTGGGATGATGAATTGGAAGACGAACTCAAGAAAGAGTTCGGGATTTGGTGGTCAACTCGGCTAAAATTAGAAGAGGTACATATTCCTCGACATGCCTTTCTTTCTTCATACTTGAATGTCGAGTTCCATGTTTTTTCCGACGCATGTCGATACGCCTATGCCGCAGTTGTTTTCGTCAAAGTGGACGACGGTAAGAGGGTTAGAGTGCAATTATTGCAGGCTAAGTCGAGAGTGGCACCCATCAAGACAGTTTCGATACCAAGATTGGAATTATTGGGGTGTACATTAGCGTCGAGGTTGGCACATAGTGTCAAAGAAGCTCTAGGAATGAAGTCGACGCCAACTTATTTCTGGAGTGATTCCACGACTGCTTTAGCCTGGATTCATCGGAATGACGAATGGGGAACATTTGTCGGAAACCGGGTAAGAGAAATCTGTCTGCTTACTGATTCCAGAGATTGGTACTTCGTTCCTGGGGAATTAAATCCGGCAGATCTTCCTTCAAGAGGATGTTCACCAACCGAGTTGTTAACTTCTCGTTGGTGGGAGGGACCCCAGTGGTTGTATGGACCCAAGAAAGAGTGGCCGAACCGGAAAATAGAGGTAAATGAGGCTGAAGTTGAAGAAGAGAAGAAGGGAAAACTTCACCGGTTAATTGCTGGAGTAACGGAGTCAACTATTCCATGGTATGTTAACCGGTTTTCTTCCTATTTCCAAAATCTTAACGTAATCGCATACATGTTAAGAGTGGCAGAGATTTGCCGGAAACGAGAAGTTTCAAAGGATCACATCACCGAAGTCGAAAGAGAAAAGGCGGAAAAGCTTGTCATCAAGTGGGTTCAATTTGAGAGTTTCACCTTTAACAAGAACAAGATGGAAATTGCCGGATTACGAGTCGAAATTGATGAGCAGGACCTGATTAGAGTCCGAACGAAATTGATCAATTGCGAGGAACCTGGATTATTTCATCGCCCGTATCTTCTTCCTAGTTCGCATCCTATGGTTGACCAGTTGATTTTAGAAGTTCATCTAAGTAACAGTCATGCGGGTGTTCAATTCCTGATGGGAAAGCTGAGGGAAAGGTACTGGATAATTCGAAGTAGAATGTCCATCAAAAGAGTACTTCGCTCGTGTGTTATATGTAGGAGGTATGACAGTAAACCACCAACAGTACCACAAGCGGCGTTACCAGAAGATCGTGTGGTAATGGGACATACCTTCCAGGTCACAGGGGTCGATCTAGCAGGGCCTCTGTACTTGAAAGATCGGTCAAAGACGTGGGTAGTTTTGTTCACTTGTGCAGTATTTCGGTGTGTTCATATAGAACTTGTTGACTCTCTTTCCACAGATGCCTTTCTATTAGCGTTTCATCGCTTTATTAGTCGAAGAGGACGTCCGGCTACAGTCTACAGTGATAACGGTACCAACTTTGTGGGAGCCGTTAATCTGTTCAAAGAATTGAATTGGGACAAAATCGTCACTGAAACCGGAATCAGACGAATTCAATGGAAGCTGAATCCTCCTTCTGCAGCCTGGTGGGGTGGATGGTGGGAGAGACTTGTTCGGTCTCTCAAGGATCTTTTAAGAAGGGTACTGGGTAAAAGTCGGTTGAATTATTATCAGCTTTACACTTGTTTATGTGAAATAGAAGCTGTGATGAACGACAGACCATTGACGTACGTGTCCGAGGACCCAGATGACCTCATCGTGTTGAAACCTTCCATGTTTTTGAGGGATAATCCATCGTTTGAAGTTCCTGAGTGTGACAGTGTGGACGAGTCACAGTTCCCGGAAGTTTATCGTTCTGTTGGGAAGCTGAAAGAAGAACTCCGACAACGGTTCAGGAAGGAGTACCTATCTCAGTTGGTACAGCGTGGAAAGGTGTCTCTAGATCATCAGTTCCAGCCGGGAGATGTTGTCCTGATTGGAGATGACAACAAGAAAAGGTTGGACTGGCCGATGGGAAGAATTCTGGAGTTATACCCCGGAAAGGATGGAGAAAGTCGGGTGGCGAAGGTAAAAACTACAACAAGTACCATTTTGAGGCCTTTACAACGTTTGTACCCCTTAGAAGTCTCTCGTTCTAGAGAGGAATTGCCGGAAATGGAGATAGAGACGACCACAGTTGAAACAGCGAGCGATTCAGAACAAGTCACATCAGTTCCGGAGGAAAATCCAGTCGTCAAAGAAATAAAAACAAGATTTGGCAGAGTAGTGAAAGTTCCCTCAAGATTAGGAATATGATCATTTGATATTGTTAATTTAGTCTATGTCATACATATTAAACGTATTTTGATTTGTTATTTTGTGGTTTTTTAAACACAAAAGAGATGGGAGGATGTTGGAATTGACGCTATTATATTTCGAAATTGTCATAAATTTAGGTTCAAAATATATCTGTTTAAAATAAGTGCATGTAAGGAAAATTTCATGTAATAGCATACTATAGGTTAGTATGGGGATTCGAGTTTTCATGATGTTAAAAGGCTAGTCTAAGGCTAACTAAACCTTGAAGTTGAACTTGAGGTTGAACTTGACTAGATGTTATGATATGTAAACTAATTAGTGATTAGAGATAAGCATGATAATCTACGATAATGTTTTGAAAATATCGTACGATGCTGATGTGGCCGAAAGGGCATTGGGATCGAGGTTTGTAAAAGATTTGAAGGTTACTGTCTTAGAGATTCTCAACTGGTAGGGAGGTTCTATTTTTCAGTCAATAGCAAATTCGTTGATTATATTGAGGTTGGTTGATTTTTGCTATTTATTGTTTCAATAAATACTGGATTTATGTTTTTGGAGAAAATAGGTTTCGAACGTTTATTTTTGATATATTTTTGCTTCATCAGACACCAGTTAGAACATAAATACGTAGAATTTGACAGCTAATATAATCCTAAAAACTCACACATCATCACAAATGACAGTTCATTTTAGGAAGCGGTTTTTAACGGGTAGTTTTCTAGTCCAATTCCAAAACTTATATACGTTCTTAACCCCGGTACACAGGTCAGTTATACGTTCTTAACCCCGGTACCGGGTCTGATATACGGTCTTAACCCCGGTACAGGGGTCTGATATACGTTTTTGACCCCAGTACCGGGGTCCGATATACGTTCTTAACACCGGAACCGGGGTCTGATATACGTTCTTAAAACCGGTACCGGGGTCTGATATACGTTCTTAACCCCGGTAACGGGGTCTGATATACGTTCTTAACCCCGGTACCGGGGTCTGATATACGGTCTTAACCCCGGTACCGGTGTCTGATATACGTTCTTAACCCCGGTACGGGGGTCTAATATACGTTCTTAACCCCGGTACCGGGGTCTGATATACGTTCTTAACCCCAGTTCCAAGGTCGGATATACGTTCTTAACCCCGGGACCGCGGTCAGATATACGTTTTTGACCCCGGTACCGGGGTCTCATATACGTTCTTAACCCCGGTAAGGGGGTCAGATATACGTTCTTAACCCCGGTACCGTTATCTGTTATACGTTCTTAACCCCGGTACCGGGGTCTGATATACGTTCTTGACCCCGGTACCAAGGTCTGATATACGTTCTTAACCCGTGTACCGGGGTCAGATATATGTTGTTAACCCCGCTACCGGGGTCCGATATACGTTCTTAACCCCGGTACCGGGGTCTGATATACGTTCTTAACCCGGCACCGGGTTCTGATATACGTTCTTAATCCCGGTTCCGGGGTCTGATATACGTTCTTAACCCACGGTATAGGGGTCTGATATACGTTGTTAACCCCAGTACCAAGGTCGGATATACGTTCTTAACCCCGGTACCGGGGTCTAATATACGTTTTTACCCCGGTACCGGGGTCTAATATACGTTTTTACCATGGTACCGGGGTCTGATATACGTTCTTAACACCGGTACAGGGGTCTGATATACGTTCTTAATCCCGGTACAGGGGTCTTATATACTTATATACGTTCTTAACCCCGGTACACAGGTCTGTTATACGTTCTTAACCCCGGTACCGGGTCTGATATACGGTCTTAACCCCGGTACAGGGGTCTGATATACGTTTTTGATCCCGGTACCGGGGTCTGTAATACGTCCTTAACCCCGGTACCGGGGTCTGATATACGTTCCTAAAACCGGTACCGGGGTCTGATATACGTTCTTAACCCCGGTAACGGGGTCTGATATACGTTCTTAACCCCGGTACCGGGGTCTGATATACGTTCTTAACCCCGCTACGGGGGTCTAATATACGTTCTTAACCCCGGTACCGGGGTCTGATATACGGTCTTAACCCCGGTACAGGGGTCTGATATACGTTTTTGACCCCGGTACCGGGGTCTGTAATACGTCCTTAACCCCGGTACCGGGTTCTGATATACGTTCTTAAAACCGGTACCGGGGTCTGATATACGTTCCTAACCCACGGTATAGGGGTCTGATATACGTTGTTAACCCTAGTACCAAGGTCGGATATACGTTCTTAACCCCGGTACCGGGGTCTAATATACGTTTTTACCCCGGTACCGGGGTCTAATATACGTTTTTACCATGGTACCGGGGTCTGATATACGTTCTTAACACCGGTACAGGGGACTGATATACGTTCTTAATCCCGGTACAGGGGTCTTATATACTTATATACGTTCTTAACCCCGGCACACAGGTCTGTTATACGTTCTTAACCCCGGTACCGGGTCTGATATACGGTCTTAACCCCGGTACAGGGGTCTGATATACGTTTTTGACCCCGGTACCGGGGTCTGTAATACGTCCTTAACCCCGGTACCGGGGTCTGATATACGTTCTTAAAACCGGTAGCGGGGTCTGATTTAGGTTCTTAACCCCTGTAACGGGGTCTGATCTACGTTCTTAACCCCGGTATCGGGGTCTGATATACGGTCTTAACCCCGGTACCGGGGTCTGATATACGTTCTTAACCCCGGTACGGGGGTCTAATATACGTTCTTAACCCGTGTACCGGGGTCAGATATATGTTGTTAACCCCGCTACCGGGGTCCGATATACGTTCTTAACCCCGGTACCGGGGTCTGATATGCGTTCTTAAACCCGGTACCGGAGTCTGATATACGTTCTTAATCCCGGTTCCGGGGTCTGATATACGTTCTTAACCCACGGTATAGGGGTCTGATATACGTTGTTAACCCCAGTACCAAGGTCGGATATACGTTCTTAACCCCGGTACCGGGGTCTAATATACGTTTTTACCCCGGTACCGGGGTCTAATATACGTTTTTACCATGGTACCGGGGTCTGATATACGTTCTTAACACCGGTACAGGGGTCTGATATACGTTCTTAATCCCGGTACAGGGGTCTTATATACTTATATACGTTCTTAACCCCGGTACACAGGTCTGTTATACGTTCTTAACCCCGGTACCGGGTCTGATATACGGTCTTAACCCCGGTACAGGGGTCTGATATACGTTTTTGATCCCGGTACCGGGGTCTGTAATACGTCCTTAACCCCGGTACCGGGGTCTGATATACGTTCCTAAAACCGGTACCGGGGTCTGATATACGTTCTTAACCCCGGTAACGGGGTCTGATATACGTTCTTAACCCCGGTACCGGGGTCTGATATACGTTCTTAACCCCGCTACGGGGGTCTAATATACGTTCTTAACCCCGGTACCGGGGTCTGATATACGGTCTTAACCCCGGTACAGGGGTCTGATATACGTTTTTGACCCCGGTACCGGGGTCTGTAATACGTCCTTAACCCCGGTACCGGGTTCTGATATACGTTCTTAAAACCGGTACCGGGGTCTGATATACGTTCCTAACCCACGGTATAGGGGTCTGATATACGTTGTTAACCCTAGTACCAAGGTCGGATATACGTTCTTAACCCCGGTACCGGGGTCTAATATACGTTTTTACCCCGGTACCGGGGTCTAATATACGTTTTTACCATGGTACCGGGGTCTGATATACGTTCTTAACACCGGTACAGGGGACTGATATACGTTCTTAATCCCGGTACAGGGGTCTTATATACTTATATACGTTCTTAACCCCGGCACACAGGTCTGTTATACGTTCTTAACCCCGGTACCGGGTCTGATATACGGTCTTAACCCCGGTACAGGGGTCTGATATACGTTTTTGACCCCGGTACCGGGGTCTGTAATACGTCCTTAACCCCGGTACCGGGGTCTGATATACGTTCTTAAAACCGGTAGCGGGGTCTGATTTAGGTTCTTAACCCCTGTAACGGGGTCTGATCTACGTTCTTAACCCCGGTATCGGGGTCTGATATACGGTCTTAACCCCGGTACCGGGGTCTGATATACGTTCTTAACCCCGGTACGGGGGTCTAATATACGTTCTTAACCCCGGTACCGGGGTCTGATATACGGTCTTAACCCCGGTACAGGGGTCTGTTATACGTTCTTAACCCCGGTGCCGGGGTCTGATATACGTTTTTGTCCCCGGTACCGGGGTCCGATATACGTTCTTAACACCGGAACCGGGGTCTGATATACGGTCTTAACCCCGGTACCGGGGTCTAGTATACGTTCTTAACCCGGCACCGGGGTCTAGTATACGTTCTTAACCCGGCACCGGGTTCTGATATATGTTCTTAACCCCGGTGCCGGGGTCTAATATACGTTTTTACCATGGTACCGGGGTCTGATATACGTTCTTAACACCGGTACAGGGGTCTGATATACGTTCTTAATCCCGGTACAGGGGTCTTATATACTTATATACGTTCTTAACCCCGGTACACAGGTCTGTTATACGTTCTTAACCCCGGTACCGGGTCTGATATACGGTCTTAACCCCGGTACAGGGGTCTGATATACGTTTTTGATCCCGGTACCGGGGTCTGTAATACGTCCTTAACCCCGGTACCCGGGTCTGATATACGTTCCTAAAACCGGTACCGGGGTCTGATATACGTTCTTAACCCCGGTAACGGGGTCTGATATACGTTCTTAACCCCGGTACCGGGGTCTGATATACGTTCTTAACCCCGCTACGGGGGTCTAATATACGTTCTTAACCCCGGTACCGGGGTCTGATATACGGTCTTAACCCCGGTACAGGGGTCTGATATACGTTTTTGACCCCGGTACCGGGGTCTGTAATACGTCCTTAACCCCGGTACCGGGTTCTGATATACGTTCTTAAAACCGGTACCGGGGTCTGATATACGTTCCTAACCCACGGTATAGGGGTCTGATATACGTTGTTAACCCTAGTACCAAGGTCGGATATACGTTCTTAACCCCGGTACCGGGGTCTAATATACGTTTTTACCCCGGTACCGGGGTCTAATATACGTTTTTACCATGGTACCGGGGTCTGATATACGTTCTTAACACCGGTACAGGGGTCTGATATACGTTCTTAATCCCGGTACAGGGGACTTATATACCTATATACGTTCTTAACCCCGGCACACAGGTCTGTTATACGTTCTTAACCCCGGTATCGGGTCTGATATACGGTCTTAACCCCGGTACAGGGGTCTGATATACTTTTTTGACCCCGGTTCCGGGGTCTGTAATACGTCCTTAACCCCGGTACCGGGGTCTGATATACGTTCTTAAAACCGGTAGCGGGGTCTGATTTAGGTTCTTAACCCCTGTAACGGGGTCTGATCTACGTTCTTAACCCCGGTATCGGGGTCTGATATACGGTCTTAACCCCGGTACCGGGGTCTGATATACGTTCTTAACCCCGGTACGGGGGTCTAATATACGTTCTTAACCCCGGTATCGGGGTCTGATATACGGTCTTAACCCCGGTACAGGGGTCTGTTATACGTTCTTAACCCCGGTGCCGGGGTCTGATATACGTTTTTGTCCCCGGTACCGGGGTCCGATATACGTTCTTAACACCGGAACCGGGGTCTGATATACGGTCTTAACCCCGGTACCGGGGTCTAGTATACGTTCTTAACCCGGCACCGGGGTCTAGTATACGTTCTTAACCCGGCACCGGGTTCTGATATATGTTCTTAACCCCGGTGCCGGGATCTGATATACGTTTTTGACCCCGGTACTGGGGTCTGATATACGTTCTTAACCCCAGTACCAAGGTCTGATATACGTTCTTAACCCCCGGTACCGGGGTCTGATATACGTTCTTAACCCCGGTACGGGGGTCTAATATACGTTCTTAACCCCGGTACCGGGGTCTAATATACGTTCTTAACCCCAGTTCCAAGGTCGGATATACGTTCTTAACCCCGGGACCGCGGCCAGATATACGTTTTTGACCCCGGTACCGGGGTCTCATATACGTTCTTAACCCCGGTAAGGGGGTCAGATATACGTTCTTAAACCCGGTACCGTTATCTGTTATACGTTCTTAACCCCGGTACCGGGGTCTGATATACGTTCTTGACCCCGGTACCAAGGTCTGATATACGTTCTTAACCCGTGTACCGGGGTCAGATATATGTTGTTAACCCCGCTACCGGGGTTCGATATACGTTCTTAACCCCGGTACCGGGGTCTGATATACGTTCTTAACCCGGCACCGGGTTCTGATATACGTTCTTAATCCCGGTTCCGGGGTCTAATATACGTTCTTAACCCACGGTATAGGGGTCTGATATACGTTGTTAACCCCAGTACCAAGGTCGGATATACGTTCTTAACCCCGGTACCGGGGTCTAATATACGTTTTTACCCCGGTACCGGGGTCTAATATACGTTTTTACCATGGTACCGGGGTCTGATATACGTTCTTAATCCCGGTACAGGGGTCTTATATACTTATATACGTTCTTAACCACGGTACACAGGTCTGTTATACGTTCTTAACCCCGGTACCGGGTCTGATATACGGTCTTAACCCCGGTACAGGGGTCTGATATACGTTTTTGATCCCGGTACCGGGGTCTGATATACGTTCTTAACCCCGGTACGGGGGTCTAATATACGTTCTTAACCCCGGTACCGGGGTCTGATATACGGTCTTAACCCCGGTACAGGGGTCTGATATACGTTTTAGACCCCAGTACCGGGGTCCGATATACGTTCTTAACACCGGAACCGGGGTCTGATATACGTTCTTAAAACCGGTACCGGGGTCTGATATACGTACTTAACCCCGGTACGGGGGTCTAATATACGTTCTTAACCCCGGTACCGGGGTCTGATATACGGTCTTAACCCCGGTACAGGGGTCTGATATACGTTTTAGACCCCAGTACCGGGGTCCGATATACGTTCTTAACACCGGAACCGGGGTCTGATATACGTTCTTAAAACCGGTACCGGGGTCTGATATACGTTCTTAACCCCGGTAACGGGGTCTGATATACGTTCTTAACCCCGGTACCGGGGTCTGATATACGGTCTTAACCCCGGTACCGGGGTCTGATATACGTTCTTAACCCCGGTACGGGGGTCTAATATACGTTCTTAACCCCGGTACCGGGGTCTGATATACGTTCTTAACCCCAGTTCCAAGGTCGGATATACGTTCTTAACCCCGGGACCGCGGTCAGATATACGTTTTTGACCCCGGTACCGGGGTCTCATATACGTTCTTAGCCCCGGTAAGGGGGTCAGATATACGTTCTTAACCCCGGTACCGTTATCTGTTATACGTTCTTAACCCCGGTACCGGGGTCTGATATACGTTCTTGAC
The DNA here is from genome assembly GCA_906901685.1 of Desoria tigrina. NCBI lineage: Eukaryota > Metazoa > Arthropoda > Collembola > Entomobryomorpha > Isotomidae > Desoria > Desoria tigrina. The sequence continues at coordinate 23,540 of CAJQTU010000021.1, read as the reverse complement.
CCCGGTACCAAGGTCTGATATACGTTCTTAACCCGTGTACCGGGGTCAGATATATGTTGTTAACCCCGCTACCGGGGTCCGATATACGTTCTTAACCCCGGTACCGGGGTCTGATATACGTTCTTAACCCGGCACCGGGTTCTGATATACGTTCTTAATCCCGGTTCCGGGGTCTGATATACGTTCTTAACCCACGGTATAGGGGTCTGATATACGTTGTTAACCCCAGTACCAAGGTCGGATATACGTTCTTAACCCCGGTACCGGGGTCTAATATACGTTTTTACCCCGGTACCGGGGTCTAATATACGTTTTTACCATGGTACCGGGGTCTGATATACGTTCTTAACACCGGTACAAGGGTCTGATATACGTTCTTAATCCCGGTACAGGGGTCTTATATACTTATATACGTTCTTACCCCCGGTACACAGGTCTGTTATACGTTCTTAACCCCGGTACCGGGTCTGATATACGGGCTTAACCCCGGTACAGGGGTCTGATATACGTTTTTGATCCCGGTACCGGGGTCTGTAATACGTCCTTAACCCCGGTACCGGGGTCTGATATACGTTCCTAAAACCGGTACCGGGGTCTGATATACGTTCTTAACCCCGGTAACGGGGTCTGATATACGTTCTTAACCCCGGTACCGGGGTCTGATATACGTTCTTAACCCCGCTACGGGGGTCTAATATACGTTCTTAACCCCGGTACCGGGGTCTGATATACGGTCTTAACCCCGGTACAGGGGTCTGATATACGTTTTTGACCCCGGTACCGGGGTCTGTAATACGTCCTTAACCCCGGTACCGGGTTCTGATATACGTTCTTAAAACCGGTACCGGGGTCTGATATACGTTCCTAACCCACGGTATAGGGGTCTGATATACGTTGTTAACCCTAGTACCAAGGTCGGATATACGTTCTTAACCCCGGTACCGGGGTCTAATATACGTTTTTACCCCGGTACCGGGGTCTAATATACGTTTTTACCATGGTACCGGGGTCTGATATACGTTCTTAACACCGGTACAGGGGTCTGATATAAGTTCTTAATCCCGGTACAGGGGTCTTATATACTTATATACGTTCTTAACCCCGGCACACAGGTCTGTTATACGTTCTTAACCCCGGTACCGGGTCTGATATACGGTCTTAACCCCGGTACAGGGGTCTGATATACGTTTTTGACCCCGGTACCGGGGTCTGTAATACGTCCTTAACCCCGGTACCGGTGTCTGATATACGTTCTTAAAACCGGTAGCGGGGTCTGATTTAGGTTCTTAACCCCTGTAACGGGGTCTGATCTACGTTCTTAACCCCGGTATCGGGGTCTGATATACGGTCTTAACCCCGGTAACGGGGTCTGATATACGTTCTTAACCCCGGTACGGGGGTCTAATATACGTTCTTAACCCCGGTACAGGGGTCTGATATACGGTCTTAACCCCGGTACAGGGGTCTGTTATACGTTCTTAACCCCGGTGCCGGGGTCTGATATACGTTTTTGTCCCCGGTACCGGGGTCCGATATACGTTCTTAACACCGGAACCGGGGTCTGATATACGGTCTTAACCCCGGTACCGGGGTCTAGTATACGTTCTTAACCCGGCACCGGGGTCTAGTATACGTTCTTAACCCGGCACCGGGTTCTGATATATGTTCTTAACCCCGTGTTCGTGGTTAAGTAATTGTGAATCGGCGGAGAAAGTTAGGATGGAAATATGACCGTTTGGGTTGTATGTAGGATGTAGGCAAGATGAGAATGAATCAGTGAGTGATGGAGAAAGGCATTGGCGTTAGGGTTGAATTAGTCACACGTGGATTGGTATTTATTTCGTAGCAATAATTGATAGAAGATTTGTAATTGATTATTTAATTGTATTTGGAATTGGAGGTAAGTAAATTGTAAATTTGTGACTTGTAAATGGTATTGAGTATTCTACTGTTATGCGCTGATTTGAGACTTGACTTGTTACCAACTGTGTGAGACAAGAAGTACTGACTTTGGACTTGGACTTGACAAACATACACACTCAACACAACAACGAACAGCCAGCAGAAGTGGAGGTAAAAACCAGACAGAAAAGGACGCCAACATGAATGCAGGTCAATCCAGTGCTGGACCATCACACAAATATAGTTAATCCTATGCAGATTAGTGTTAGGTAAAGAACAGAAAAGGTTCAACATATAAAGTGAATGTGAATACAAAAATACATCATTTGACTTCAATATGCCTATTCGCCACTGAACATCCCGGCCACCTTGATATGCCGATATCAAACTTAACTACATAATGGTAAGTTGAATTTAATTAAAATTGAACATTGACATGAGAGTTGAAAATTAAATTCCGAATGAATATACTAAGAGTCAAAATGTGAAATGTGATTAATACATTATTACATGACATTGTGTCGCAAATGTGAAATGTGTTTTGATTGCAATAAGTCAAATGCTATATAACTAGAGGATAACATAATTGAAATATTGAATAGAAATGAATTCCAGCTCTGGAATTCTAACTTAATTATTGAATGTGAATGAGGTTAACATTGACATTAAATACTAAATTATTGCAGATTTATAGCTCGTCTTCTTGCTGATCAGGATCAATTGGCAACAAGCAGATTTTCGTCACTGGACGTTGGAGCTCTCCATTCGCTGTCTTCAACGTGACCACCCGAGTAAAGCCATCTTTTCCGGGATGAAGGTGAGTTACCCGTCCCATATTCCACTTTAAAGGGGGAAGTCTGTCATCCTTAATGAGAACCAGGGAATTCAATTTGATAATATTTGTTTGTTTTAACCATTTAGGCCGAGTTTGCAATCTTGATACAAACTCGTTGGACCATCGGTTCCAAAATTGCTGGGTTACTTGCTGGACCATTTGCCATCGCGATAAACGTCCAGTGTTTATGTCAAGGAATCCAGCGGCTGGAATAGATGTGAGAGGAGCCCCCGTCAGGAAGTGTCCGGGTGTAAGAGCCGTCAGGTCGCTCGGGTCACTGGAAACAGGAGTGAGAGGCCTTGAATTAAGACAAGCCTCGATTTGTGTCATCACGGTTGTCATCTCTTCAAAGGTAAATCTCGTTGCCCCCATGACCCTGTAAAGATGATACTTTACCGATTTTACCCCAGCCTCCCATAAACCACCCATATGCGGAGCCCCAGGTGGATTAAAATGCCACCGAACCCCATCATCAGTCATCGCTTTGGCCATCTTTTGATTATGGGAATTAGAATTGATTAATTTTAAAGTTTCCTTTATTTCTGCAGCTGCCCCAACAAAGTTGGTGCCACAGTCACTGAAGACGTCGGATGGTTTTCCTCTTCGAGCGATGAATCTTCGGAACGTCGCCAGGAACGCTTCTGTACTGAGTGAGCTTACAACTTCGAGATGCACTGCTCGAGTTGTAAAGCACACAAATATTGCAAGATAAGCCTTAAATGTCGTCTTACTTCTTGCTGGAATCGGTCTAATGTTGAAGGGACCTGCATAGTCCACTCCAGCTTTCTGGAAGGGTCGAGCTGGTGTCACTCTGTCTGCGGGTAAGTCACCCATAAATTGGCTTTGGACCTTTGCCTTGTGTCTTGTGCATACGACACATTTGTTGATTTGATGTCTGATGACATCTCTTCCACCAACAATCCAAAATCTGTCCGTGATTATGGATAATAGTAAATTGGCTCCAGCATGGTAATATTTGATATGTTCCTCTTGAATTAACAATTTTGTAAATTGGTGTTGAGCAGGAATCAGCATCGGATGTTTCCTGTTGTAGGAAATTGGAGCGTTGCGGAGACGTCCACCAACTCTCAAGATTTGATGCTCATCCAAGAATGGAGTAAGTTTGAAAATCTTACTTTTCTCTGGAACTTGTTGTTGTTTCAGTAGAGCCTTTACTTCGGTGTTAAGATATTGTTGTGTTACTCTTACCCAGATTAACAATGCTTCATTTGTTTCAGATGGATCCAAGTCTCCTGATAGCCAGTTGTTGGCAGGAAATTGAAGCCCTTTCTCCTGAATACGGACCCTGCAGTTGTGGATGAAGCGTCGGATGTAAGCAGTACATCTCATTAATCGAGTGAAACTTGAAAAGCGATGAATCAGTGACTGATCATTACAGATATGATGTACTGATATCTCTTGTTGTCTTACTTCTAGGTTCACAATTTCCGTGTTAACTGTTGCTAACTCGGGTTGCGGAGGAGGACCTGTCCAAGTCTGGAACCACGAAGGACCCTTCCACCACAAATGATGATCCTTTAATTCGTTGGGATCGAGACCACGAGATGCGCAGTCGGCTGGGTTGTCCACACCGCTCACATGTCGCCAGTTACTACTTGGAAGTAAGTTTTGAATTTCCGTCACACGATTTGCGACGAAAGTCTTCCAGCGTGCTGGATGAGCTTGGATCCATGCTAAAACGACTGTCGAATCACAAAAGGCTATTTCATGTTTAAAATCAACCTTTAATGCTTTCTTTACATTCTCCATCAGGTTTGCCAGCAGGACAGCTCCACAAAGTTCCAAACGTGGAAGACTGATTTGCTTGACTGGAGCCACACGAGTTTTGGAGGAGACGATCCCAACATTTGGAACCGAATTGGAGTTGTATGATACTACATACACAACAGCAGCATATGCCTTTTCCGAGGCATCGCAGAAACCGATAAGGTCAATATTGTTCATGTCTTTTGGTATTATGCACCTTGGGATTGAAATAAGTTCGATACTTTTGAGGTTCTTACGAAATTCCAACCATTGATTTTGAATTGTTTCAGGCAGCTTCTCGTCCCATCCCATCTCGAGCTTCCACAACTGCTGGATGAGGATCTTCGGTGGAATGATGATCGGAGCAAGCCATCCCTGGGGGTCGAAGATTTTTGCAACTTCCGATAGAAGACTTCTTTTTGTGTATCCAGCTGCTGGACTACTTAAGTCTGATGTAAGTTTAAATTGAAAAACGTCACGTACCGTGTTCCAAAATACCCCGAGGGCCTTGACAGTGTGCTCACTGTCAACTTCTAATTCTGTAATACTTTCTCTCAATTCAGGTGGAATGGATGAAATAAGCTCTGAACTATTCGAGGACCATTTCCTCAATGAGAATCCAGCCGCATTTGTCATCTGGAGAATTTGTTGCTGAATAACTTTGGCTTCCTTGACCGTTTTCGACCCTGACATCAAGTCGTCAACGTACATGTCATGGGATACTGGATCAAAGGCAAGCGGAAATTGATGTTGGAGGTCCTTGGCTACTTGCTGAAGGACCTTTGTTGCAAGATATGGTGCTGGCGCTGTACCGTATGTTACGGTTGTCAACCTGTAATCCATGATTGGATCATTTGATGACTTCCTCCACACAATCCTCTGCATGTCTGCATCAGCATCAGACACCTTGATTTGTCGGTACATTTTTTCAATGTCAGCCGTAAAGGCAATAGGATGTTTCCTAAAGCGTGTGAGAATCTCCAATAATGGATCCTGGATGGTTGGCCCCGTCATCAGCGCCTGATTGAGGGATACCTTGCTGCTGGTTTGCATAGAAGCGTCGAATACAACCCTCAGCTTCGTCGTCGTGCTCGACTCTTTCAAAACAAAGTGATGTGGTATGTAACAAATTGATTTATGATGATTGTTTACTTCATTTTCAGGAACAAGCTGCATATGGCCCATTGCCAAGTACTCGTCCATGAAAATATCATAATCTCGTTTCTTCTCAGGATGTCTGTTGAACCTCCTCTCCAACTGCTTAAGTCGATTGACAGCCAATTCTCGTGACGGTCCCAGCGCTGGGCGAGGTGTTTTAAAAGGCAATGTAACAACGTACCTTCCGTTTTCATCTCGTTGATGAGTTTGTGCAAAATGTGATTCACACAATTGTTCCTCTGCCGTCATGGAACGTGATGAGGTCATCGATTCGATTTCCCAAAATTTGAGAAGTAAGTTGTCGAGATCTGCATTTGCATAATGAGTAACAATACTATTTGATGCTTTGTTTAATCGACCAGCTACTAACCATCCCAATTCTGTTCTTATTCCTACAGGTGTTCCTTCCTGTCCAATCTTCTTTCCATCCATCAGGATATTCCAGAAGATATCGGCACCAAGAAGTAGGTCAATCTGAGATGGGATATGGTAATTTGGATCTGCAAGTTGAAGTCCTTGTAAATGAGGCCAGACAGTCGGATCACAGCGATAAGAAGGAAGAAGGCCTGTTACCTTTGGTAGAATGGCTAATTTCAATGCAAATTGATTCTGACTATTGAAATGAGGACTGAATAATATTGATACTATGCCCTTTGTTGTTCCTAGAGATGATGATGATAATCCTACAATTTGAGTGGATGAATGGAATCGTCGGAGTCCCAGTTTCTGGGAGCATGACTCTGAGATGAAGCTACTTGTGGAACCGCCATCAAGCAGAGCCCTGAAATGTTGTTGTTGCCCATTTGCATCTTGAATACGAATTACTGCTGTTGCAAGTAAGTTTTGATGTATGCTAGTGTCATCAGATGTATGGAAATTTTTAGGCGCAATTGTTGTTGTGGAGGGATTTGATGTACCTCCGTTCTCTTTATGTAATAAAGTGTTATGTTTACCTTGGCATTTTCTGCAGGAACCAGTGCTGGTGCAATTGGAACTGGAATGGCCTTCGCGTAAACAATTGAAGCACAATGACAGCCTTTTGACCACCTCAATCCTCTCCAAAATTGACATTGATATGAATTTGGAGCATTGATAAATTGGATGGTAGGCTTCTGGACATAATTTGCATGAATTAGTGGTATTGGTATGATAAACCCTACTAACCCCTTTGGTTGATGTTGAACCTGTATCACCTTTGAATGTTACAGATTTTTGAGAGCTGCTTGATCCTCCTGCTGCTAATGCTCTAGCCCGAGTCGTGAGGAATTCCATGAAAACCTTCAGTGTCGGAATGGATGAATCTTTGAGCGATTGCTCCCAAAGTTCTTTACTGTTTGTATCCAGCCGCTGGAACATTTGAAACTGAATGATATCATCCCAATGTTTGACTGGACGTCCCAACGCTTCGAGTGATCGGATACACTCTGTGCTAGTGTTGATCATGTCTCGAAGTGACTTTGCAGACTGGGGCTGGACTGCAGCTTGGCTGAAGAACCTCTTCAAAATCTCGTGAAGTAATTCCCGATCGTTTTGGTAACGATCCTCCAGTTGCCTCCAGGCAATGTCGTAATTGGCGTCGGTGATGGTCATTGCTTGAATCATACGGGCTGCTTCTCCCGTCAATTTTGATTTAAGATAAGTTAATTTTTGTGTGTTACCCAAATCCGCGTTATTGTGGACTGTTGTCCTGAATATGTCACTAAATGATGTCCATTGTTGCAGGTCTCCAGAGAAACTTGGAAGTTCCAGTCTTGGAAGCCTCATTGTATGGTGTTTTGCTGTTGGAATTGACGTAGATGAGGAGGTTGACGATGAAGTTGGTAACTTGGCCTTGGCGTCCAACAGTTCCGTCTTCGCCGTCATGATCCTAGTCATCAGAGCATTGTACTCGTCGTTGTGACCGTCAATATCAGCTGGATCTGCGTTTGCGTTGACGATTTCAAACAACTCGTCAAGCTTTTCCAAATGTGTGTGAGTCAGTGCGATGTACTCGTCACATTGAACTAGAGTTAACGGAGCAGTTGCTCGAATAATTGCTTTTTCGAGCCATTCCATTTTCACCTTTAAACCATCACGTTTGTTCGTCGCTTGTGTTACTGCCTTTGCTGCAGCGGCAGCCATTGTAAGTTATTTCCAGTGCTGGAAATCACTACAAAGTTCGTCAATACAAGTTCACAAACGGATCACTGGACTCACTTGAGTGTTTTTCACGGTCAGGAAACTTCAGATTCAACAACACAAAACGTATCACGGAAAGTTATGTACCCGAATATGACATCCGGTTCGAAGGACCAAAAATGTTCGTGGTTAAGTAATTGTGAATCGGCGGAGAAAGTTAGGATGGAAATATGACCGTTTGGGTTGTATGTAGGATGTAGGCAAGATGAGAATGAATCAGTGAGTGATGGAGAAAGGCATTGGCGTTAGGGTTGAATTAGGCACACGTGGATTGGTATTTATTTCGTAGCAATAATTGATAGAAGATTTGTAATTGATTATTTAATTGTATTTGGAATTGGAGGTAAGTAAATTGTAAATTTGTGACTTGTAAATGGTATTGAGTATTCTACTGTTATGCGCTGATTTGAGACTTGACTTGTTACCAACTGTGTGAGACAAGAAGTACTGACTTTGGACTTGGACTTGACAAACATACACACTCAACACAACAACGAACAGCCAGCAGAAGTGGAGGTAAAAACCAGACAGAAAAGGACGCCAACATGAATGCAGGTCAATCCAGTGCTGGACCATCACACAAATATAGTTAATCCTATGCAGATTAGTGTTAGGTAAAGAACAGAAAAGGTTCAACATATAAAGTGAATGTGAATACAAAAATACATCATTTGACTTCAATATGCCTATTCGCCACTGAACATCGTGCCGGGGTCTAATATACGTTTTTACCATGGTACCGGGGTCTGATATACGTTCTTAACACCGGTACAGGGGTCTGATATACGTTCTTAATCCCGGTACAGGGGTCTTATATACTTATATACGTTCTTAACCCCGGTACACAGGTCTGTTATACGTTCTTAACCCCCGTACCGGGTCTGATATACGGTCTTAACCCCGGTACAGGGGTCTGATATACGTTTTTGATCCCGGTACCGGGGTCTGTAATACGTCCTTAACCCCGGTACCGGGGTCTGATATACGTTCCTAAAGCCGGTACCGGGGTCTGATATACGTTCTTAACCCCGGTAACGGGGTCTGATATACGTTCTTAACCCCGGTACCGGGGTCTGATATACGTTCTTAACCCCGCTACGGGGGTCTAATATACGTTCTTAACCCCGGTACCGGGGTCTGGTATACGGTCTTAACCCCGGTACAGGGGTCTGATATACGTTTTTGACCCCGGTACCGGGGTCTGTAATACGTCCTTAACCCCGGTACCGGGTTCTGATATACGTTCTTAAAACCGGTACCGGGGTCTGATATACGTTCTTAACCCCGGTAACGGGGTCTGATATACGTTCTTAACACCGGTACCGGGGTCCGATATACGTTCTTAACACCGGAACCGGGGTCTGATATACGTTCTTTACCCCGGTACAGGGGTCTTATATACCTTGTTAACTTGGGTACCGGGGTCTGATATACGGTCTTAACCCCGGTACCGGGGTCTGTAATACGTCCTTAACCCCGGTACCGGGGTCTGATATACGTTCTTAAAACCGGTACCGGGGTCTGATATACGTTCTTAACCCCGGTAACGGGGTCTGATATACGTTCTTAACCCCGGTACCGGGGTCTGATATACGGTCTTAACCCCGGTACCGGGGTCTAGTATACGTTCTTAACCCGGCACCGGGTTCTGATATACGTTTTTAACCCCGGTACCGGGGTCTGATATACGTCCTTAACCCCGGTACCGGGGTCTGATATACGTTCCTAAAACCGGTACCGGGGTCTGATATACGTTCTTAACCCCGGTAACGGGGTCTGATATACGTTCTTAACCCCGGTACGGGGGTCTAATATACGTTCTTAACCCCGGTACCGGGGTCTGATATACGGTCTTAACCCCGGTACAGGGGTCTGTTATACGTTCTTAACCCCGGTGCCGGGTTCTGATATACGTTCTTAAAACCGGTACCGGGGTCTGATATACGTTCTTAACCCCGGTAACGGGGTCTGATATACGTTCTTAACCCCGGTACCGGGGTCCGATATACGTTCTTAACACCGGAACCGGGGTCTGATATACGTTCTTAACCCCGGTACCGGGGTCTGATATACGGTCTTAACCCCGGTACCGGGGTCTAGTATACGTTCTTAACCCGGCACCGGGTTCTGATATACGTTTTTAACCCCGGTACCGGGGTCTGATATACGTCCTTAACCCCGGTACCGGGGTCTGATATACGTTCCTAAAACCGGTACCGGGGTCTGATATACGTTCTTAACCCCGGTAACGGGGTCTGATATACGTTCTTAACCCCGGTACGGGGGTCTAATATACGTTCTTAACCCCGGTACCGGGGTCTGATATACGGTCTTAACCCCGGTACAGGGGTCTGTTATACGTTCTTAACCCCGGTGCCGGGGTCTGATATACGTTTTTGTCCCCGGTACCGGGGTCCGATATACGTTCTTAACACCGGAACCGGGGTCTGATATACGGTCTTAACCCCGGTACCGGGGTCTAGTATACGTTCTTAACCCGGCACCGGGGTCTTGTATACGTTCTTAACCCGGCACCGGGTTCTGATATATGTTCTTAACCCCGGTGCCGGGGTCTAATATACGTTTTTACCATGGTACCGGGGTCTGATATACGTTCTTAACACCGGTACAGGGGTCTGATATACGTTCTTAATCCCGGTACAGGGGTCTTATATACTTATATACGTTCTTAACCCCGGTACACAGGTCTGTTATACGTTCTTAACCCCGGTACCGGGTCTGATATACGGTCTTAACCCCGGTACAGGGGTCTGATATACGTTTTTGATCCCGGTACCGGGGTCTGTAATACGTCCTTAACCCCGGTACCGGGGTCTGATATACGTTCCTAAAACCGGTACCGGGGTCTGATATACGTTCTTAACCCCGGTAACGGGGTCTGATATACGTTCTTAACCCCGGTACCGGGGTCTGATATACGTTCTTAACCCCGCCACGGGGGTCTAATATACGTTCTTAACCCCGGTACCGGGGTCTGGTATACGGTCTTAACCCCGGTACAGGGGTCTGATATACGTTTTTGACCCCGGTACCGGGGTCTGTAATACGTCCTTAACCCCGGTACCGGGTTCTGATATACGTTCTTAAAACCGGTACCGGGGTCTGATATACGTTCTTAACCCCGGTAACGGGGTCTGATATACGTTCTTAACCCCGGTACCGGGGTCCGATATACGTTCTTAACACCGGAACCGGGGTCTGATATACGTTCTTTACCCCGGTACAGGGGTCTTATATACCTTGTTAACTTGGGTACCGGGGTCTGATATACGGTCTTAACCCCGGTACCGGGGTCTGTAATACGTCCTTAACCCCGGTACCGGGGTCTGATATACGTTCTTAAAACCGGTACCGGGGTCTGATATACGTTCTTAACCCCGGTAACGGGGTCTGATATACGTTCTTAACCCCGGTACCGGGGTCTGATATACGGTCTTAACCCCGGTACCGGGGTCTAGTATACGTTCTTAACCCGGCACCGGGTTCTGATATACGTTTTTAACCCCGGTACCGGGGTCTGATATACGTTCTTAACCCCGGTAACGGGGTCTGATATACGTTCTTAACCCCGGTACCGGGGTCTGATATACGGTCTTAACCCCGGTACCGGGGTCTAGTATACGTTCTTAACCCGGCACCGGGTTCTGATATACGTTCTTAACCCCGGTGCCGGGATCTGATATACGTTTTTGACCCCGGTACTGGGGTCTGATATACGTTCTTTGCCCCTGTACCGGGGTCTGATATTCGTTCTTTACCCGGGTACATGGGTCTGAGATACGTTCCAAACCCCAGTACCGGCGTCTGATATACGTTCTTAACCCCGGTGCCGGGGTCTGATATACGTTCTTAACCCCGGTGCCGGGGTCAGATATACGTTTTTGACCCCGGTACTTAGGTCTGATATACGTTCTTAACCCCGGTACCGGGGTCTGATATACGTTCTTAACCCCGGTACCGGGGTCTAATATACGTTTTTAACCCCGGTACCGGGGTCTGATATACGTTCTTAACCCCGGTACCGGGGTCTGTAATTCGTCCTTAACCCCGGTACCGGGGTCTGATATACGTTCTTAACCCCAGTACCGGGGTCTGATATACGTTCTTAACCCCGGTACAGAGGTCTTATATACCTTGTTAACTTGGGTACCGGGGTCTGATATACGTTCTTAACCCCAGTACCAAGGTCGGATATACGTTCTTATCCCCGGGACCGCGGTCAGATATACGTTTTTGACCCCGGTACCGGGGTCTCATATACGTTCTTAACCCCGGTACCGGGGTCAGATATACGTTCTTAACCCCGGTACCGGGGTCTGATATACGTTCTTAACCCCGGTACGGGGGTCTAATATACGTTCTTAACCCCGGTACCGGGGTCTGATATACGTTCTTAACCCCAGTACCAAGGTCGGCTATACGTTCTTAACCCCGGGCCCGCGGTCAGATATACCTTTTTTACCCCGGTACCGGGGTCTCATATACGTTCTTAACCCCGGTACCGGGGTCAGATATACGTTCTTAACCCCGGTACCGTTATCTGTTATACGTTCTTAACCCCGGTACCGGGGTCTGATATACGTTCTTGACCCCGGTACCAAGGTCTGATATACGTTCTTAACCCGTGTACCGGGGTCAGATATATGTTGTTAACCCGGCTACCGGGGTCCGATATACGTTCTTAACCCCGGTACCGGGGTCTGATATACGTTCTTAACCCCGGTACCGGGGTCTGATATACGTTCTTAAACCCGGTACCGGAGTCTGATATACGTTCTTAATCCCGGTTCCGGGGTCTGATATACGTTCTTAACCCACGGTACAGGGGTCTGATATACGTTGTTAACCCCAGTACCAAGGTCGGATATACGTTCTTAACCCCGGTACCGGGGTCTAATATACGTTCATAACCCCAGTACCAAGGTCGGATATACGTTCTTAACCCCGGGACCGCGGTCTCATATACGTTCTTAACCCCGGTACCGGGGTCTAATATACGTTCATAACCCCAGTACCAAGGTCGGATATACGTTCTTAACCCCGGGACCGCGGTCTCATATACGTTCTTAACCCCGGTACCGGGGTCTAATATACGTTCATAACCCCAGTACCAAGGTCGGATATACGTTCTTAACCCCGGGACCGCGGTCTCATATACGTTCTTAAACCCGGTACCGGGGTCTAATATACGTTCATAACCCCAGTACCAAGGTCGGATATACGTTCTTAACCCCGGGACCGCGGTCTCATATACGTTCTTAACCCCGGTACCGGGGTCTAATATACGTTCATAACCCCAGTACCAAGGTCGGATATACGTTCTTAACCCCGGGACCGGGGTCTCATATACGTTCTTAACCCCGGTACCGTTATCTGTTATACGTTCTTAACCCCGGTACCGGGGTCTGGTATACGTTCTTGACCCCGGTACCGGGGTCAGATATACGTTCTTAACCCCGCTACCGTTATCTGTTATACGTTCTTAACCCCGGTACCGGGGTCTGATATACGTTCTTGACCCCGGTACCAAGGTCTGATATACGTTCTTAACCCGTGTACCGGGGTCAGATATATGTTGTTAACCCCGCTACCGGGGTCCGATATACGTTCTTAACCCCGGTACCGGGGTCTGATATACGTTCTTAAACCCGGTACCGGAGTCTGATATACGTTGTTAATCCCGGTTCCGGGGTCTGATATACGTTCTTAACCCACGGTACAGGGGTCTGATATACGTTGTTAACCCCAGTACCAAGGTCGGATATACGTTCTTAACCCCGGCACCGGGGTCTAATATACGTTTTTACCCCGGTACCGGGGTCTAATATACGTTTTTACCATGGTACCGGGGTCTGATATACGTTCTTAACACCGGTACCGGGGTCTGATATACGTTCTTAACCCCGGTACCGGGTCTGATATACGGTCTTAACCCCGGTACAGGGGTCTGGTATACGTTTTTGACCCCGGTACCGGGGTCTGTAATACGTCCTTAACCCCGGTACCGGGGTCTGTAATACGTCCTTAACCCCGGTACCGGGGTCTGATATACGTTCTTAAAACCGGTACCGGGGTCTGATCTACGTACTTAACCCCGGTAACGGGGTCTGATATACGTTTTTGACCCCGGTACCGGGGTCTGTAATACGTCCTTAACCCCGGTACCGGGTTCTGATATACGTTCTTAAAACCGGTACCGGGGTCTGATATACGTTCTTAACCCCGGTAACGGGGTCTGATATACGTTCTTAACCCCGGTACCGGGGTCCGATATACGTTCTTAACACCGGAACCGGGGTCTGATATACGTTCTTTACCCCGGTACAGGGGTCTTATATACCTTGTTAACTTGGGTACCGGGGTCTGATATACGGTCTTAACCCCGGTACCGGGGTCTGTAATACGTCCTTAACCCCGGTACCGGGGTCTGATATACGTTCTTAAAACCGGTACCGGGGTCTGATATACGTTCTTAACCCCGGTAACGGGGTCTGATATACGTTCTTAACCCCGGTACCGGGGTCTGATATACGGTCTTAACCCCGGTACCGGGGTCTAGTATACGTTCTTAACCCGGCACCGGGTTCTGATATACGTTTTTAACCCCGGTACCGGGGTCTGATATACGTTCTTAACCCCGGTAACGGGGTCTGATATACGTTCTTAACCCCGGTACCGGGGTCTGATATACGGTCTTAACCCCGGTACCGGGGTCTAGTATACGTTCTTAACCCGGCACCGGGTTCTGATATACGTTCTTAACCCCGGTGCCGGGATCTGATATACGTTTTTGACCCCGGTACTGGGGTCTGATATACGTTCTTTGCCCCTGTACCGGGGTCTGATATTCGTTCTTTACCCGGGTACATGGGTCTGAGATACGTTCCAAACCCCAGTACCGGTGTCTGATATACGTTCTTAACCCCGGTGCCGGGGTCTGATATACGTTCTTAACCCCGGTGCCGGGGTCAGATATACGTTTTTGACCCCGGTACTTAGGTCTGATATACGTTCTTAACCCCGGTACCGGGGTCAGATATACGTTCTTAACCCCGGTACCGGGGTCTGATATACGTTCTTAACCCCGGTACGGGGGTCTAATATACGTTCTTAACCCCGGTACCGGGGTCTGATATACGTTCTTAACCCCAGTACCAAGGTCGGCTATACGTTCTTAACCCCGGGACCGCGGTCAGATATACCTTTTTTACCCCGGTACCGGGGTCTCATATACGTTCTTAACCCCGGTACCGGGGTCAGATATACGTTCTTAACCCCGGTACCGTTATCTGTTATACGTTCTTAACCCCGGTACCGGGGTCTGATATACGTTCTTGACCCCGGTACCAAGGTCTGATATACGTTCTTAACCCGTGTACCGGGGTCAGATATATGTTGTTAACCCGGCTACCGGGGTCCGATATACGTTCTTAACCCCGGTACCGGGGTCTGATATACGTTCTTAACCCCGGTACCGGGGTCTGATATACGTTCTTAAACCCGGTACCGGAGTCTGATATACGTTCTTAATCCCGGTTCCGGGGTCTGATATACGTTCTTAACCCACGGTACAGGGGTCTGATATACGTTGTTAACCCCAGTACCAAGGTCGGATATACGTTCTTTACCCCGGTACCGGGGTCTAATATACGTTCATAACCCCAGTACCAAGGTCGGATATACGTTCTTAACCCCGGGACCGCGGTCTCGTATACGTTCTTAACCCCGGTACCGGGGTCTAATATACGTTCATAACCCCAGTACCAAGGTCGGATATACGTTCTTAACCCCGGGACCGCGGTCTCATATACGTTCTTAACCCCGGTACCGGGGTCTAATATACGTTCATAACCCCAGTACCAAGGTCGGATATACGTTCTTAACCCCGGGACCGCGGTCTCATATACGTTCTTAAACCCGGTACCGGGGTCTAATATACGTTCATAACCCCAGTACCAAGGTCGGATATACGTTCTTAACCCCGGGACCGCGGTCTCATATACGTTCTTAACCCCGGTACCGGGGTCTAATATACGTTCATAACCCCAGTACCAAGGTCGGATATACGTTCTTAACCCCGGGACCGGGGTCTCATATACGTTCTTAACCCCGGTACCGTTATCTGTTATACGTTCTTAACCCCGGTACCGGGGTCTGATATACGTTCTTGACCCCGGTACCGGGGTCAGATATACGTTCTTAACCCCGCTACCGTTATCTGTTATACGTTCTTAACCCCGGTACCGGGGTCTGATATACGTTCTTGACCCCGGTACCAAGGTCTGATATACGTTCTTAACCCGTGTACCGGGGTCAGATATATGTTGTTAACCCCGCTACCGGGGTCCGATATACGTTCTTAACCCCGGTACCGGGGTCTGATATACGTTCTTAAACCCGGTACCGGAGTCTGATATACGTTGTTAATCCCGGTTCCGGGGTCTGATATACGTTCTTAACCCACGGTACAGGGGTCTGATATACGTTGTTAACCCCAGTACCAAGGTCGGATATACGTTCTTAACCCCGGCACCGGGGTCTAATATACGTTTTTACCCCGGTACCGGGGTCTAATATACGTTTTTACCATGGTACCGGGGTCTGATATACGTTCTTAACACCGGTACCGGGGTCTGATATACGTTCTTAACCCCGGTACCGGGTCTGATATACGGTCTTAACCCCGGTACAGGGGTCTGGTATACGTTTTTGACCCCGGTACCGGGGTCTGTAATACGTCCTTAACCCCGGTACCGGGGTCTGTAATACGTCCTTAACCCCGGTACCGGGGTCTGATATACGTTCTTAAAACCGGTACCGGGGTCTGATATACGTACTTAACCCCGGTAACGGGGTCTGATATACGTTCTTAACCCCGGTACCGGGGTCTGATATACGTTCTTAACCCCGGTGCCGGGGTCAGATATACGTTTTTGACCCCGGTACCGGGTCTGATATACGGTCTTAACCCCGGTACAGGGGTCTTGTATACGTTTTTGACCCAGGTACCGGGGTCTGTAATACGTCCTTAACCCCGGTACCGGGGTCTGTAATACGTCCTTAACCCCGGTACCGGGGTCTGATATACGTTCTTAAAACCGGTACCAGGGTCTGATATACGTACTTAACCCCGGTAACGGGGTCTGATATACGTTCTTAACCCCGGTGCCGGGGTCTGATATACGTTCTTAACCCCGGTGCCGGGGTCAGATATACGTTTTTGACCCCGGTACCTAGGTCTGATATACGTTCTTAACCCCGGTACAGAGGTCTTATATACCTTGTTAACTTGGGTACCGGGGTCTGATATACGTTCTTAACCCCAGTACCAAGGTCGGATATACGTTCTTATCCCCGGGACCGCGGTCAGATATACGTTCTTAACCCCGGTACCGGGGTCTGATATACGTTCTTGACCCCGGTACCAAGGTCTGATATACGTTCTTAACCCGTGTACCGGGGTCAGATATATGTTGTTAACCCGGCTACCGGGGTCCGATATACGTTCTTAACCCCGGTACCGGGGTCTGATATACGTTCTTAACCCCGGTACCGGGGTCTGATATACGTTCTTAAACCCGGTACCGGAGTCTGATATACGTTCTTAATCCCGGTTCCGGGGTCTGATATACGTTCTTAACCCACGGTACAGGGGTCTGATATACGTTGTTAACCCCAGTACCAAGGTCGGATATACGTTCTTAACCCCGGTACCGGGGTCTAATATACGTTCATAACCCCAGTACCAAGGTCGGATATACGTTCTTAACCCCGGGACCGCGGTCTCATATACGTTCTTAACCCCGGTACCGGGGTCTAATATACGTTCATAACCCCAGTACCAAGGTCGGATATACGTTCTTAACCCCGGGACCGCGGTCTCATATACGTTCTTAACCCCGGTACCGGGGTCTAATATACGTTCATAACCCCAGTACCAAGGTCGGATATACGTTCTTAACCCCGGGACCGCGGTCTCATATAAGTTCTTAAACCCGGTACCGGGGTCTAATATACGTTCATAACCCCAGTACCAAGGTCGGATATACGTTCTTAACCCCGGGACCGCGGTCTCATATACGTTCTTAACCCCGGTACCGGGGTCTAATATACGTTCATAACCCCAGTACCAAGGTCGGATATACGTTCTTAACCCCGGGACCGGGGTCTCATATACGTTCTTAACCCCGGTACCGTTATCTGTTATACGTTCTTAACCCCGGTACCGGGGTCTGATATACGTTCTTGACCCCCCGGTACCGGGGTCAGATATACGTTCTTAACCCCGCTACCGTTATCTGTTATACGTTCTTAACCCCGGTACCGGGGTCTGATATACGTTCTTGACCCCGGTACCAAGGTCTGATATACGTTCTTAACCCGTGTACCGGGGTCAGATATATGTTGTTAACCCCGCTACAGGGGTCCGATATACGTTCTTAACCCCGGTACCGGGGTCTGATATACGTTCTTAAACCCGGTACCGGAGTCTGATATACGTTGTTAATCCCGGTTCCGGGGTCTGATATACGTTCTTAACCCACGGTACAGGGGTCTGATATACGTTGTTAACCCCAGTACCAAGGTCGGATATACGTTCTTAACCCCGGCACCGGGGTCTAATATACGTTTTTACCCGGTACCGGGGTCTAATATACGTTTTTTACTATGGTACCGGGGTCTGATATACGTTCTTAACACCGGTACCGGGGTCTGATATACGTTCTTAACCCCGGTACCGGGTCTGATATACGGTCTTAACCCCGGTACAGGGGTCTGGTATACGTTTTTGACCCCGGTACCGGGGTCTGTAATACGTCCTTAACCCCGGTACCGGGGTCTGTAATACGTCCTTAACCCCGGTACCGGGGTCTGATATACGTTCTTAAAACCGGTACCCGGGGTCTGATATACGTACTTAACCCCGGTAACGGGGTCTGATATACGTTCTTAACCCCGGTACCGGGGTCTGATATACGTCTTAACCCCGGTGCCGGGGTCAGATATACGTTTTTGACCCCGGTACCGGGTCTGATATACGGTCTTAACCCCGGTACAGGGGTCTGGTATACGTTTTTGACCCAGGTACCGGGGTCTGTAATACGTCCTTAACCCCGGTACCGGGGTCTGTAATACGTCCTTAACCCCCGTACCGGGGTCTGATATACGTTCTTAAAACCGGTACCAGGGTCTGATATACGTACTTAACCCCGGTAACGGGGTCTGATATACGTTCTTAACCCCGGTGCCGGGGTCTGATATACGTTCTTAACCCCGGTGCCGGGGTCAGATATACGTTTTTGACCCCGGTACCTAGGTCTGATATACGTTCTTAACCCCGGTACAGAGGTCTTATATACCTTGTTAACTTGGGTACGGGGTCTGATATACGTTCTTAACCCCAGTACCAAGGTCGGATATACGTTCTTATCCCCGGGACCGCGGTCAGATATACGTTTTTGACCCCGGTACCGGGGTCTCATATACGTTCTTAACCCCGGTACCGGGGTCAGATATACGTTCTTAACCCCGGTACCGGGGTCTGATATACGTTCTTAACCCCGGTACGGGGGTCTAATATACGTTTCTTAACCCCGGTACCGGGGTCTGATATACGTTCTTAACCCCAGTACCAAGGTCGGATATACCTTCTTAACCCCGGGACCGCGGTCAGATATACGTTTTTGACCCCGGTACCGGGGTCTCATATACGTTCTTAACCCCGGTACCTGGGTCAGATATACGTTTTTGACCCCGGTACCGGGGTCTGTAATAAGTCCTTAACCCCGGTACCGGGGTCTGTAATACATCCTTAACCCCGGTACCGGGGTCTGATATACGTTCTTAAAACCGGTACCCGGGTCTGATATACGTACTTAACCCCGGTAACGGGGTCTGATATACGTTCTTAACCCCGGTACCGGGGTCTGATATACGGTCTTAACCCCGGTGCCGGGGTCTGATATACGTTCTTAACCCCGGTGCCGGGGTCGGATATACGTTCTTAACCCCGGTACCGGGGTCTAATATACGTTCATAACCCCAGTACCAAGGTCGGATATACGTTCTTAACCCCGGGACCGCGGTCTCATATACGTTCTTAACCCCGGTACCGGGGTCTAATATACGTTCATAACCCCAGTACCAAGGTCGGATATACGTTCTTAACCCCGGGACCGCGGTCTCATATACGTTCTTAACCCCGGTACCGGGGTCTAATATACGTTCATAACCCCAGTACCAAGGTCGGATATACGTTCTTAACCCCGGGACCGCGGTCTCATATACGTTCTTAAACCCGGTACCGGGTCTAATATACGTTCATAACCCCAGTACCAAGGTCGGATATACGTTCTTAACCCCGGGACCGCGGTCTCATATACGTTCTTAACCCCGGTACCGGGGTCTAATATACGTTCATAACCCCAGTACCAAGGTCGGATATACGTTCTTAACCCCGGGACCGGGTCTCATATACGTTCTTAACCCCGGTACCGTTATCTGTTATACGTTCTTAACCCCGGTACCGGGGTCTGATATACGTTCTTGACCCCGGTACCGGGGTCAGATATACGTTCTTAACCCCGCTACCCGTTATCTGTTATACGTTCTTAACCCCGGTACCGGGGTCTGATATACGTTCTTGACCCCGGTACCAAGGTCTGATATACGTTCTTAACCCGTGTACCGGGGTCAGATATATGTTGTTAACCCCGCTACCGGGGTCAGATATACGTTCTTAACCCCGGTACCGTTATCTGATATACGTTCTTAATCCCGGTTCCGGGGTCTGATATACGTTCTTAACCCACGGTACAGGGGTCTGATATACGTTGTTAACCCCAGTACCAAGGTCGGATATACGTTCTTAACCCCGGTACCGGGGTCTAATATACGTTCATAACCCCAGTACCAAGGTCGGATATACGTTCTTAACCCCGGGACCGCGGTCTCATATACGTTCTTAATCCCGGTACCGGGGTCTAATATACGTTCATAACCCCAGTACCAAGGTCGGATATACGTTCTTAACCCCGGGACCGCGGTCTCATATACGTTCTTAACCCCGGTACCGGGGTCTAATATACGTTCATAACCCCAGTACCAAGGTCGGATATACGTTCTTAACCCCGGGACCGCGGTCTCATATAAGTTCTTAAACCCGGTACCGGGGTCTAATATACGTTCATAACCCCAGTACCAAGGTCGGATATACGTTCTTAACCCCGGGACCGCGGTCTCATATACGTTCTTAACCCCGGTACCGGGGTCTAATATACGTTCATAACCCCAGTACCAAGGTCGGATATACGTTCTTAACCCCGGGACCGGGGTCTCATATACGTTCTTAACCCCGGTACCGTTATCTGTTATACGTTCTTAACCCCGGTACCGGGGTCTGATATACGTTCTTGACCCCGGTACCGGGGTCAGATATACGTTCTTAACCCCGCTACCGTTATCTGTTATACGTTCTTAACCCCGGTACCGGGGTCTGATATACGTTCTTGACCCCGGTACCAAGGTCTGATATACGTTCTTAACCCGTGTACCGGGGTCAGATATATGTTGTTAACCCCGCTACCGGGGTCCGATATACGTTCTTAACCCCGGTACCGGGGTCTGATATACGTTCTTAAACCCGGTACCGGAGTCTGATATACGTTGTTAATCCGGTTCCGGGGTCTGATATACGTTCTTAACCCACGGTACAGGGGTCTGATATACGTTGTTAACCCCAGTACCAAGGTCGGATATACGTTCTTAACCCCGGCACCGGGGTCTAATATACGTTTTTACCCCGGTACCGGGGTCTAATATACGTTTTTAACTATGGTACCGGGGTCTGATATACGTTCTTAACACCGGTACCGGGGTCTGATATACGTTCTTAACCCCGGTACCGGGTCTGATATACGGTCTTAACCCCGGTACAGGGGTCTGGTATACGTTTTTGACCCCGGTACCGGGGTCTGTAATACGTCCTTAACCCCGGTACCGGGGTCTGTAATACGTCCTTAACCCCGGTACCGGGGTCTGATATACGTTCTTAAAACCGGTACCGGGGTCTGATATACGTACTTAACCCCGGTAACGGGGTCTGATATACGTTCTTAACCCCGGTACCGGGGTCTGATATACGTTCTTAACCCCGGTGCCGGGGTCAGATATACGTTTTTGACCCCGGTACCGGGTCTGATATACGGTCTTAACCCCGGTACAGGGGTCTGGTATACGTTTTTGACCCAGGTACCGGGGTCTGTAATACGTCCTTAACCCCGGTACCGGGGTCTGTAATACGTCCTTAACCCCCGTACCGGGGTCTGATATACGTTCTTAAAACCGGTACCAGGGTCTGATATACGTACTTAACCCCGGTAACGGGGTCTGATATACGTTCTTAACCCCCGGTGCCGGGGTCTGATATACGTTCTTAACCCCGGTGCCGGGGTCAGATATACGTTTTTGACCCCGGTACCTAGGTCTGATATACGTTCTTAACCCCGGTACAGAGGTCTTATATACCTTGTTAACTTGGGTACCGGGTCTGATATACGTTCTTAACCCCAGTACCAAGGTCGGATATACGTTCTTATCCCCGGGACCGCGGTCAGATATACGTTTTTGACCCCAGTACCGGGGTCTCATATACGTTCTTAACCCCGGTACCGGGGTCAGATATACGTTCTTAACCCCGGTACCGGGGTCTGATATACGTTCTTACCCCGGTACGGGGGTCTAATATACGTTCTTAACCCCGGTACCGGGGTCTGATATACGTTCTTAACCCCAGTACCAAGGTCGGATATACCTTCTTAACCCCGGGACCGCGGTCAGATATACGTTTTTGACCCCGGTACCGGGGTCTCATATACGTTCTTAACCCCGGTACCTGGGTCAGATATACGTTTTTGACCCCGGTACCGGGGTCTGTAATAAGTCCTTAACCCCGGTACCGGGGTCTGTAATACATCCTTAACCCCGGTACCGGGGTCTGATATACGTTCTTAAAACCGGTACCGGGGTCTGATATACGTACTTAACCCCGGTAACGGGGTCTGATATACGTTCTTAACCCCGGTACCGGGGTCTGATATACGGTCTTAACCCCGGTGCCGGGGTCTGATATACGTTCTTAACCCCGGTGCCGGGGTCGGATATACGTTCTTAACCCCGGTACCGGGGTCTAATATACGTTCATAACCCCAGTACCAAGGTCGGATATACGTTCTTAACCCGGGACCGCGGTCTCATATACGTTCTTAACCCCGGTACCGGGGTCTAATATACGTTCATAACCCCAGTACCAAGGTCGGATATACGTTCTTAACCCCGGGACCGCGGTCTCATATACGTTCTTAAACCCCGGTACCGGGGTCTAATATACGTTCATAACCCCAGTACCAAGGTCGGATATACGTTCTTAACCCCGGGACCGCGGTCTCATATACGTTCTTAAACCCGGTACCGGGGTCTAATATACGTTCATAACCCCAGTACCAAGGTCGGATATACGTTCTTAACCCCGGGACCGCGGTCTCATATACGTTCTTAACCCCGGTACCGGGGTCTAATATACGTTCATAACCCCAGTACCAAGGTCGGATATACGTTCTTAACCCCGGGACCGGGGTCTCATATACGTTCTTAACCCCGGTACCGTTATCTGTTATACGTT